>JBBBDQ010001127.1:6792500-7127500 GCA_037127315.1 Ascarosepion bandense
TAATGCCGGTCAGGTAAAAAAAATTATTTTTATCTTTTTGGCCTGTAGAGGTGGTAGAGGTGGGGATTGAATGTCAACTGCATAGCCAGAATGACCGATCAAAATAAATAAATAAATAAAAGGAACAAGTAATCTAACAGAAGACTTAAGGACAAAAGAGAACCAAATAATCCGCCAGTCAAAGACTTAAGGACAAAAGAGAACCAAATAATCCGCCAGTCAAAGACTTAAGGACAAAAGAGAACCAAATAATCCGCCAGTCAAAGACTTAAGGACAAAAGAGAACCAAATAATCCGCCAGTCAAAGACATAAGGACAAAAGAGAACCAAATAATCCGCCAGTCAAAGACTTAAGGACAAAAGAGAACCAAATAATCCGCCAGTCAAAGAAATATCTTTAAAAAAAGACAAAATCAGTCGTCCTTTAAGTCTGAAACGTTTAAAATTAAGCAAAAAAAATGTCATTTCCATGGCTTCGGCTCCAATGAAATTAAGTCACTGGTTCCTCTGCAACAGGTGTTTACTCGTGCAACTAAACTGAAAACTGGGTCTCACCCATTCACAGTTAGATCAACCAAATGCAGACGAAAATTCTACTCCTTCAGCTTCTTTTCTCGCACTTCCCGCCTGTAGAACTCTCTTCCTTATTCTTGCTTTCCTGACGGCTACAACCTCCAAGAATTTAAATGCAAGGTCAGTACTCATCTCTTAACTACTTGACCCTAGTTCTTTCAACACTGCTCTGTATATCCTTTCCTTTCTTTCCACCTTTGCAACTGTCATCACACCTGCATTCCCATCCTTCTCTTGCTCCTTTTTAACTGGTTCGTCCTTCTCTTCAATCTCTCTAATCTTTTTCTCTTATATAACCCCCTGCACATCAGTGACGAAACCGTCTTGCTCGGGGTGATATGATTTTAAAAAATTCCGTATTGTCTTCCTCTGTGATAAACATGTTATTCAGACATATACTAAGTAACAACTGAATATTTACATTCTGTCGCATCCATTACCCTACTTATTCGACCGACGGTTAGAATAAACGGCATTATAGAAATAAATTTCCTTAAACTTGATCCCTCGCTTGGAAAGGATTGACATGAGTAACACGTGTCACCGGAAAACTTATGCTGCGACCAATAATAAATAAAAAAAAACTCTCCGGACAAAAAATAAATAGGTCAGTTACACTGTACATATTATGCAACCACGTTTTCTAAACAGACTGCAGCTATTCCATGAATTGTTACAAGGAAACTAATCTATTTATCTCTAGCGTTCTTCATTCCTCGTGCAATTGTCTTTTCTAATGATAATCTAGAGCATCCTGTTAGTAAGAGTAGAAGACTTAAACTTTTCATTCTTCGTCTTGCGTTCATCTATGGAACGTCGAGGTGCATCAGTTCTTTTTTTGTCCCAATAGACGTTTTCCCCACTTGAACAACGTCGCTTACCTCACTGCCAAGTGATCCATCTTAAACTTCCTCATCTCCATAAGAAGACTTCCACTCTTTTGGGAAATCATCCTTGAGAGTGGATGATTAACTGATCATACCTTACATTCCAACCTTTTCATCAACTGTTGACACGTTTTGATCCGCTGATTTATGTCCTGTCTGAATAGAGCGCTCCATTAATGGGACATCAGACTCATTGTCTGATTTCTCACGTCGTTGTCGATATTTACGCAATAGAAAGTCGGCTTGTTCTACGTCGGTCTCGCTGTCAGGATCGCTGGATTTCACTAGAGCAGCCGGTACTATTTTCCGTAACGGCCTCTCAGTAGTGGAAATTATCCAATTCTCAACAGACGCCGCCTGAAAGATACTCAGAATGCGTCTTAGTGACTGAGCCGGTCAACTGAACTTTTCAACTACTTTTCAACTACTACCTAATGTAGCGCATGTTCAGCTTCACTTTCCTTCGGTTATTCTTATAGTAAACCAAACCACCAACCTTAAACGCAACATCTTATTTTTGCCACGGTAGATTGGGTTCTATAGCCAAAGTAAAACTGCACACCCACAAAAGTGGATTCAAACGACTATTCATAAGTCAGTGCGAAAAGCAAATCCTGAATCCTGATTGGATTAAAAACATGCACCAACGGCTTTGACATCCAACCTAAATACGATTCAATCCAAAAGAAAACCGAAACTAAAGTGCTCTACCGATCAATCCCAATCAAAAAAAAAATTGATTAAGTTGCAACCAAGTCTGAGGGTCCTTTTAAAAACGGAAGGCCTGCAAGCAGTCTACCGCAGAAAGCCATAGTAACCTACTGTGGGATAATCTTCTGCCCAGTCAGTCATGTCTCTTTCGAGACATGATCGCCCAAGCGTGTTATCTATCGCAGCTTTCTTTGCTTTTTTATTGTATTCTTAACTAAAGTAAAGCTACGATGCATTTCTTGTGAGGCGATTTCATGATGTTTAAGCTGTTCGGAGAAAATTGTGTGGTCTCGCTTACATGAAACTGGACAGCAGCTAACATCTGATTAATGTAGATATCCTACAACTGTTTATTGACGCCAATATCCATCACGCATTGTTCTAAGTAGTCTTTCAGCCTTTCTTCCGAAGGTGATAAAATGAGGTTGTCATATGGTGAACATTTACTTCTTTTAATGTCCTTTTGCTGACATTCTCCGGTCAATTGTCGGTTAAATGCTGAAGTTGTGCCTCAAATCTTGGAAAAATTTCATCAATTAAACGATGCGCTACTGTTTCAGATTTCTTGTTAGGAACAAGAAAATCTTCAGAGCAACCACTCTACACATATATACTATATAACTATGTATTGATTACCCGAATGAGTCTTTGAGAAAGTTCCAGAGATAACCAAAGCAAGCTTTGCAAAGAGAAACGCGGGTAAATCGGACTCTTGCAGATGGCCACAGAAGAGAGTGAAAATTTTAGGCAGAAGGAGAGTGAAGAGAAAGACGAACCTTCTACATGGAATGAAAGAGAAAAAGAAAGAGAAGGATGTAAACACAGTAGTGAAAACGAAGGTAGAGAGAAAAGAAAAATAACAAGATACACGGGGTAATGTAGAAAGGACTGGAGTCAAATGGATAAGAGATGGGAATTGACATTGCATTTAAATTCCTGGCGGTTGTAGCAGTTAGGAAATCAAGTATATAGAAGAGAGTTCCACAGGCGAGAAGTGCAAGAAAAGATGATGAAATGAAATTGTCGCCTGCATTTGGTTGATCTAACTGCAAAAGAGCGAGACCTTGTTGCCAGTCTGGTTGACCGTGTACATTCTTGTTGAGAGGGCACCAGTGATCTAAGTTCATCAAAGCAGAATCCATGAAAATATATATAGAAAATACAGAGGGAAGCCACATCCCGCCGGTGAAAAATTAGCTGGAGTCGAACTGCCAGGTCGGGACCAGTCACATTACAGATTATCCTTTGGAGCCTGTCGAGAACACTGAGACCAACAGCAGGGGCGCCTGACCAGATATGACAACAGTATTCCATGTACGGTCGGATGGCTGATTTGTATATGTGCAAGATGGATTCAGGCGGAAAAAAACTTCCTGGTCCGAGGGAGTGACCCAACCTTCCTAGCAGTGGATTTAGCTATTGATTCAATGTAATGATTCCACTTGAGGCCGGAAGATTGGGTGAGGCTGAGGAGGTGCAGTGTTTTGCTTTCATGGTGACTTGCTTGGTCCATGCTTATGGGTGGCAGGAGAGATTGCCTGGGATGGTTGACAGTTTCATTGTAAAAGCATTGAAATTTAAAAGCCACTTCTTACCCCAGTCCACCACTGAGTGGAGGTCCTTCTCAAGATCAGCGGCAAAGTTGTGTTTGTCCGCCTCACCGGATTTCTTACTGATGCGAGAGTAAATGGTGGTGTCATCTGCGTAGATGCCTGCTTGGGATTTGTCTGGCACGGAATGCATTTTCCTACAAAATCATTGCTCTTCCTTAACAAACAGGGCCAGAATATCCGTTTTATTGAATAGAATATTTTTCTATACCCATATGGCTATTGTCATCATGGTACAAAACCAACACATTTTTTCACTGTCTCATCCATTACTATGTATTTTTTCTGTTCCGCTTTGGTAGCCCTATTATTTTTTAATTTATCCTTCAGGTTTCAAATGTCCTTGTTCGACTCTTGCTTCCTAATTATGTCTATCCCTTGCAATGTGGGATCTTCAGGCGTTTCTGGAGAGTCGTTGAAATCTTTATAGGACGCACATTTATTTCGTTCAATTACATTTGAACTAATTGTACTAATTACATAATTCTTATCGTTTATGTCTACCAGAAACCCAACATTTTACTTGTTTGCACTAACGGCACGCAGGAATAGATCTACACAAGAATTATATTTACCTTTGAGATATTGAATGCTCTAATTATAGCCAGCAATACTCAAAGCCCAATCCTGTATCATTTTATTTAGTATGGGCGAAAAAAGTAAATGTTCAAGGGGTTTATGATCTGAGTAGATCGTAAATGCTGCGCTATGCTGGTAGTGATTTCAATTATTAAAGGACATAATTTATCGCATAATCTTCCTTCTCTATAGTTGACCATCTCGTTTGCTCGTCACCTAACTTGTGAGAAAGTAAATAAATTGTTTTTTCTATCTCTTCTTACCTTTTTATCATAAACCAATCGGAATAAACATGCGCCAATCGATTAGTCAGAATCGTCAGTATATAATCTTTATTCGTTATTTGGGCTGGGATAAGCTAGTATCACTTTTACCGCTACCATTGTTTTTAGATTATTGAAAACAGCTTAGCAAGCGCCGTCCCATTAAGAACGTGTATTTCTTGTAATTTTATCAGAGGCACATCAAAAAATTTCTAATAAAGTGGTGATTTTATGAGATCATTCTGGTAAAGGGTCTCTCTTGTTTAACATTGGTTTGAGTTGGAACTAATTTTAGTTGAAACTAATTTTATGACCTTAACTTTATCTATATCTGGTTGTTTGCCCTCTTCAATAATTTTGAAGTCCAGATTGAAGTAGATAGACTAAACTATCGCCCGGTTCACACTCCACCCACGTCTATTGAACAGGTGTAGAGGCTCATCCCTTGTTCCCTGTTTAGGATGTGGTTTCCGGCTTTCTCTCTTCTAATCTTTTCACTCTTACGTAGCCCCTGCACATCAGTGGCGTTACCGCCTTGCTCGGGGTGATATGATTAAAAACAAAAGGTATTGAATTTCATTTTTAAAGAACTCACACTTAGCTGATTTTAACGCGTCACTTGACAGATTTTAAAATACGCTCATTTTCAAAAAATACAAAATAAATTATGTTACAGTCAAAACACGAGGAAAAAAAATTACATCAGAAAAATAACACTCTTGAGAATTGCCCCTGAAGTGGATGAAAGTGCTCGGAAATTTAATAATTATGGAACATGTTTATATTCTTTATCTTCAACAAATAAAAAACATATACGAATACTGAAAAAGTTAAATTGGAAATAAATAAAATCTTTCTTGCTGGTCGTTTCCAACGAAACACGTCTAAAAAAAGACTGCTGTTTAAATATATATTAAATATATAAATGCACTCACACGCAAACACACGCACACAAATACATATATTTTTAAATGTAAGATTAAAAGACATCTCCTATCACACTAACTCGCATCCATTCTCACAAGCTCTTTTTTCATCTACTACACCCACATCCTCCGTAGCCTCATACATCTGTTACCCTACTCCTGACATTTCCTATAACTAACCCATCTTTCTCATCACTGTCCCCTATGTAAACCCCTGCGCAACAGTACAGTAGAATGCTTTGCTTGAAGTGAGATGATTATATATATATATATATATATATATATATATATATAATTCAATTTGTGTTATTAACTCAGACCAATATTTCGATCAAATCTGAACACTCAATTTCCAGTAACTATAAAAATAGAAAGCCTTTCTACCCAAACGCTCCTAACGAACACACACACACACACGCACACACGCACACACACACACACACACACACACAGATATATATATATATATATATATATATATATATATATATATATATAAGCATTTCACCCAAAGCAAGGCATTCCACCTGCCACTATAGCGTAGGGCGTTACATAGGGGAAGGTGCTGAGAGAGCGATTACATATAGGAAATGTCAGAAGGAGGGTGATAGACGAGTAAGGAGATACATAGGAACAGTGTTTGAGAGAATGGGTGCGAGTTAGTGTGCTGGAGGGTGTCTATTGGCATTAAATTTAAACTCCTGTAATTTGTAGCTGTCGGGGAAGCAAGTATGTGGAAGGGAATTCCACAGGCGGGAAGTGCGAGAAAAGAAGTTGTTGGAGTAGAAATTGCAGTTACATTTTATCGGTTTGACTGTAAAACGGTGGGACCTAGTTGCTAATCTAGTATCTCGTGCAAATTCGTACCTAGGGGGCACCAGTGATTCATCGGAGCAGAAGCCGTGAAAGTATTTATAGAAGAGGCACAGGGAAGCCACGTCACGCCGGTGAGAGAGTGACTGCAGCCGGTCAGCCAAGTCGGTATCGATCACATTACAGATTCTCCGTTGTATTTTGTCAAGAACCCTGAGGAGAATAGCAGGGGTACCCGACAAGATGTGGCAGCAATATTCAATAAACTAGCGGATGGTAGATTTATGTGCAGGATAGATTCAGACGGAAAAAAACTTCTGGGCCCTGCACAGAGAACCGACTTTCATAGAAGCGGATTTAGCAATGGATTCGATATAGTCATTCCACTTGAAGTCAGCTGAGAGTGTGAGGCAAGCAGGCGTTGTGTTTTATTCTCTGGGAGGCAAGCCAATGCTGATGGGAGTTAGGTGCGGTTGTCTAGCAGTATAGCCCGGCGTTGCTCGGGTGTAATGAAAGCTTTAAAAATAAATCACGGTCCTGGAGCTCAGACACTTTGGACATTGGCATGAAAAACTAAAAAGCAATAGTGGTTTTCAGTTAAAGAGAAACAGCAGACTGAAACAAAAATGAATGTATGTAAGTCAAATGGTATCGTTATCAAATAAGTTTTTTTCGTCGTAAACTGAATTTTGAAGGCTAAATAAGTCCTCTGAGTAAATGGTATCATGGCTGAGACAAAGAATTACAATTATACCTACTTAAAGCCCAACCCGAAGCAAAAACTTAAATAAAAGGAGTGAAAAAATACTAACATACAGTCAGATAAACAGACACACACGCAAACATCTTGCCTTTTATATATATATATATATATATATATATATATATATATATTATCAATTTTCTGCACTATTATAAGAACTGCAACCTTGAAACTTCTGAATATCGTTTCTTATGTCTTTGTCTATGTGTGTATCAAATTTGATTAAAATCAGATTACTCCTTCTATAAGCCGATTTTTTCGATTATCGAAATTTCGATATTTATCTGGGGTACCTCGACACAAAACCTAGCTAAGAACACTCGCAGACACTTATAGTACAACTCCCTAAATTTTCAAGAAAATCGGTTCAGCCGTTTCGGAGTCTATAGGTAACGAACACACACACACAGACACCCACACACAAAGACACACACACAGACAAAGTTCCATTTATAAATAAGTTTATATTATATATATATATCGTCTATAGATTTCAATTTTTTATATTGACCCATTTCAATATTTCGAATAAATCTGACCAATAGAAGAAAAATTATTAAAACTTTATAAAATAATCATTGATTTTGGGGTTATCAATACAGTTCAGATAAAGTCAATTACAAGATAACACCATTAGTCGTTTGACAAAAAATACATGTCGAATACAAAAAAATGTAAATACATTCATTCATTCGAAACATTCTGAGAATTTTGGCGCAATTTATGTGGTTAAGAAATACAACAGAATAAATAATAGTAACATTTAAATGCTTATTTATTCGGCCTTTTCTTCAGCAACGTTGCGGCAGTAATAAATCATATGTGAACTTTGAAAAATATTTAAAACTTGTTGATGTTCATTTTCTTCAGATTTGAAATCTTTAGATTCATAAACTAACGGAAATGCTTTGTATTTCATTGAATATCGTCTAAGTGCTAATTTATAAACAGTCAAAAAGGTTATTTAACGATCTTCAATTGTGTAGATGTTTAGTCTGTAGGAATTTATTCAAACTGACTCTGTTAAATTGAAAGGAAAACGTTTTATGTTTTATGTTTTTTATTTTGTATTTACAGATTGTGCATAAGATGTCGATTTGAAGCAAAATTATATAGTACAAATATGCCCTCTAAATATAAACAAGATGAAAATCCATTATACATAAAATTCCCAAATAAATTCCATTTCACGATTCTAATTAATATCTAAGATTTATCATTTTGAATTATAAAAAGTCAAAAACATTTCAACTATTTATTAGCAATAACGATGAATCTCAAAAATACATCAATCAAAAAACAATGTTACGTATGAAGTTTTGCGTCCTCTGAGTAACCACATCTCCAATATCAACAACCACGAAACAACACTAAATACGTACATTAGCCACGCATACATCATCCTCTTTCTTCTGTTGAATTGTCATTTGTGGAAATGTTTGTATATATACAAATCATCACATACCAAATAACAAAAATAGAGCTATCAACATCTTTTCTGGGGATTTCCCACTTCAAACTATTCTATTCCTTCGAACTACTCTAGGTAACTGCCTGTATCTTCCAATAATTCTGGGTAACTGTCTGTTTTTTCTAACTACACTGGGTAACTGTCTGTTCCTTCTAACTAACCTGGGCAAATGCATGTTTTTATAGCTACTCTGTTCGTTCCTTCTAACAATTCTGGTTAACTGTTTGTTCCTTCAAACCACTCTGGGTAACAGTTTGTTCCTTCTAATATGGGAAACTGCCTGTTATATCTAACTACTCTGGTCAACTGTTTGATCCTTCTAGCTATCTGGATAACAGTCCGTTCCTTTTAACTAATCTGGGGAATAGGTTCTTATTCTAACTACTCTGGGTAAGTGCCTGTTCTTTCTAACTCCTCAAAGTAACTGCCTGTTTCTTCTAACTACTCCGGGTAACTGTATGTTTTGCCTAACTACTCTGTGTAACGGTCTATTCTTTGTAATTACTCTGGGTAACTTTTTTATTCTATATAATTTGGGTAGCAATCTATTCCTACTACCTACACAAGGAAACTGCCAGTTCCTCCTAACTAATCTGCGTAACTATCTATTTCTTCTAATTAAACAAGGTAGATGTATGTTCATTCAAACTACTCTGGGCAACTATTTGTTATTTTTAACTACACAGGAATGTTGTCTTTCTAACTACTTGGGGCAACTGCCTGTTCCTTCTAACTAATCTGGGTAACTGCCAGTTCCTTCTAACTAATCTGGGTAACTGCCTGTTCCTTCTAACTAATCTGGGTAACTGCCTGTTCCTTCTAACTAATCTGGGTAACTGCCTGTTCCTTCTAACTACAATTTGGCAACTGCCTGTTCCTTCTAACTAATCTGGGTAACTGCCTGTTCATTCTAACTAATCTGGGTAACTGCCTGTTCCATCTAACTACTTGGGGCAACTGCCTTTTCCTTCTAACTAATCTGGGTAACTGCCTGTTCCTTCTAACGAATCTGGGTAACTGCCTGTTCCTTCTAACTACATTTTGGCAACTGCCTGTTCCTTCTAACTAATCTGGGTAACTGCCTGTTCCTTCTAACTACATTTTGGCAACTGCCTGTTCCTTCTAACTAATCTGTGTAACTGCCTGTTCCTTCTAACTAATGTAGGTAACTGCCTGTTCCTTCTAACTAATCTGGGTAACTGCCTGTTCTTCTAACTACATTTTGGCAACTGCCTGTTCCTTCTACCTAATCTGGGTAACTGCCTGTTCCTTCTAACTAATCTGGGTAACTGCCTGTTATTTCTAACTACATTTTGGCAACTGCCTGATCCTTCTAACTAATATGGGTAACTGCCTTTTCCTTCTAACTAATCTGGGTAACTGCCTGTTCCTTCTAACTACATTTTGGCAACTGCCTGTTCCTTCTAACTACATTTGGCAACTGCCTGTTCATTCTAACTAATCTGGGTAACTGCCTGTTCCTTCTAACTATATTTTAGCAACTGCCTGTTCCTTCTAACTAATCTGGGTAACTGCCTGTTCCTTCTAACTAATCTGGGTAACTGCCTGTTCCTTCTAACTAATCTGGGTAACTGCCTGTTCCTTCTAACTAATCTGTGTAACTGCCTGTTCCTTCGAACTACATTTTGGCAACTGCCTGTTCCTTCTAACTAATCTGGGTAACTGTTTGTTCCTTCTAACTAATCTGGGTAACTGCCTGTTCCTTGTAACTAATCTGGGTAACTGCCTGTTCCTTCTAACTGCATTTTGGCAACTGCAGTTCCTTCTAACTAATCTGGGCAACTGCCAGTTCCTTCTAACTAATCTGGGTAACTGCCTGTTCCTTCTAACTACTTGGGGCAACTGCCTTTTCTTTCTAACTAATCTGGGTAACTGCCTGTTCCTTCTAACTAATCTGGGTAACTGCCTGTTCCTTCTAACTACATTTTGGCAACTGCCTGTTCCTTCTAACTAATCTGGGTAAATGCCTGTTCCTTCTAACTAATCTGGGTAACTGCCTGTTCCTTCTAACTACATTTTGGCAACTGCCTGTTCCCTTCCTAACTAATCTGGGTAACTGCCTGTTCCTTCTAACTACATTTTGGCAACTGCCTGTTCCTTCTAACTAATCTGGGTAACTGCCTGTTACTTCTAACTAATCTGGGTAACTGCCTGTTCCTTCTAACTACATTTTGGCAACTTCCAGTTCCTTCTAACTAATCTGGGTAACTGCCTGTTCCTTCTAACTACATTTTGGCAACTGCCTGTTCCTTCTTAACTAATCTGTGTAACTGCCTGTTCCTTCTAACTACATTTTGGCAACTGTCTGTTCCTTCTAACTAATCTGGGTAACTGCCTGTTCCTTCTAACTAATCTGGGTAACTGCCTGTTCCTTCTAACTAATCTGGGTAACTGCCTGTTCCTTCTAACTAATCTGGGTAACTGCCTGTTCCTTCTAACTACATTTTGGCAACTTCCAGTTCCTTCTAACTAATCTGGGTAACTGCCTGTTCCTTCTAACTACATTTTGGCAACTGCCTGTTCCTTCCTAACTAATCTGTGTAACTGCCTGTTCCTTCTAACTACATTTTGGCAACTGTCTGTTCCTTCTAACTAATCTGGGTAACTGCCTGTTCCTTCTAACTAATCTGGGTAACTGCCTGTTACTTCTAACTAATCTGGGTAACTGCCTGTTCCTTCTAACTACATTTTGGCAACTGCCTGTTCCCTTCCTAACTAATCTGGGTAACTGCCTGTTCCTTCTAACTAATCTGGGTAACTGCCTGTTCCTTCTAACTACATTTTGGCAACTGCCTGTTCCTTCTAACTAATCTGGGTAACTGCCTTTTCCTTCTAACTAATGTGGGTAACTGCCTGTACCTTCTAACTACATTTTAGCAACTGCTGTTTCCTTCTAACTAATCTGGGTAACTGCCTGTTCCTTCTAACTAATCTAGGTAACTGCCTGTTCCTTTAAACTACATTTTAGCAGCAGCTGCCTTTTCCTTCCTAACTAATCTGGGCAACTGCCTGTTCCCTTCCTAACTAATCTGGGTAACTGCCTGTTCCTTCTAACTAATCTGGGTAACTGCTGTTCCTTCTAACTACATCTTGGCAACTGCCTGTTCCTTCTAACTAATCTGGGTAACAGCCTGTTCCTTCTAACTACATTTTGGCAACTGCCTGTTCCTTCTAACTAATCTGGGTAACTGCCTGTTCCTTCTAACTATATTTTGGCAACTTCCTGTTCCTTCTAACTAATCTGGGTAACTGCCTGTTCCTTCTAACTACATTTGGCAATTGCCTGTTCCTTCTAACTAATCTGGGTAACTGCCTGTTCCTTCTAACTAATCTGGGTAAATGCCTGTTCCTTCTAATAACATTTGGCAACTGCCTGTTCCTTCTAACTAATCTGGGTAACTGCCTGTTCCTTCTACCTACATTTTGGCAACTGCCTGTTTCTTCTAACTAATCTGGGTAAGTGCCTGTTCCTTCTAACTAATCTGGGTAACTGCCTGTTCCTTCTAACTACATTTTGGCAACTGCCTGTTCCCTTCCTAACTAATCTGGGTAACTGCCTGTTCCTTCTAACTACATTTTGGCAACTGCCTGTTCCTTCTAACTAATCTGGGTAACTGCCTGTTCCTTCTAACTAATCTGGGTAACTGCCTGTTCCTTCTAACTAATCTGGGTAACTGCCTGTTCCTTCTAACTACATTTGGCAACTGCCTGTTCCTTCTAACTACATTTTGGCAACTGCCTGTTCCTTCTAATTAATCTGGGTAACTGCCTGTTCCTTCTAACTACTTGGGGCAACTGCCTTTTCCTTCCTAACTAATCTGGGTAACTGCCTTTTCCTTCTAAATAATCTGGGTAACAGCCTGTTCCTTCTAACTACATTTTGGCAACTGCCTGTTCCCTTCTAACTAATCTGGGTAACTGCCTGTTCCTTCTAACTAATCTGGGTAACTGCCTGTTACTTTTATCTACTTGGGGCAACTGCCTTTTTCCTTCTAACAATCTGGGTAACTGCCTGTTCCTTCTAACTAATCTGGGTAACTGCCTGTTCCTTCTAACTACATTTTGGCAACTGCCTGTTCCTTCTAACTAATCTGGGTAACTGCCTGTTCCTTCTAACTACATTTTGGCAACTGCCTGTTCCTTCTAACTAATCTGGGTAACTGCCTGTTCCTTCTAACTAATCTGGGTATCTGCCTGTTCCTTCTAACTAATCTGGGTAACTGCCTGTTCTTCTAACTACAATTTGGCAACTGCCTGTTCCTTCTAACTAATCTGGGTAACTGCCAGTTCCTTCCAACTAATCTGGGTAACTGCCTGTTCCTTCTAACTACATTTTGGCAACTGCCTGTTCCTTCTAACTAATCTGGGTAACTGCCTTTTCCTTCTAAGTAATCTGGGTAACTGCCTGTTCCTTCTAACTACATTTTGGCAACTGCCTGTTCCTTCTAACTAATCTGGTTAACTGCCTGTTCCTTCTAACTAATCTGTAACTGCCTGTTACTTCTAACTAATCTGGGTAACTGCCTGTTCCTTCTAACTATATTTTGGCAACTTCCTGTTCCTTCTAACTAATCTGGGTAACTGCCTGTTCTTCTAACTACAATTTGGCAACTGCCTGTTCCTTCTAACTAATCTGGGTAACTGCCTGTTCCTTCAAGCTAATCTGGGTAACTGCCTGTTCCTTCTAACTACATTTTGGCAACTGCCTGTTCCTTCTAACTAATCTGGGTAACTGCCTGTTCCTTCTAACAAATCTGGGTAATTGCCAGTTCCTTCTAACTACATTTTGGCAACTGCCTGTTCCTTCTAACTAATCTGGGCAACTGCCTGTTCCTTCTAACTAATCTGGGTAACTGCCTGTTCCTTCTAACTACTTGGGGCAACTGACTTTTCCTTCTAACTAATCTGGGTAACTGCCTGTTCCTTCTAACTAATCTGGGTAACTGCCTGTTCCTTCTAATAACATTTGGCAACTGCCTGTTCCTTCTAACTAATCTGGGTAACTGCCTGTTCCTTCTAACTACATTTTGGCAACTGCCTGTTCCTTCTAACTAATCTGGGTAACTGCCTGTTCCTTCTAACTAATCTGGGTAACTGCCTGTTCCTTCTAACTACATTTTGGCAACTGCCTGTTCCTTCTAACTACATTTTGGCAACTGCCTGTTCCTTCTAATTAATCTGGGTAACTGCCTGTTCCTTCTAACTAATCTGGGTAACTGCCTGTTCCTTCTAACTACATTTTGGCAACTGCCTGTTCCTTCTAACTAATCTGGGTAACTGCCTGTTCCTTCTAACTACATTTTGGCAACTGCCTGTTCCTTCTAACTAATCTGGGTAACTGCCTGTTCCTTCTAACTAATCTGGGTATCTTCCTGTTCCTTCTAACTAATCTGGGTAACTGCCTGTTCTTCTAACTACAATTTGGCAACAGCCTATTCCTTCTAACTAATCTGGGTAACTGCCTGTTCCTTCAAACTAATCTGGGTAAATGCCTGTTCCTTCTAACTACATTTTGGCAACTGCCTGTTCCTTCTAACTAATCTGGGTAACTGCCTGTTCCTTCTAACTAATCTGGGTAACTGCCTGTTCCTTGTAACTACATTTTGGCAACTTCCTGTTCCTTTTAACTAATCTGGGTAATTGCCTGTTCCTTCTAACTACATTTTGGCAACTGCCTGTTCCTTCTAACTAATCTGGGTAACTGCCTGTTCCTTCTAACTAATCTGGGTAACTGCCTGTTCCTTCTAACTAATTGGGGCAACTGCCTTTCCCTTCTAACTAATCTGGGTAACTGCCTTTTCCTTCTAAATAATCTGGGTAACTGCCTGTTCCTTCTAACTACCTTTTGGCAATTGCCTGTTCCTTCTAACTAATCTGGGTAACTGCCTGTTCCTTCTAACTAATCTGGGTAACTGCCTGTTACTTTAACTACTTGGGGCAACTGCCTTTTCCTTCTAACTAATCTGGGTAACTGCCTGTTCCTTCTAACTAATCTGGGTAACTGCCTGTTCCTTCTAACTACATTTTGGCAACTGCCTGTTCCTTCTAACTAATCTTGGTAACTGCCTGTTCCTTCTAACTACATTTTGGCAACTGCCTGTTCCTTCTTACTAATCTGGGTAACTGCCTGTTCCTTCTAACTAATCTGGGTATCTGCCTGTTCCTTCTAACTAATCTGGGTAACTGCCTGTTCTTCTAACTACAATTTGGCAACTGCCTGTTCCTTCTAACTAATCTGGGTAACTGCCTGTTCCTTCAAACTAATCTGGGTAACTGCCTGTTCCTTCTAACTACATTTTGGCAACTGCCTGTTCCTTCTAACTAATCTGGGTAACTGCCTTTTCCTTCTAACTAATCTGGGTAACTGCCTGTTCCTTCTAACTACATTTTGGCAACTGCCTGTTCCTTCTAACTAATCTGGTTAACTGCCTGTTCCTTCTAACTAATCTGGGTAACTGCCTGTTCCTTCTAACTAATCTGGGTAACTGCCTGTTCCTTCTAACTATATTTTGGCAACTTCCTGTTCGTTCTAACTAATCTGGGTAACTGCCTGTTCCTTCTAACTACATTTTGGCAACTGCCTGTTCCTTCTAACAAATCTGGGTAACTGCCTGTTCCTTCTAACTAATCTGGGTAACTGCCTGTTCCTTCTAACTACTTGGGGCAACTGACTTTTCCTTCTAACTAATCTGGGTAACTGCCTGTTCCTTCTAACTAATCTGGGTAACTGCCTGTTCCTTCTAATAACATTTGGCAACTGCCTGTTCCTTCTAACTAATCTGGGTAACTGCCTGTTCCTTCTAACTACATTTTGGCAACTGCCTGTTCTTTATAACTAATCTAGGTAACTGCCTGTTCCTTCTAACTAATCTGGGTAACTGCCTGTTCCTTCTAACTACTTGAGGCAACTGCCTTTTCCTTCTAACTAATCTGGGTAACTGCCTGTTCCTTCTAACTAATCTGGGTAACTGCCTGTTCCTTCTAACTAATCTGGGTAACTGCCTGTTCCTTCTAACTACATTTTGGCAACTGCCTGTTCCTTCTAACTAATCTGGGTAACTGCCTGTTCCTTCTAACTACATTTTGGCAACTGCCTGTTCCTTCTAACTAATCTGGGTAACTGCCTGTTCCTTCTAACTAATCTGGGTAACTGCCTGTTCCTTCTAACTAATCTGGGTAACTGCCTGTTCTTCTAACTACAATTTGGCAACTGCCTGTTCCTTATAACTAATCTGGGTAACTGCCTGTTCCTTCTAACTAATCTGGGTAACAGCCTGTTCCTTCTAACTACATTTTGGCAACTGCCTGTTCCTTCTAACTAATCTGGGTGACTGCCTTTTCCTTCTAACTAATCTGGGTACCTGCCTGTTCCTTCTAACTACATTTTGGAAACTGCCTGTTCCTTCTAACTAATCTGGGTAACTGCCTGTTCCTTCTAACTAATCTGGGTAACTGCCTGTTCCTTCTAATAACATTTGGCAACTGCCTGTTCCTTCTAACTAATCTGGGTAACTGCCTGTTCCTTCTAACTACATTTTGGCAAATGCCTGTTCCTTCTAACTAATCTGGTAACTGCCTGTTCCTTCTAACTAATCTGGGTAACTGCCTGTTCCTTCTAACTACATTTTGGCAACTGCCTGTTCCTTCTAACTAATCTGGGTAACTGCCTGTTCCTTCTAACTACATTTTGGCAACTGCCTGTTCCTTCTAACTAATCTGGGTAACTGCCTGTTCCTTCTAACTAATCTGGGTAACTGCCTGTTCCTTCTAACTAATCTGGGTAACTGCCTGTTCCTTCTAACTACATTTTGGCAACTGCCTGTTCCTTCTAACTAATCTGGGCAACTGCCTGTTCCTTCTAACTAATCTGGGTAACTGGCTGTTCCTTCTAACTACTTGGGGCAACTGCCTTTTCCTTCTAACTAATCTGGGTAACTGCCTTTTCCTACTAAATAATCTGGGTAACTGCCTGTTCCTTCTAACTACATTTTGGCAAATGCCTGTTCCTTCTAACTAATCTGGGTAACTGCCTGTTCCTTCTAACTAATCTGGGTAACTGCCTGTTCCTTCTAACTACTTGGGGCAACTGCCTTTTCCTTCTAACTAATCTGGGTAACTGCCTGTTCCTTCTAACTAATCTGGGTAACAGCCTGTTCCTTCTAACTACATTTTGGCAACTGCCTGTTCCTTCTAACTAATCTGGGTAACTGCCTGTTCCTTCTAACTACATTTTGGCAACTGCCTGTTCCTTCTAACTAATCTGGGTAACTGCCTGTTCCTTCTAAATAATCTGGGTAACTGCCTGTTCCTTCTAACTAATCTGGGTAACTGCCTGTTCTTCTAACTACAATTTGGCAACTGCCTGTTCCTTCTAACTAATCTTGGTAACTGCCTGTTCCTTCTAACTAATCTGGGTAACTGCCTGTTCCTTCTAACTACATTTTGGCAACTGCCTGTTCCTTCTAACTAATCTGGGTAACTGCCTTTTCCTTCTAACTAATCTGGGTAACTGCCTGTTCCTTCTAACTACATTTTGGCAACTGCCTGTTCCTTCTAACTAATCTGGGTAACTGCCTGTTCCTTCTAACTAATCTGGGTAACTGCCTGTTCCTTCTAACTACATTTTGGCAACTGCCTTTTCCTTCTAACTAATCTGGGCAACTGCCTGTTCCTTCTAACTAATCTGGGTAACTGCCTGTTCCTTCTAACTAATCTGGGTAACTGCCTGTTCCTTCTAACTATATTTTGGCAACTGCCTGTTCAGTCTAACTAATCTGGGTAACTGCCTGTTCTTTCTAACTACATTTTGGCAACTGCCTGTTCCTTCTAACTAATCTGGGTAACTGCCTGTTCCTTCTAACTATATTTTGGCAAGTGTCTGTTCCTTCTAACTAATCTGGGTAACTGCCTGTTCCTTCTAACTACATTTTGGCAACTGCCTGTTCCTTCTAACTAATCTGGGTAACTGCCTGTTCCTTCTAACTAATCTGGGTAACTGCCTGTTCCTTGTAACTACATTTTGGCAACTTCCTGTTCCTTTTAACTAATCTGGGTAATTGCCTGTTCCTTCTAACTACATTTTGGCAACTGCCTGTTCCTTCTAACTAATCTGGGTAACTGCCTGTTCCTTCTAACTAATCTGGGTAACTGCCTGTTCCTTCTAACTACTTGGGGCGACTGACTTTTCCTTCTAACTAATCTGGGTAACTGCCTGTTCCTTCTAACTACATTTTGGCAACTGCCTGTTCCTTCTAACTACATTTGGCAACTGCCTGTTCCTTCTAACTAATCTGGGTAACTGCCTGTTCCTTCTAACTACATTTTGGCAACTGCCTGTTCCTTCTAACTCATTTGGGTAACTGCCTGTTCCTTCTAACTAATCTGGGTAAATGCCTGTTCCTTCTAACTAATCTAAGGGTGGGAACTGCCTGTTCCTTCTAACTTCATTTTGGCAACTGCCTGTTCCTACTAACTAATCTGGGTAAATGCCTGTTCCCTCTAACTAATCTGGGTAACTGCCGGTTCCTTCTAACTAATCTGGGTAACTGCCTGTTCCTTCTAACTACATTTTGGCAACTGCCTGTTCCTTCTAACTAATCTGGGCAACGGCCTGTTCCTTCTAACTAATCTGGGTAACTGCCTGTTCCTTCTAACTACTTGGGGCAACTGCCTTTTCATTCTAACTAAGCTGGGTAACTGCCTGTTCGTTCTAACTAATCTGGGTAACTGCCTGTTCCTTCTAACTACATTTTGGCAACTGCCTGTTCCTTCTAACAAATCTGGGTAACTGCCTGTTCCTTCTAACTAATCTGGGTAAATGCATGTTCCTTCTAACTACATTTAGGCAACTGCCTGTTCCTTCTAACTAATCTGGGTAACTGCCTGTTCCTTCTAACTACATTTTGGCAACTGCCTGTTCCTTCTAACTAATCTGGGTAACTGCCAGTTCCTTCTAACTAATCTGGGTAACTGGCTGTTCCTTCTAACTACTTGGGGCAACTGCCTTTTACTTCTAACTAATCTGGGTAACTGCCTGTTCCTTCTAACTAATCTGGCTAACTGCCTGTTCCTTCTAACTAATCTGGGTAACTGCCTGTTCCTTCTAACTAATCTTGGTAACTGCCTGTTCCTTCTAACTATATTTTGGCAACTGCCTGTTCCTTCTAACTAATCTGGGTAACTGCCTGTTCCTTCTAACTACATTTTGGCAACTGCCTGTTCCTTCTAACTAATCTGCGTAACTGCCTTTTCATTCTAACTAATCTGGGTAACTGCCTGTTCTTTCTAACTACATTTTGGCAACTGCCTGTTCATTCTAACTAATCTGGGTAACTGCCTGTTCCTTCTAACTAATCTGGGTAAATGCCTGTTCCTTCTAACTACATTTTGGCAACTGCCTGTTCCTTCTAACTAATCTGGGTAACTGCCTGTTCCTTCTAACTACATTTTGGCCACTGCCTGTTCTTTCTAACTAATCTGGGTAACTGCCTGTTTTTTCTAACTACATTTTGGCATCTGTAGGTTCCTTCTAACTAATCTGGGTAACTGCCTGTTCCTTCTAACTACATTTTGGCAACTGCCTGTTCCTTCTAACTAATCTGGGTAACTGCCTGTTCCTTCTAACTAATCTGGGTAACTGCCTGTTCCTTGTAACTACATTTTGGCAACTTCCTGTTCCTTTTAACTAATCTGGGTAACTGCCTATTCCTTCTAACTACATTTTGGCAACTGCCTGTTCCTTCTAACTAATCTGGGTAACTGCCTGTTCCTTCTAACTAATCTGGGTAACTGCCTGTTCCTTCTAACTACTTGGGGCAACTGCCTTTTCCTTCTAACTATTTTGGTAACTGCCTGTTCCTTCTAACTAATCTGGGTACCTGCCTGTTCCTTCTAACTACATTTTGGCAACTGCCTGTTCCTTCTAATTAATCTGGGTAACTGCCTGTTCCTTCTAACTAATCTGGGTAACTGCATGTTCCTTCTACTTCATTTTGGCAACTGCCTGTTCCTTCTAACTAATCTGGGTAACTGCCTGTTCCTTCTAACTAATCTGGGTAACTGCCTGTTCCTTCTAACTACTTGGGGCATCTGTCTTTTCCTTCTAACTAATCTGGGTAACTGCCTTGTTCCTTCTAACTAATCTGGGTAACTGCCTGTTCCTTCTAACTAATCTGGGTAACTGCCTATTCCTTTTCTAACTAATCTGGGTAACTGCCTGTTCCTTCTAACTAATCTGGGTAACTGCCTGTTCCTTCTAACTACATTTTGGCAACTGCCTGTTCCTTCTAACTTATCTGGGTAACTGCCTGTTCCTTCTAACTACATTTTGGCAACTGCCTGTTCCTTCTAACTAATCTGGGTAACTGCCTGTTCCTTCTAACTACATTTTGGCAACTGCCTGTTCTTTCTAACTAATCTGGGTAACTGCCTGTTCCTTCTAACTAATCTGGGTAACTGCCTGTTCCTTCTAACTAATCTGGGTAACTGCCTGTTCCTTCTAAGTACATTTTGGCAACTGCCTGTTCCTTCTAACTAATCTGGGTAACTGCCTGTTCCTTCTAACTAATCTGGGTAACTGCCTGTTCCTTCTAACTACATTTTGGCACCGTCTGTTCCTTCTTACTAATCTGCAACTGCCTTTTCTTTCTAACTAATCTGGGTAACGGCCTGTTCCTTCTAACTAGATTTTGGCAACTGCCTGTTCCTTCTAACTAATCTGGGTAACTGCCTGTTCCTTCTAACTACTTGGGGCAACTGACTTTTCCTTCTAACTAATCTGGGTAACTGCCTGTTCCTTCTAACTACATTTTGGCAAATGCCTGTTCCTTCTAACTACATTTGGCAACTGCCTGTTCCTTCTAACTAATCTGGGTAACTGCCTGTTCCTTCTAACTACATTTTGGCAACTGCCTGTTCATTCTAACTAATCTGGGTAACTGCCTGTTCCTTCTAACTAATCTTGGGTAAATGCCTGTTCCTTCTAACTAATCTGGGTAACTGCCTGTTCTTTCTAACTAATCTGGGTAACTGACTGTTCCTTCTAACTCAGTTGGGGCAACTGCCTTTCCTTCTAACTAACTGGGTAACCCCTGTTTCTTCTAACTAATCTGGGTAAATGCCTGTTCCTTCTAACTACATTTTGGCAACTGCCTGTTCCTTCTAACTAATCTGGTTAACTGCCTGTTCCTTCTAACATTTTGGCAACTGCCTGTTCCTTCTAACTAATCTGGGTAACTGCATGTTCCTTCTAACTAATCTGGGTAACTGCCTGTTCCTTCTAACTAACTGGGTAAACTGCCTGCACTTTCTAACTAATCTGCAAATGCCTGTTCCTTCTAACTAATCTGGGTAACTGCCTGTTCCTTCTAACTACATTTTGGCAACTGCCTGTTCCTTCTAACTAATCTGGGTAACTGCCTGTTCCTTCTAACTACATTTTGGCAACTGCCTGTTCCTTCTAACTAATCTGGGTAACTGCCTGTTCCTTCTAACTACATTTTGGCAACTGCCTGTTCTTTCTAACTAATCTGGGTAACTGCCTGTTCCTTCTAACTAATCTGGGTAAATGCCTGTTCCTTCTAACTAATCTGGGTAACTGCCTGTTCCTTCTAACTACATTTTGGCAACTGCCTGTTCCTTCTAACTAATCTGGGTAACTGCCTGTTCCTTCTAACTTATCTGGGTAACTGCCTGTTCCTTCTAACTACATTTTTGGCAACTGCCTGTTCCTTCTAACTAATCTGGGTAACTGCCTGTTCTAACTACATTTTGGCAACTGCCTGTTCTTTCTAACTAATCTGGGTAACTGCCTGTTCCTTCTAACTAATCTGGGTAACTGCCTGTTCCTTCTAACTAATCTGGGTAACTGCCTGTTCCTTCTAAGTACATTTTGGCAACTGCCTGTTCCTTCTAACTAATCTGGGTAACTGCCTGTTCCTTCTAACTAATCTGGGTAACTGCCTGTTCCTTCTAACTACATTTTGGCAACTGCCTGTTCCTTCTAACTAATCTGCAACTGCCTTTTCTTTCTAACTAATCTGGGTAACGGCCTGTTCCTTCTAACTAGATTTTGGCAACTGCCCTTCTAACTAATCTGGGTAACTGCCTGTTCCTTCTAACTACTTGGGGCAACTGACTTTTCCTCTAACTAATCTGGGTAAATTGCCTGTTCCTTCTAACTACATTTTGGCAAATGCCTGTTCCTTCTAACTACATTTGGCAACTGCCTGTTCCTTCTAACTAATCTGGGTAACTGCCTGTTCCTTCTAACTACATTTTGGCAACTGCCTGTTCATTCTAACTAATCTGGGTAACTGCCTGTTCCTTCTAACTAATCTGGGTAAATGCCTGTTCCTTCTAACTAATCTGGGTAACTGCCTGTTCTTTCTAACTAATCTGGGTAACTGACTGTTCCTTCTAACTACATTTTGGCAACTGCCTGTTCCTTCTAACTAATCTGGGTAACTGCCTGTTCCTTCTAAGTAGTTGGGGCAACTGCCTTTTCCTTCTAACTAATCTGGGTAACTCCCTGTTTCTTCTAACTAATCTGGGTAAATGCCTGTTCCTTCTAACTACATTTTGGCAACTGCCTGTTCCTTCTAACTAATCTGGTTAACTGCCTGTTCCTTCTAACAACATTTTGGCAACTGCCTGTTCCTTCTAACTAATCTGGGTAACTGCATGTTCCTTCTAACTAATCTGGGTAACTGCCTGTTCCTTCTAACTAATCTGGGTAACTGCCTGTACCTTCTAACTAATCTGGGTAAATGCCTGTTCCTTCTAACTAATCTGGGTAACTGCCTGTTCCTTCTAACTACATTTTGGCAACTGCCTGTTCCTTCTAACTTATCTGGGTAACTGCCTGTTCCTTCTAACTACATTTTGGCAACTGCCTGTTCCTTCTAACTAATCTGGGTAACTGCCTGTTCCTTCTAACTACATTTTGGCAACTGCCTGTTCTTTCTAACTAATCTGGGTAACTGCCTGTTCCTTCTAACTAATCTGGGTAAATGCCTGTTCCTTCTAACTAATCTGGGTAACTGCCTGTTCCTTCTAACTACATTTTGGCAACTGCCTGTTCCTTCTAACTAATCTGGGTAACTGCCTGTTCCTTCTAACTAATCTGGGTAACTGCCTGTTCCTTCTAACTACATTTTGGCAACTGCCTGTTCCTTCTAACTAATCTGGGTAACTGCCTTTTCATTCTAACAAATCTGGGTAACGGCCTGTTCCTTCTAGCTACATTTTGGCAACTGCCTGTTCCTTCTAACTAATCTGGGTAACTGCCTGTTCCTTCTAACTACTTAGGGCAACTGACTTTCCTTCTAACTAATCTGGGTAACTGCCTGTTCCTTCTAACTACAGCAGCTGCCTGTTCCTTCTAACTAATCTGGGTAACTGCCTGTTCCTTCTAACTACATTTTGGCAACTGCCTGTTCATTCTAACTAATCTGGGTAACTGCCTGTTCCTTCTAACTAATCTGGGTAAATGCCTGTTCCTTCTAACTAATCTGGGTAACTGCCTGTTCTTTCTAACTAATCTGGGTAACTGACTGTTCCTTCTAACTACATTTTGGCAACTGCCTGTTCCTTCTAACTAATCTGGGTAACTGCCTGTTCCTTCTAACTAGTTGGGGCAACTGCCTTTTCCTTCTAACTAATCTGGGTAACTCCCTGTTCCTTCTAACTAATCTGGGTAACTGCCTGTTCCTTCTAACTACATTTTGGCAACTGCCTGTTCCTTCTAACTAATCTGGTTAACTGCCTGTTCCTTCTAACAACATTTTGGCAACTGCCTGTTCCTTCTAACTAATCTGGGAAACTGCCTGTTCCTTCTAACTACATTTTGGCAACTGCCTGTTCCTTCTAACTAATCTGGGTAACTGCCTGTTCCTTCTAACTAATCTGGGTAACTGCCTGTTCCTTCTAACTAATCTGGGTAACTGCCTGTTCCTTCTAACTACATTTTGGCAACTGCCTGTTCCTTCTAACTAATCTGGGTAACTGCCTGTTCCTTCTAACTAATCTGGGTAACTGCCTGTTCCTTCTAACTACATTTTGGCAACTGCCTGTTCCTTCTAAGTAATCTGGGTAACTGCCTTTTCCTTCTAACTAATCTGGGTAACTGCCTGTTCCTTCTAACTACATTTTGGCAACTGCTGTTCCTTCTAACTAATCTGGGTAACTGCCTGTTCCTTCTAACTAATCTGGGTAACTGCCTGTTCCTTCTAACTACATTTTGGCAACTGCCTTTTCCTTCTAACTAATGTGGGCAACTGCCTGTTCCTTCTAACTAATCTGGGTAACTGCCTGTCCCTTCTAACTAATCTGGGTAACTGCCTGTTCCTTCTAACTACATTTTGGCAACTGCCTGTTCCTTCTAATTAATCTGGGTAAGTGCCTGTTCCTTCTAACTACATTTTGGCAACTGCCTGTTCCTTCTAACTAATCTGGGTAACTGCCTGTTCCTTCTAACTAATCTGGGTAACTGCCTGTTCCTTCTAACTACATTTGGCAACTTCCTGTTCCTTCTCACTAATCTGGGTAACTGCCTGTTCCTTCTAACTACATTTTGGCAGCTGCCTGTTCCTTCCTAACTAATCTGGGTAACTGCCTGTTCCTTCTAACTAATCCAGGTAACTGCCTGTTCCTTCTAACTACTTGGGGCAATTGACTTTTCCTTCTAACTAATCTGGGTAACTGCCTGTTCCTTCTAACTAATCTGGGTAACTGCCTGTTCCTTCTAACTACACATTTGGCAACTGCCTGTTCCTTCTAACTAATCTGGGTAACTGCCTGTTACTTCTCAACACATTTTGGCAACTGCCTGTTCCTTCTAACTAATCTGGGTAACTGCCTGTTCCTTCTAACTACTATGGGTTACTGCCTGTTCCTTCTAACTAAACTGGGTAACTGCCTGTTCCTTCTTTACATTTTGGCAACTGCCTGTTCCTTCTAACTAATCTGGGTAAATGCCTGTTCCTTCTAACTAATCTGGGTAACTGCCTGTTCTTTCCAACTACATTTTGGCAACTGCCTGTTCCTTCTAACTAATCTGGGTAACTGCCTGTTCCTTCTAACTTCTCATAAGGTAACTGCCTGTTCCTTCTAACTAATCTGGTGTGCCTGTTCCTTCTAACTACATTTTGGCAACTGCCTGTTCCTTCTAACTAATCTGGGTAACTGCCTGTTCCTTCTAACTAATATGGGTAACTGCCTGTTCCTTCTAACACTAATCTGGGTAACTGCCTGTTCCTTCTAACTACATTTTGGCAACTGCCTGTTCATTCTAACTAATCTGTGCAACTGCCTTTTCCATCTAACTAATCTTGGTAACTGCCTGTTCCTTCTAACTACTTGGGGCAACTGCCTTTTCCTTCTAACTAATCTGGGTAACTGCCTGTTCCTTCTAATAATCTGGGTAACTGCCTTTCCTTCTAACTACATTTTGGCAACTGCCTGTTCCTTCTAACTAATCTGGGCAACTGCCTGACTTCTAACTAATCTGGGTAACTGCCTGTTCCTTCTAACTAATCTGGGTAACTGCCTGTTACTTTTAACTACTTGGGGCAACTGCCTTTTCCTTCCTAACTAATCTGGGTAACTGCCTGTTCTTTCTAACTATTCTTGGTAACTGCCTGTTCCTTCTAACTAATCTGGGTAACTTTGCCTGTTCCTTCTAACTAATCTGGGTAACTGCCTGTTCCTTCCTAACTACATTTGGCAACTGCCTGTTCCTTCTAACTAATCTGGGACCTGCCTGTTCCTTCTAACTACATTTTGGCAACTGCCTGTTACTTCTAACTAATCTGGGTAACTGCCTGTTCCTTCTAACTAATCTGGTAACTGCCTGTTCCTTCTAACTACTTGGGGCAACTGCCTTTTCCTTCTAACTAATCTGGGTAACTGCTTGTTCCTTCTAACTAATCTGGGTAACTGCCTGTTCCTTCTAACTAATCTGGGTAACTGCCTGTTCCTTCTAACTAATCTGGGTATCTGCCTGTTCCTTCTAACATTTTGGCAACTGCCTGTTCCTTCCCTAGCTAATCTGGGTAACTGCCTGTTCCTTCTAACTACATTTTGGCAACTGCCTGTTCCTTCTAACTAATCTGGGTAACTGCCTGTTCCTTCTAACTAATCTGGGTAACTGCCTGTTCCTTCTAACTACATTTGGGCAACTGCCTGTTCCTTCTCACTAATCTGGGTAACTGCCTGTTCCTTCTAACTAATCTGGGTAACTGCCTGTTCCTTCTAACTAATCTGGGTAACTGCCTGTTCCTTCTAACTACATTTTTGGCAACTGCCAGATTTCCTTCTAACAAACCTGGGTAACTGCCTGTTCGTTCTAACTTATCTGGGTAACTGCCTGTTCCTTCTAACTACATTTTGGCAAATGTGTGTTCCTTCTAACTAATCTGGGTAACTGCCTTTTCCTTCTAACTAATCTGGGTAACTGCCTGTTCCTTCTAACTACCTTTTGGCAAATGCCTGTTTCTTCTAACTAATCTGGGTAACTGCCTGTTCATTCTAATCTGGGTAACTGCCTGTTCCTTCTAACTACATTTTGGCAACTGCCTTTTCCTTCTAACTAATCTGGGCAACTGCCTGTTCCTTCTAACTAATCTGGGTAACTGCCTGTTCCTTCTAACTAATCTGGTAACTGCCTGTTCCTTCTAACTACATTTTGCCAACTGCCTGTTCCTTCTAACTAATCTGGGTAACTGCCTGTTCCTTCTAACTACATTTTGCCAACTGCCTGTTCTTTCTAACTAATCTGGGTAACTGCCTGTTCCTTTAACTACATTTTGGCAACTTCCTGATCCTTCCAACTAATCCTGGGTAATTGCCTGTTCCTTCTGTGCATTTTGGCAACTGCCTGTTTTCTGCTTCTAACTAATCTGTTTACCTGCCTGTTCCTTCTAACTAATCCGGGTAACTGCCTGTTCCTTCTAACTACTTGGGGCAACTGACTTTTTTCCTTCTAACTAATCTGGGTAACTCCCTGTTCCTTCTAACTAATCTGGGTAACTGCGTGTTCCTTCTAACTACATTTGGCAACTGCCTGTTCCTTCTAACTAATCCTGGGTAACTGCCTGTTCCTTCTAACACATTTTGGCAACTGCCTGTTCCTTTCTAACTAATCTGGGTAACTGCCTGTTACTTCTAACTACATTTTGGCAACTGCCTGTTCCTTCTAGCTAATCTGGGTAACTGCCTGTTCCTTCTTACTAATCTGGGTAACTGCCTGTTCCTTCTAACTAATCTGGGTAACCTGCCTGTTCCTTCTAACTACATTTTGGCAACTGCCTGTTCCTTCTAACTAATCTGGGCAACTGCCTGTTCCTTCTAACTAGTCTGGGTAACTGCCTGTTCCTTCTAACTACTTGGGGCAACTGCCTTTTCAGCCTAACTAATCTGGGTAACTGCCTGTTCCTTCTAACTAATCTGGGTAACAGCCTGTTCCTTCTAAATACATTTTGGCAACTGCCTGTTCCTTCTAACTAATCTGGGTAACTGCCTGTTCCTTCTAACTAATCTGGGTAACTGCCTGTTCCTTCTAACTACATTTTCGCAACTGCCTTTCCTTCTAACTAATCTGGGCAACTGCCTGTTCCTTCTAACTAATCTGGGTAACTGCCTGTTCCTTCTAACTAATCTGGGTAACTGCCTGTTCCTTCTAACTACATTTTGGCAACTGCCTGTTCCTTCTAACTAATCTGGGTAACTGCCTTTTCTTTCTAACAAATCTGGGGGTAACGGCCTGTTCCTTCTAACTACATTTTGGCAACTGCCTGTTCCTTCTAACTAATCTGGGTAACTGCCTGTTCCTTCTAACTACTTGGGGCAACTGACTTTTCCTTCTAACTAATCTGGGTAACTGCCTGTTCAGCCTAACTACATTTGGCAACTGCCTGTTCCTTCTAACTAATCTGGGTAACTGCCTGTTCCTTCTAACTACATTTTGGCAACTGCCTGTTCATTCTAACTAATCTGGGTAACTGCCTGTTCCTTCTAACTAATCTGGGTAAATGCCTGTTCCTTCTAACTAATCAGGTAACTGCCTGTTCTTTCTAACTAATCTGGGTAACTGACTGTTCCTTCTAACTACATTTTGGCAACTGCCTGTTCCTTCTAACTAATCTGGGTAACTGCCTGTTCCTTCTAACTAGTTGGGGCAACTGCCTTTTCCTTCTAACTAATCTGGGTAACTCCTGTTCCTTCCTAACTAATCTGGGTAACTGCCTGTTCCTTCTAACTACATTTTGGCAACTGCCTGTTCCTTCCTAACTAATCTGGTTAACTGCCTGTTCCTTCTAACAACATTTTGGCAACTGCCTGTTCCTTCTAACTAATCTGAAACTGCCTGTTCCTTCTAACTACATTTGGCAACTGCCTGTTCCTTCTAACTAATCTGGGTAACTGCCTGTTCCTTCTAACTAATCTGGGTAACTGCCTGTTCCTTCTAACTAATCTGGGTAACTGCCTGTTCCTTCTAACTACATTTTGGCAACTGCCTGTTCCTTCTAACTAATCTGGGTAACTGCCTGTTCCTTCTAACTAATCTGGGTAACTGCCTGTTCCTTCTAACTACATTTTGGCAACTGCCTGTTCCTTCTAAGTAATCTGGGTAACTGCCTTTTCCTTCTAACTAATCTGGGTAACTGCCTGTTCCTTCTAACTACATTTTGGCAGCTGCCTGTTCCTTCTAACTAATCTGGGTAACTGCCTGTTCCTTCTAACTAATCTGAGTAACTGCCTGTTCCTTCTAACTACATTTTTGGCAACTGCCTTTTCCTTCTAACTAATGTGGGCAACTGCCTGTTCCTTCTAACTAATCTGGGTAACTGCCTGTCCCTTCTAACTAATCTGGGTAACTGCCTGTTCCTTCCTAACACATTTTGGCAACTGCCTGTTCCTTCTAATTAATCTGGGTAAGTGCCTGTTCCTTCTAACTACATTTGCTTCACCTGTTCCTTCTAACTAATCTGGGTAACTGCCTGTTCCTTCTAACTAATCTGGGTAACTGCCTGTTCCTTCTAACTACATTTTGGCAACTTCCTGTTCCTTCTCACTAATCTGGGTAACTGCCTGTTCCTTCTAACTACATTTTGGCAACTGCCTGTTCCTTCTAACTAATCTGGGTAACTGCCTGTTCCTTCTAACTAATCCAGGTAACTGCCTGTTCCTTCTAACTACTTGGGGCAATTGACTTTTCCTTCTAACTAATCTGGGTAACTGCCTGTTCCTTCTAACTAATCTGGGTAACTGCCTGTTCCTTCTAACTACATTTGGCAACTGCCTGTTCCTTCTAACTAATCTGGGTAACTGCCTGTTACTTCTAACTACATTTTGGCAACTGCCTGTTCCTTCACTAATCTGGGTAACTGCCTGTTCCTTCTAACTACTATGGGTTACTGCCTGTTCCTTCTAACTAAACTGGGTAACTGCCTGTTCCTTCTAACTACATTTTGGCAACTGCCTGTTCCTTCTAACTAATCTGGGTAAATGCCTGTTCCTTCTAACTAATCTGGGTAACTGCCTGTTCTTTCCAACTACATTTTGGCAACTGCTGTTCCCTTCTAACTAATCTGGGTAACTGCCTGTTCCTTCTAACTACTCTGGGTAACTGCCTGTTCCTTCTAACTAATCTGGGTAAATGCCTGTTCCTTCTAACTACATTTTGGCAACTGCCTGTTCCTTCACTAATCTGGGTAACTGCTGTTCCTTCTAACTAATGTGGGTAACTGCCTGTTCCTTCTAACTAATCTGGGTAACTGCCTGTTCCTTCTAACTACATTTTGGCAACTGCCTGTTCATTCTAACTAATCTGTGCAACTGCACCTTTTCCATCTAACTAATCTTGGTAACTGCCTGTTCCTTCTAACTACTTGGGGCAACTGCCTTTTCCTTCTAACTAATCTGGGTAACTGCCTGTTCCTTCTAACTAATCTGGGTAACTGCCTTTTCCTTCTAACTACATTTTTAGCAACTGCCTGTTCCCTTCCTAATAATCTGGGCAACTGCCTGTAACTTCTAACTAATCTGGGTAACTGCCTGTTCCTTCTAACTAATCTGGGTAACTGCCTGTTACTTTTAACTACTTGGGGCAACTGCCTTTTCCTTCTAACTAATCTGGGTAACTGCCTGTTTCTTTCTAACTATTCTTGGTAACTGCCTGTTTCCTTCTAACTAATCTGGGTAACTGCCTGTTCCTTCTAACTAATCTGGGTAACTGCCTGTTCCTTCTAACTACATTTTGGCAACTGCCTGTTCCTTCTAACTAATCTGGGACCTGCCTGTTCCTTCTAACTACATTTTGGCAACTGCCTGTTCCTTCTAACTAATCTGGGTAACTGCCTGTTCTTCTAACTAATCTGGTAACTGCCTGTTCCTTCTAACTACTTGGGGCAACTGCCTTTTCCTTCTAACTAATCTGGGTAACTGCTTGTTCCTTCTAACTAATCTGGGTAACTGCCTGTTCCTTCTAACTAATCTGGGTAACTGCCTGTTCCTTCTAACTAATCTGGGTATCTGCCTGTTCCTTCCTAACTACATTTTGCTTGCCTGTTCCTTCTAACTAATCTGGGTAACTGCCTGTTCCTTCTAACTACATTTTGGCAACTGCCTGTTCCTTCTAACTAATCTGGGTAACTGCCTGTTCCTTCTAACTAATCTGGGTAACTGCCTGTTCCTTCTAACTACATTTGGGCAACTGCCTGTTCTTCTCACTAATCTGGGTAACTGCCTGTTCCTTCTAACTAATCTGGGTAACTGCCTGTTCCTTCTAACTAATCTGGGTAACTGCCTGTTCCTTCTAACTACATTTTGGCAACTGCCAGTTCCTTCTAACAAACCTGGGTAACTGCCTGTTCGTTCTAACTTATCTGGGTAACTGCCTGTTCCTTCCTAACTACATTTGGCAAATGTGTGTTCCTTCTAACTAATCTGGGTAACTGCCTTTTCCTTCTAACTAATCTGGGTAACTGCCTGTTCCTTCTAACTACCTTTTTGGCAAATGCCTGTTTCTTCTAACTAATCTGGGTAACTGCCTGTTCATTCTAACTAATCTGGGTAACTGCTGTTCTTCTAACTACATTTTGGCAACTGCCTTTTCCTTCTAACTAATCTGGGCAACTGCCTGTTCCTTCTAACTAATCTGGGTAACTGCCTGTTCCTTCTAACTAATCTGGTAACTGCCTGTTCCTTCTAGCTACATTTTGCCAACTGCCTGTTCCTTCTAACTAATCTGGGTAACTGCCTGTTCCTTCTAACTACATTTTGCCAACTGCCTGTTCTTTCTAACTAATCTGGGTAACTGCCTGTTCCTTCTAACTACATTTTGGCAACTTCTGATCCTTCCAACTAATCTGGGTAATTGCCTGTTCCTTCTAACTGCATTTTGGCAACTGCCTGTTTCTTCTAACTAATCTGTTTACCTGCCTGTTCCTTCTAACTAATCCGGGTAACTGCCTGTTTCCTTCTAACTACTTGGGGCAACTGACTTTTCCTTCTAACTAATCTGGGTAACTCCCTGTTCCTTCTAACTAATCTGGGTAACTGCGTGTTCCTTCTAACTACATTTGGCAACTGCCTGTTCCTTCTAACTAATCTGGGTATGCCTGTTCCTTCTAACTACATTTTGGCAACTGCCTGTTCCTTCTAACTAATCTGGGTAACTGCCTGTTACTTCTAACTACATTTTGGCAACTGCCTGTTCCTTCCTAGCTAATCTGGGTAACTGCCTGTTCCTTCTTACTAATCTGGGTAACTGCCTGTTCCTTCTAACTAATCTGGGTAACTGCCTGTTCCTTCTAACTACATTTTGGCAACTGCCTGTTCCTTCTAACTAATCTGGGCAACTGCCTGTTCCTTCCTAACTAATCTGGGTAACTGCCTGTTCCTTCTAACTACTTGGGGCAACTGCCTTTTCCTTCTAACTAATCTGGGTAACTGCCTGTTCCTTTAACTAATCTGGGTAACAGCCTGTTTCCTTCCTAAATACATTTTGGCAACTGCCTGTTCCTTCTAATAATCTGGGTAACTGCCTGTTCCTTCTAACTAATCTGGTATGCCTATCTGCCTGTTCCTTCTCTTCATTCGCAACTGCCTTTTCCTTCTAACTAATCTGGGCAACTGCCTGTTCCTTCTAACTAATCTGGGTAACTGCCTGTTCCTTCTAACTAATCTGGGTAAATGCCTGTTCCTTCTAACTACATTTTGGCAACTGCCTGTTCCTTCTAACTTAATCTGGGTAACTGCCTGTTCCTTCTAACTACATTTTAGCCACTGCCTGTTCCTTCTAACTAATCTGGGTAACTGCCTGTTTTTTCTAACTACATTTGGCAGCCAACTGTCGGTTCCTTCTAACTAATCTGGGTAACTGCCTGTTCCTTCTAACTACATTTTGGCAACTGCCTGTTCGCTAACTAATCTGGGTAACTGCCTGTTCCTTCTAACTAATCTGGGTAACTGCATGTTCCTTCTAACTACATTTTGGCAACAGCCTGTTCCTTCTAACTAATCTGGGTAACTGCCTGTTCCTTCTAACTAATCTGTGTAACTGCCTGTTCTTCTAACTACTTGGGGCAACGGCCTTTTCCTTCTAACTAATCTGGGTAACTGCCTTTTCCTTCTAACTAATCTGGGTAACTGCCTGTTCCTTCTAACTAATCTGGGTAACTGCCTGTTCCTTCTAACTAATCTGGGTAAATGCCTGTTCCTTCTAACTAATCTGGGTAAATGCCTGTTCCTTCTAACTACATTTTGGCAACTGCCTGTTCCTTCTAACTTATCTGGGTAACTGCCTGTTCCTTCTAACTACATTTTGGCAACTGCCTGTTCCTTCTAACTAATCTGGGTAACTGCCTGTTCCTTCTAACTACATTTTGGCAACTGCCTGTTCCTTCTAACTAATCTGGGTAACTGCCTGTTCCTTCTAACTAATCTGGGTAACTGCCTGTTCCTTCTAACTAATCTGGGTAACTGCCTGTTCCTTCTAAGTACATTTTGGCAACTGCCTGTTCCTTCTAACTAATCTGGGTAAATGCCTGTTCCTTCTAACTAATCTGGGTAACTGCCTGTTCCTTCTAACTACATTTTGGCAACTGCCTGTTCCTTCTAACTAATCTGGGTAACTGCCTTTTCTTTCTAACTAATCTGGGTAACGGCCTGTTCCTTCTAACTACATTTTGGCAACTGCCTGTTCCTTCTAACTAATCTGGGTAACTGTCTGTTCCTTCTAACTACTTGGGGCAACTGACTTTTCCTTCTAACTAATCTGGGTAACTGCCTGTTCCTTCTAACTATATTTTGGCAACTGCCTGTTCCTTCTAACTACATTTGGCAACTGCCTGTTCCTTCTAACTAATCTGGGTAACTGCCTGTTCCTTCTAACTTCATTTTGGCAACTGCCTGTTCATTCTAACTAATCTGGGTAACTGCCTGTTCCTTCTAACTAATCTGGGTAACTGCCTGTTCCTTCTAACTAATCTGGGTAACTGCCTGTTCTTTCTAACTAATCTGGGTAACTGACTGTTCCTTCTAACTACATTTTGGCAACTGCCTGTTCCTTCTAACTAATCTGGGTAACTGCCTGTTCCTTCTAACTACTTGGGGCAACTGCCTTTTCCTTCTAACTAATATGGGTAACTCCCTGTTCCTTCTAACTAATCTGGGTAACTGCCTGTTCCTTCTAACTTCATTTTGGCAACTGCCTGTTCCTTCTAAACTAATCTGGGTAACTGCCTTTTCCTTCTAACTACATTTTGGCAACTGCCTGTTCCTTCTAACTAATCTGGGTAACTGCTCTGTTCCTTCTAACCAATCTGGGTAACTGCCTGTTCCTTCTAACTACATTTTGGCAACTGCCTGTTCCTCCTTCAACTAATCTGGGTAACTGCCTTTTTCCTTCTAACTAATCTGGGTAACAGCCTGTTCCTTCTTAACTACATTTTGGCAACTGCCTTTTCCTTCTAACTAATCTGGGTAACTGCCTGTTCCTTCTAACTAATCTGGGTAACTGCCTGTCTTAACTACATTTTGGCAACTGCCTTTTCCTTCTAACTAATCTGGGCAACTGCCTGTTCCTTCTAACTACATATTTTGGCAACTTCCTGTTCCTTCCAACTAATCTGTAACTGCCTAGTTCCTTCTAACTACATTTTGCAACTGCCTGTTCCTTCTAATGACCTGGGTAACTGCCTGTTCCTTCTAACTCATTTGGCAACCTCCTGTTCCTTCAACTAACTGAGTAACTGCCTGTTCCTTTTAACTAATCTGGGTAACTGCTCTAATTTTAACTACATTTTGGCAACTGCCTGTTCCTTCTAACTAATCTGGGTAACTGCCTGTTCCTTCTAACTAATCCGGGTAACTGCCTGTTCTTTCTAACTACTTGGGGCAATTGACTTTTCCTTCTAACTAATCTGGGTAACTGCCTGTTCCTTCTAACTAATCTGGGTAACTGCCTGTTCCTTCTAACTACATTTGGCAACTGCCTGTTCCTTCTAACTAATCTGGGGTAACTGCCTGTTACTTCTAACTACATTTTAGCAACTGCCTGTTCCTTCTAACTAATCTGGGTAACTGCCTGTTCCTTCTAACTACTCTGGGTAACTGCCTGTTCCTTCTAACTAATCTGGGTAACTGCCTGTTCCTTCTAACTCATCTGGGTAACTGCCTGTTCTTCTAACTACATTTTGGCAACTGCCTGTTCCTTCTAACTAATCTGGGCAACTGCCTTTTCCATCTAACTAATCTGGGTAACTGCCTGTTCCTACTAACTACATTTTGGCAACTGCCTGTTCCTTCTAACTAATCTGGGTAACTGCCTGTTCCTTCTAACTAATCTGCAACTGCCTGTTCCTTCTAACTAAGTATTTTGGCAACTGCCTGTTCCTTCTAACTAATCTGGGCAACTGCCTTTTCCATCTAACTAATCTGGGTAACTGCCTGTTCCTTTCTAACTACTTGGGGCAACTGCCTTTTCCTTCTAACTAATCTGGGTAACTGCCTGTTCCTTCTAACTAATCTGGGTAACTGCCTTTTCTTTCTAACTACATTTGGCAACTGCCTGTTCCTTCTAACTAATCTGGGCAACTGCCTGTTCCTTCTAACTAATCATGGTAACTGCCTGTTCCTTCTAACTAATCTGGGTAACTGCCTGTTCCTTCTAACTACTTGGGGCAACTGCCTTTTCCTTCTAACTAATCTGGGAACTGCCTGTTCTTTCTAACTATTCTGGGTAACTGCCTGTTCCTTCTAACTAATCTGGGTAACTGCCTGTTCCTTCTAACTAATCTGGGTAACTGTCTGTTCCTTCTAACTACATTTTGGCAACTGCCTGTTCCTTCTAACTAATCTGGGACCTGCCTGTTCCTTCTAACTACATTTTGGCAACTGCCTGTTCCTTCTAACTAATCTGGGTAACTGCCTGTTCCTTCTAACTAATCTGGGTAACTGCCTGTTCCTTCTAACTAATCTGGGTAACTGCCTGTTCCTTCTAACTACATTTTGGCAACGGCCTGTTCCTTCTAACTAATCTGGGCAACTGCCTGTTCCTTCTAACTAATCTGGGTAACTGCCTGTTCCTTCTAACTAATCTGGGTAACTGCCTGTTTTTCTTACAATTTGGGGCAACTGCCTTTTCCTTCTAACTAATCTGGGTAACTGCCTGTTCCTTCTAACTAATCTGGGTAACTGCCTGTTCCTTCTAACTAATCTGGGTAACTGCCTGTTCATTCTAACTAATCTGGGTAACTGCCTGTTCCTTCTAACTACATTTTGGCAACTGCCTGTTCCTTCTAACTAATCTGGGTACCTGCCTGTTCCTTCTAACTACTTGGGGCAACTGCCTTTTCCTTCTAACTAATCTGGGTAACTGCCTGTTCCGTTCTAACTACATTTTGGCAACTGCCTGTTCCTTCTAACTAATCTGGGTAACTGCCTGTTCTTTTAACTAATCTGGGTAACTGCCTGTTCCTTCTAACTACATTTTGGCAACTGCCTGTTCCTTCTAACTAATCTGGGTAACTGCCTGTTCCTTATAACTAGATTTTGGCAACTGCCTGTTCATTCTAACTAATCTGGGTAACTGCCTGTTCCTTCTAACTAATCTGGGTAAATGCCTGTTCCTTCTAACTACATTTTGGCAACTGCCTGTTCCTTCTAACTAATCTGGGTAACTGCCTGTTCCTTCTAACTACATTTTGGCAAATGCCTGTTCCTTCTAACTAATCTGGGTAACTGCCTGTTCTTTCTAACTAATCTGGGTAACTTCCTGTTCCTTCTAACTAATCTGGGTAACTGCCTGTTCCTTCTAACTACATTTTGGCAACTGCCTGTTCTTTCTAACTAATCTGGGTAACTGCCTGTTCATTCTAACTAATCTGGGTAACTGCCTGTTCCTTCTAACTAATCTGGGTAACTGCCTGTTTTTCTAACTACTTGGGACAACTGCCTTTTCCTTCTATCTAATCTGGGTAACTGCCTGTTCTTCTAACTAATCTGGGTAACTGCCTTTTCCTTCTAACTACATTTTGGCAACTGCCTGTTCCTTCTAACTAATCTGGGCAACTGCCTGTTCCTTCTAACTAATCTGGGTAACTGCCTGTTCCTTCTAACTAATCTGGGTAACTGCCTGTTCCTTCTAACTACTTGGGGCAACTGCCTTTTCCTTCTAACTAATCTGGGTAACTGCCTGTTCTTTCTAACTATTCTGGGTAACTGCCTGTTCCTTCTAACTAATCTGGGTAACTGCCTGTTCCTTCTAACTACCTTTTGGCAACTGCCTGTTCCTTCTAACTAATCTGGGCAACTGCCTGTTCCTTCTAACTAATCTGGGTAACTGCCTGTTCCTTCTAACTACATTTTGGCAACTGCCTGTTCCTTCTAACTAATCTGGGTAACTGCCTGTTCCTTCTAACTAATCTGGGTAACTGCCTGTTCCTTCTAACTAATCTGGGTAACTGCCTGTTCCTTCTAACTACATTTTGGCAACTGCCTGTTCCTTCTAACTAATCTGGGTAACTGCCTGTTCGTTCTAACTAATCTGGGTAACTGCCTGTTCCTTCTAACTACATTTTGGCAACTGCGTGTTCCTTCTAACTAATCTGGGTAACTGCCTTTTCCTTCTAACTAATCTGGGTAACTGCCTGTTCCTTCTAACTACCTTTTGGCAACTGCCTGTTCCTTCTAACTAATCTGGGTAACTGCCTGTTCATTCTAACTAATCTGGGTAACTGCCTGTTCCTTCTAACTACATTTTCGCAAATGCCTTTTCCTTCTAACTACTCTGGGCAACTGCCTGTTCCTTCTAACTAATCTGGGTAACTGCCTGTTCCTTCTAACTAATCTGGTAACTGCCTGTTCCGTCTAACTACATCTTGCCAACTGCCTGTTCCTTCTAACTAATCTGGGTAACTGCCTGTTCCTTCTAACTACATTTTGCCAACTGCCTGTTCCTTCTAACTAATCTGGGTAACTGCCTGTTCCTTCTAACTACATTTTGACAACTTCCTGTTCCTTCCAACTAATCTGGGTAATTGCCTGTTCCTTCTAACTACATTTTGGCAACTGCCTGTTCCTTCTAACTAATCTGGTTAACTGCCTGTTCCTTCTAACTAATCCGGGTAACTGCCTGTTCCTTCTAACTATTGGGGCAACTGACTTTTCCTTCTAACTAATCTGGGTAACTCCCTGTTCCTTCTAACAAATCTGGGTAACTGCCTGTTCCTTCTAACTATATTTGGCAACTGCCTGTTCCTTCTAACTAATCTGGGTAACTGCCTGTTCCTTCTAACTACATTTTGGCAACTGCCTGTTCCTTCTAACTAATCTGGGCAAATGCCTGTTCCTTCTAACTAATCTGGGTAACTGCCTGTTCCTTCTAACTAATCTGGGTAACTGCCTGTTTTTCTTACAATTTGGGGCAACTGCCTTTTACTTCTAACTAATCTGGGTAACTGCCTGTTCCTTCTAACTAATCTGGGTAACTGCCTGTTCCTTCTAACTAATCTGGGTAACTGCCTGTTCATTCTAACTAATCTGGGTAACTGCCTGTTCCTTCTAACTACATTTTGGCAACTGCCTGTTCCTTCTAACTAATCTGGGTACCTGCCTGTTCCTTCTAACTACTTGGGGCAACTGCCTTTTCCTTCTAACTAATCTGGGTAATTGCCTGTTCCTTCTAACTACATTTTGGCAACTGCCTGTTCCTTCTAACTAATCTGGGTTACTGCCTGTTCTTTTAACTAATCTGGGTAACTGCCTGTTCCTTCTAACTACATTTTGGCAACTACCTGTTCCTTCTAACTAATCTGGGTAACTGCCTGTTCCTTATAACTAGATTTTGGCAACTGCCTGTTCATTCTAACTAATCTGGGTAACTGCCTGTTCCTTCTAACTAATCTGGGTAAATGCCTGTTCCTTCTAACTGCATTTTGGCAACTGCCTGTTCCTTCTAACTAATCTGGGTAACTGCCTGTTCATTCTAACTACATTTTGGCAAATGCCTGTTCCTTCTAACTAATCTGGGTAACTGCCTGTTCTTTCTAACTAATCTGGGTAACTTCCTGTTCCTTCTAACTAATCTGGGTAACTGCCTGTTCCTTCTAACTACATTTTGGCAACTGCCTGTTCTTTCTAACTAATCTGGGTAACTGCCTGTTCATTCTAACTAATCTGGGTAACTGCCTGTTCCTTCTAACTAATCTGGGTAACTGCCTGTTTTTCTAACTCCTTGGGACAACTGCCTTTTCCTTCTAACTAATCTGGGTAACTGCCTGTTCCTTCTAACTAATCTGGGTAACTGCCTGTTCCTTCTAACTACATTTTGGCAACTGCCTGTTCTTTCTAACTAATCTGGGTAACTGCCTGTTCCTTCTAACTACATTTTGGCAAAATGCCTGTTCCTTCTAACTAATCTGGGTAACTGCCTGTTCCTTCTAACTAATCTGGGTGCAACTGCCTGTTCCTTCTAACTACATTTTGGCAACTGCCTGTTCCTCTGGGTAACTGCCTGTTCCTTCTAACTACATTTTAGCAACTGCCTGTTCCTTCTACCTAATCTGGGTAACAGCCTGTTCCTTCTAACAAATCTGGGTAACTGCCTGTTCCTTCTAACTACTTGGGGCAACTGCCTTTTCCTTCTAACTAATCTGCAACTGCCTGTTCCTTCTAACTAATCTGGGTAACTGCCTGTTCATTCTAACTACATTTTGGCAACTGCGTGTTCTTTCTAACTAATCTGGGCAACTGCCTGTTCCTTCTAACTAATCTGGGTAACTGCCTGTTCCTTCTAACTAATCTGGGTAACTGCCTGTTTTTCTAACAATTTGGGGCAACTGCCTTTTCCTTCTAACTAATCTGGGTAACTGCCTGTTCCTTCTAACTAATCTGGGTAACTGCCTGTTCCTTCTAACTACTTGGGGCAACTGCCTTTTTCCTTCTTAACTAATCTGGGTAACTGCCTGTTCCTTTTAACTAATCTGGGTAACTGCCTGTTCCTTCTAACTAATCTGGGTAACTGCCTGTTCCTTCTTCCTATATTTTGGCAACTGCCTGTTCCTTCTAACTAATCTGGGTACCTGCCTGTTCCTTCTAACTACTTGGGGCAACTGCCTTTTCCTTCTAACTAATCTGGGTAACTGCCTGTTCCTTCTAACTACATTTTGGCAACTCCCTGTTCTTTCTAACTAGGTAACTGCCTGTTCTTTTAACTAATCTGGGTAACTGCCTGTTCCTTCTAACTACATTTTGGCAACTGCCTGTTCCTTCTAACTAATCTGGGTAACTGCCTGTTCCTTATAACTAGATTTTGGCAACTGCCTGTTCCTTCTAACTAATCTGGTAACTGCCTTGTTCCTTCTAACTAATCTGTGTAACTGCCTGTTCCTTCTAACTACATTTTGGCAACTGCCTGTTCCTTCTAACTAATCTGGGTAACTGCCTGTTCTTTTTTAACTAATCTGGGTAACTGCCTGTTCTAACTACATTTTGGCAACTGCCTGTTCCTTCTAACTGATCTGGGTAACTGCCTGTTCCTTATAACTAGATTTTGGCAACAGCCTGTTCCTTCTAACTAATCTGGGTAACTGCCTGTTCCTACCTAATCTGGGTAACTGCCTGTTCCTTCTAACCACATTTTGGCAACTGCCTGTTCTTTAACTAATCTGGGTAACTGCCTGTTCCTTCTAACTACATTTGGCAACTGCCTTGTTCCTTCTAACTAATCTGGGTAACTGCCTTTCTTTTAATCTGGGTAACTGCCTGTTCCTTCTAACTACATTTTGGCAACAGCCTGTTCCTTCTAACTAATCTGGCTAACTGCCTGTTCCTTATAACTAGATTTTGGCAACTGCCTGTTCCTTCTAACTAATCTGGGTAACTGCCTGTTCCTTCTAACTACATTTTGGCAACTGCCTGTTCCTTCTAACTAATCTGGGTAACTGCCTGTTCCTTCTAACTACATTTTGGCAACTGCCTGTTCCTTCTAACTAATCTGGGTAACTGCCTGTTCCTTCTAACTAATCTGGGTAACTGCCTGATCCTTCTAACTAATCTGGGTAACTGCCTGTTCCTTCTAACTACATTTTGGCAACTGCCTGTTCTTTATAACTAATCTGCAACTGCCTGTTCCTTCTAACTAATCTGGGTAACTGCCTGTTCCTTCTAACTAATCTGCGTAACTGCCTGTTCTTTCTAAATACTTGGGGAACTGCCTTTTCCTTCTAACTAATCTGCAACTGCCTGTTCCTTCTAACTAATCTGGGTAACTGCCTGTTCCTTCTAACTACATTTTGGCAACTGCCTGTTCCTTCTAACTAATCTGGGTAACTGCCTGTTCCTTCTAACTACATTTTGGCAACTGCCTGTTCCTTCTAACTAATCTGGGTAACTGCCTGTTCCTTCTAACTAATCTGGGTAACTGCCTGTTCTTCTAACAAATCTGGGTAACTGCCTGTTCCTTCTCACTAATCTGGGTAACTGCCTGTTCCTTCTAACTACATTTGGCAACTGCCTGTTCCTTCTAACTAATCTGGGAAAACTGCCTGTTCCTTCTAACCACATTTTGGCAACTGCCTGTTCCTTCTAACTAATCTGGGTAACAGCCTGTTCCTTCTAACAAATCTGGGTAACTGCCTGTTCCTTCTAACTACTTGGGGCAACTCTGCCTTTTCCTTTCTAACTAATCTGGGTAACTGCCTGTTCCTTCTAACTAATCTGGGTAACTGCCTCGTTCCTTCTATCCAACTACATTTTGGCAACTGCCTGTTCCTTCTAACTAATCTAAGCAACTGCCTGTTCCTTCTAACTAATCTGGGTAACTGCCTGTTCCTTCTAACTAATCTGGGTAATTGCCTGTTTTTCTTACAATTTGGGGCAACTGCCTTTTCCTTCTAACTAATCTGGGTAACTGCCTGTTCCTTTTAACTAATCTTGGAGTAACTGCCTGTTCATTCTAACTAATCTGGGTAACTGCCTGTTCCTTCTTCCTATATTTTGGCAACTGCCTGTTCCTTCTAACTAATCTGGGTACCTGCCTGTTCCTTCTAACTACTTGGGGCAACTGCCTTTTCCTTCTAACTAATCTGGGTAACTGCCTGTTCCTTCTAACTACATTTTGGCAACTGCCTGTTCTTTCTAACTAATCTGGGTAACTGCCTGTTCTTTTAACTAATCTGGGTAACTGCCTGTTCCTTCTAACTACATTTTGGCAACTGCCTGTTCCTTCTAACTAATCTGGGTAACTGCCTGTTCCTTATAACTAGATTTTGGCAACTGCCTGTTCCTTCTAACTAATCTGGGTAACTGCCCGTTCCTTCTAACTAATCTGGGTAAATGCCTGTTCCTTCTAACTACATTTTGGCAACTGCCTGTTCCTTCTAACTAATCTGGGTAACTGCCTGTTCCTTCTAACTACATTTTGGCAAATGCCTGTCTCAACTAATCTGGGTAACTGCCTGTTCCTTCTAACTAATCTGGGTAACTGCCTGTTCCTTCTAACTAATCTGGTAACTGCCTGCTCCTTCTAACTACATTTTGGCAACTGCCTGTTCTTTCTAACTAATCTGGGTAACTGCCTGTTCATTCTAACTAATCTGGGTAACTGCCTGTTCCTTCTAACTAATCTGGGTAACTGCCTCGTTCCTTATAACTATGTTTTGGCAACTGCCTGTTCCTTCTAACTAATCTGGGTAACTGCCTGTTCCTTCTAACTACATTTTGGCAACTGCCTGTTCCTTCTAACTAATCTGGGTAACTGCCTGTTCCTTCTAACTACATTTTGGCAACTGCCTGTTCCTTCTAACTAATCTGGGTAACTGCCTGTTCCTTCTAAATAATCTGGGTAACTGCCTGTTCCTTCTAACTAATCTGGGTAACTGCCTGTTCCTTCTAACTACATTTTGGCAACTGCCTGTTCCTTCTAACTAATCTGGGTAACAGCCTGTTCCTTCTAACAAATCTGGGTAACAGCCTGTTCCTTCTAACTACTTGGGGCAACTGCCTTTTCCTTCTTAACTAATCTGGGTAACTGCCTGTTCCTTCTAACTAATCTGGGTAACTGCCTGTTCCTTCTAACTACATTTTGGCAACTGCTGTTCCTTCTAACTAATCTGGGCAACTGCCTGTTCCTTCTAACTAATCTGGGTAACTGCCTGTTCCTTCTAACTAATCTGGGTAATTGCCTGTTTTTCTTACAATTTGGGGCAACTGCCTTTTCCTTCTAACTAATCTTGGGTAACTGCCTGTTCCTTTTAACTAATCTGGGTAACTGCCTGTTCATTCTAACTAATCTGGGTAACTGCCTGTTCCTTCTTCCTATATTTGGGCAACTGCCTGTTCCTTCTAACTAATCTGGGTACCTGCCTGTTCCTTCTAACTACTTGGGGCAACTGCCTTTTCCTTCTAACTAATCTGGGTAACTGCCTGTTCCTTCTAACTACATTTTGGCAACTGCCTGTTCCTTCTAACTAATCTGGGTAACTGCCTGTTCTTTTAACTAATCTGGGTAACTGCCTGTTCCTTCTAACTACATTTTGGCAACTGCCTGTTCCTTCTAACTAATCTGGGTAACTGCCTGCTCCTTATAACTAGATTTTGGCAACTGCCCGTTCCTTCTAACTAATCTGGGTAACTGCCTGTTCCTTCTAACTAATCTGGGTAAATGCCTGTTCCTTCTAACTACATTTTGGCAACTGCCTGTTCCTTCTAACTAATCTGGGTAACTGCCTGTTCCTTCTAACTACATTTTGGCAAATGCCTGTTCCTTCTAACTAATCTGGGTAACTGCCTGTTCCTTCTAACTAATCTGGGTAACTGCCTGTTCCTTCTAACTAATCTGGGTAACTGCCTGTTCCTTCTAACTACATTTTGGCAACTGCCTGTTCTTTCTAACTAATCTGGGTAACTGCCTGTTCATTCTAACTAATCTGGGTAACTGTTCCTTCTAACTAATCTGGGTAACTGTCTGTTCCTTATAACTATATTTTGGCAACTCGCCTGTTCCTTCTAACTAATCTGGGTAACTGCCTGTTCCTTCTAACTACATTTTGGCAACTGCCTGTTCCTTCTAACTAATCTGGGTAACTGCCTTTTCTTTGACTAATCTGGGTAACTGCCTGTTCCTTCTAACTACATTTTGGCAACAGCCCGTTCCTTCTAACTAATCTGGCTAACTGCCTGTTCCTTATAACTAGATTTTGGCAACTGTCTGTTCCTTCTAACTAATCTGGGTAACTGCCTGTTCCTTCTAACTACATTTTGGCAACTGCCTGTTCCTTCTAACTAATCTGGGTAACTGCCTGTTCCTTCTAACTACATTTTGGCAACTGCCTGTTCCTTCTAACTAATCTGGGTAACTGCCTGTTCCTTCTAACTAATCTGGGTAACTGCCTGTTCCTTCTAACTAATCTGCAACTGCCTGTCTCTTCTAACTACATTTTGGCAACTGCCTGTTCTTTATAACTAATCTGGGTAACTGCCTGTTCCTTCTAACTAATCTGGGTAACTGCCTGTTCCTTCTAACTAATCTGCGTAACTGCCTGTTCTTTCTAAATACTTTGGGAACTACTTTTTTCCTTCTAACTAATCTGGGTAACTGCCTGTTCCTTCTAACTAATCTGGGTAACTGCCTGTTCCTTCTAACTACATTTTGGCAACTGCCTGTTCCTTCTAACTAATCTGGGTAACTGCCTGTTCCTTCTAACTACATTTTGGCAACTGCCGGTTCCTTCTAACTAATCTGGGTAACTGCCTGTTCCTTCTAACTAATCCGGGTAACTGCCTGTTCCTTCTAACAAATCTGGGTAACTGCCTGTTCCTTCTAACTAATCTGGGTAACTGCCTGTTCCTTCTAACTACATTTTGGCAACTGCCTGTTCCTTCTAACTAATCTGGGTAACTGCCTGTTCCTTCTAACTACATTTTGCAACTGCCTGTTCCTTCTAACTAATCTGGGTAACAGCCTGTTCCTTCTAACAAATCTGGGTAACTGCCTGTTCCTTCTAACTACTTGCCTTTTCCTTCTAACTAATCTGGGTAACACCCTGTTCCTTCTAACTAATCTGGGCATCTGCCTGTTCCTTCTAACTACATTTTGGCACCGTTTGTTCCTTCTAACTAATCTGGGCAACTGCCTGTTCCTTCTAACTAATCTGGGTAACTGCCTGTTCCTTCTAACTAATCTGGGTAATTGCCTGTTTTTCTTACAATTTGGGGCAACTGCCTTTTCCCTCTAACTAATCTGGGTAACTGCCTCCGTCTTTAACTAATCTGGGTAACTGCCTGTTCATTCTAACTAATCTGGGTAACTGCCTGCCCTTCTTCCTATATTTTGGCAACTGCCTGTTCCTTCTAACTAATCTGGGTACCTGCCTGTTCCTTCTAACTACTTGGGGCAACTGCCTTTTCCTTCTAACTAATCTGGGTAACTGCCTGTTCCTTCTAACTACATTTTGGCAACTGCCTGTTCCTTCTAACTAATCTGGGTAACTGCCTGTTCTTTTAACTAATCTGGGTAACTGCCTGTTCCTTCTAACTACATTTTGGCAACTCCTTCTAACTAATCTGGGTAACTGCCTGTTCCTTATAACTAGATTTTGGCAACTGCCTGTTCCTTCTAACTAATCTGGGTAACTGCCTGTTCCTTCTAACTAATCTGCAAATGCCTGTTCCTTCTAACTACATTTTGGCAACTGCCTGTTCCTTCTAACTAATCTGGGTAACTGCCTGTTCCTTCTAACTACATTTTGGCAAATGCCTGTTCCTTCTAACTAATCTGGGTAACTGCCTGTTCCTTCTAACTAATCTGCAACTGCCTGTTCCTTCTAACTAATCTGGGTAACTGCCTGTTCCTTCTAACTACATTTTGGCAACTGCCTGTTCTTTCTAACTAATCTGGGTAACTGCCTGTTCATTCTAACTAATCTGGGTAACTGCCTGTTCCTTCTAACTAATCTGGGTAACTGCCTGTTCCTTATAACTATATTTTGGCAACTGCCTGTTCCTTCTAACTAATCTGGGTAACTGCCTGTTCCTTCTAACTACATTTTGGCAACTGCCTGTTCCTTCTAACTTAATCTGGGTAACTGCCTGTTCCTTCTAACTACATTTTGGCAACTGCCTGTTCCTTCTAACTAATCTGGGTAACTGCCTGTTCCTTCTAAATAATCTGGGTAAATGCCTGTTCCTTCTAACTAATCTGGGTAACTGCCCGTTCCTTCTAACTACATTTTGGCAACTGCCTGTTCTTTCTAACTAATCTGGGTAACTGCCTGTTCCTTCTAACTAATCTGGGTAACTGCCTGTTCCTTCTAACTAATCTGCCTGTTCTTTCTAACTACTTGGGGCAACTGCCTTTTCCTTCTAACTAATCTGGGTAACTGCCTGTTCCTTCTAACTAATCTGGGTAACTGCCTGTTCCTTCTAACTATATTTTGGCAACTGCCTGTTCCTTCTAACTAATCTGGGTAACTGCCTGTTCCTTCTAACTACATTTTGGCAACTGCCTGTTCCTTCTAACTAATCTGGGTAAGAGCCTGTTCCTTCTAACAAATCTGGGTAACTGCCTGTTCCTTCTAACTACTTGGGGCAACTGCCTTTTCCTTCTAACTAATCTGGGTAACTGCCTGTTCCTTCTAACTGCATTTTGGCAACTGCCTGTTCCCTCTAACTAATCTGGGTAACTGCCTGTTCCTTCTAACTAATCTGGGTAACTGCCTGTTCCTTCTAACTACATTTTGGCAACTGCCTGTTCCTTCTAACTACTCTGGGTAACTGCCTGTTCTTTTAACTAATCTGGGTAACTGCCTGTTCCTTCTAAGTACATTTTGGCAACTGCCTGTTCCTTCTAACTAATCTGGGTAACTGCCTGTTCCTTATAACTAGATTTTGGCAACAGCCTGTTCCTTCTAACTAATCTAGGTAACTGCCTGTTCCTTCTACCTAATCTGGGTAACTGCCTGTTCCTTCTAACTACATTTTGGCAACTGCCTGTTCCTTCTAACTAATCTGGGTAACTGCCTGTTCCTTCTAACTACATTTTGGCAACTGCCTGTTCCTTCTAACTAATCTGGGTAACTGCCTGTTCCTTCTAACTAATCTGGGTAACTGCCTGTTCCTTCTAACTACATTTTGGCAACTGCCGGTACCATCTAACTAATCTGGGCACCTGCCTGTTTCGCTAACTAATCTGGGTAACTGCCTGTCCTTCTAACTACTTGGGGCATCTGCCTTTTCCTTCTAACTAATCTGGGTAACTGCATGTTCCTTCTAACTAATCTGGGTAACTGCCTGTTCCTTCTAACTACATTTTGGCAACTGCCTGTTCCTTCTAACTAATCTGGGTAACTGCCTGTTCCTTCTAACTACATTTTGGCAACTGCCTGTTCCTTCTAACTAATCTGGGTAAGAGCCTGTTCCTTCTAACAAATCTGGGTAACTGCCTGTTCCTTCTAACTACTTGGGGCAACTGCCTTTCCTTCCTAACTAATCTGGGTAACTGCCTGTTCCTTCTAACTAATCTGGGTAACTGCCTGTTCCTTCTAACTACATTTTGGCAACTGCCTGTTCCTTCTAACTAATCTGGGCAACTGCCTGTTCCTTCTAACTAATCTGGGTAACTGCCTGTTCCTTCTAACTAATCAGGGTAACTGCCTGTTTTCTTACAATTTGGGGCAACTGCCTTTTCCTTCTAACTAATCTGGGTAACTGCCTGTTCCTTCTAACTAATCTGGGTAACTGCCTGTTCCTTCTAACTAATCTGGGTAACTGCCTGTTCCTTCTAACTAAATTTTGGCAACTGCCTGTTCCTTCTATTTAATCTGGGTAACTGCCTGTTCCTTCTAACTACATTTTAGCAACTGCCTGTTCCTCATACCTAATCTGGGCAACAGCCTGTTCCTTCTAACAAATCTGGGTAACTGCCTGTTCCTTCTAACTACTTGGGGCAACTGCCTTCCCTTCTAACTAATCTGGGTAACTGCCTGTTCCTTCTAACTAATCTGGGTAACTGCCTGTTCATTCTAACTACATTTTTGGCAACTGCGTGTTCTTTCTAACTAATCTGGGCAACTGCCTGTTCCTTCCTAACTATTCTAGGTAACTGCCTGTTCCTTCTAACTAATCTGGGTAACTGCCTGTTTTTCTAACAATTTGGGGCAACTGCCTTTTCCTTCTAACTAATCTGGGTAACTGCCTGTTCCTTCTAACTAATCTGGGTAACTGCCTGTTCCTTCTAACTAATTGGGGCAACTGCCTTTTCCTTCTAACTAATCTGGGTAACAGCCTGTTCCTTCTAACTAATCTGGGTAACTGCCTGTTCCTTCTAACTAATCTGGGTAAATGCCTGTTCCTTCTAACAAAATTTTGGCAACTGCCTGTTCCTTCTAACTAATCTGGGTACCTGCCTGTTCCTTCTAACTACTTGGGGCAACTGCCTTTTCCTTCTAACTAATCTGGGTAACTGCCTGTTTCCTTCTAACTAATCTGGGTAACTGCCTGTTCCTTCTAACTACATTTTGGCAACTGCCTGTTCTTCTAACTAATCTGGGTAACTGCCTGTTCCTTCTAACTAATCTGGGCACCTGCCTGATCCTTCTAACTAATCTGGGTAACTGCCTGTTCCTTCTAACTACTTGGGGCAACTGCCTTTTCCTTCTAACTAATCTGGGTAACTGCATGTTCCTTCTAACTAATCTGTGTAACTGCCTGTTCCTTCTAACTACATTTTGGCAACTGCCTGTTCCTTCTAACTAATCTGGGTAACTGCCTGTTCTTTTAACTAATCTGGGTAACTGCCTGTTCCTTCTAACTACATTTTGGCAACTGCCTGTTCCTTCTAACTAATCTGGGTAACTGCCTGTTCCTTATAACTAGATTTTGGCAACAGCCTGTTCCTTCTAACTAATCTGGGTAACTGCCTGTTCCTTCTACCTAATCTGGGTAACTGCCTGTTCCTTCTAACTACATTTTGGCAACTGCCTGTTCCTTCTAACTAATCTGGGTAACTGCCTGTTCCTTCTAACTACATTTTGGCAACTGCCTGTTCCTTCTAACTAATCTGGGTAACTGCCTGTTCCTTCTAAGTAATCTGGGTAACTGCCTGTTCCTTCTAACTACATTTTGGCAACTGCCTGTACCATCTAACTAATCTGGGCACCTGCCTGTTCCTTCTAACTAATCTGGGTAACTGCCTGTCCTTCTAACTACTTGGGGCATCTGCCTTTTCCTTCTAACTAATCTGGGTAACTGCATGTTCCTTCTAACTAATCTGGGTAACTGCCTGTTCCTTCTAACTACATTTTGGCAACTGCCTGTTCCTTCTAACTAATCTGGGTAACTGCCTGTTCCTTCTAACTACATTTTGGCAACTGCCTGTTCCTTCTAACTAATCTGGGTAACTGCCTTTTCTTTTAACTAATCTGGGTAACTGCCTGTTCCTTCTAACTACATTTTGGCAACTGCCTGTTCCTTCTAACTAATCTGGCTAACTGCCTGTTCCTTATAACTAGATTTTGGCAACTGCCTGTTCCTTCTAACTAATCTGGGTAACTGCCTGTTCCTTCTAACTACATTTTGGCAACTGCCTGTTCCTTCTAACTAATCTGGGTAACTGCCTGTTCCTTCTAACTACATTTTGGCAACTGCCTGTTCCTTCTAACTAATCTGGGTAACTGCCTGTTCCTTCTAACTAATCTGGGTAACTGCCTGTTCCTTCTAACTAATCTGGGTAACTGCCTGTTCCTTCTAACTACATTTTGGCAACTGCCTGTTCTTTATAACTAATCTGGGTAACTGCCTGTTCCTTCTAACTAATCTGGGTAACTGCCTGTTCCTTCTAACTAATCTGCGTAACTGCCTGTTCTTTCTAACTACTTGGGGAACTGCCTGTTCCTTCTAACTAATCTGGGTAACTGCCTGTTCCTTCTAACTAATCTGGGTAACTGCCTGTTCCTTCTAACTACATTTTGGCAACTGCCTGTTCCTTCTAACTAATCTGGGTAACTGCCTGTTCCTTCTAACTACATTTTGGCAACTGCCTGTTCCTTCTAACTAATCTGGGTAACTGCCTGTTCCTTCTAACTAATCTGGGTAACTGCCTGTTCCTTCTAACTAATCTGGGTAACTGCCTGTTCCTTCTAACTAATCTGGGTAACTGCCTGTTCCTTCTAACTACATTTTGGCAACTGCCTGTTCCTTCTAACTAATCTGGGTAACAGCCTGTTTCTTCTAACAAATCTGGGTAACTGCCTGTTCCTTCTAACTACTTGGGGCAACTGCCTTTTCCTTCTAACTAATCTGGGTAACTGCCTGTTCCTTCTAACTACATTTTGGCAACTGCCTGTTCCTTCTAACTAATCTGGGCAACTGCCTGTTCCTTCTAACTAATCTGGGTAACTGCCTGTTTCTTCTAAATATTCTGGGTAACTGCCTGTTCCTTCTAACTACATTTTGGCAACTGCCTGTTCCTTCTAACTAATCTGGGTAACTGCCTGTTCCTTCTAACTACATTTTGGCAACTGCCTGTTCCTTCTAACTAATCTGGGTAACAGCCTGTTCCTTCTAACAAATCTGGGTAACTGCCTGTTCCTTCAAACTACTTGGGGCAACTGCCTTTTCATTCTAACTAATCTGGGTAACTGCCTGTTCCTTCTAACTAATCTGGGTAACTGCCTGTTCCTTCTAACTAATCTGGGTAACTGCCTGTTCCTTCTAACTACATTTTGGCAACTGCCTGTTCCTTCTAATTAATCTGGGCAACTGCCTGTTCCTTCTAACTAATCTGGGTAACTGCCTGTTCCTTCTAACTAATCTGGGTAACTGCCTGTTTTTCTAATAATTTGGGGCAACTGCCTTTTCCTTCTAACTAATCTGGGTAACTGCCTGTTGCGTCTAACTAATCTGGGTAACTGCCTGTTCGTTCTAACTACTTGGAGCAACTGCCTTTTCCTTCTAACTAATCTGGGTAACTGCCTGTTCCTTCTAACTACATTTTGGCAACTGCCTGTTCCTTCTAACTAATCTGGGTAACTGCCTGTTCCTTCTAACTACATTTTGGCAACTGCCTGTTCCTTCTAACTAATCTGGGTAACTGCCTGTTCCTTCTAACTAATCTGGGTAACTACCTGTTCCTTCTAACTAATCTGGGTAACTGCCTGTTCCTTCTAACTAATCTGGGTAACTGCCTGTTCCTTCTAACTACATTTTGGCTACTGCCTGTTCCTTCTAACTAATCTGGGTAACTGCCTGTTCCTTCTAACTACATTTTGGCAACTGCCTGTTCCTTCTAACTAATCTGGGTAACTGCCTGTTCCTTCTAACTAATCTGGGTAACTGCCTGTTCCTTCTAACTAATCTGGGTAACTGCCTGTTCCTTCTAACTACATTTTGGCAACTGCCTGTTCCTTCTAACTACATTTTGGCAACTGCCTGTTCCTTCTAACTAATCTGGTTAACAGCCTGTTCCTTCTAACTAATCTGGGTAACAGCCTGTTCCTTCTAACTACTTGGGGCAACTGCCTTTTCCTTCTAACTGATCTGGGTAACTGCCTGTTCCTTCTAACTAATCTGGGTAACTGCCTGTTCCTTCTAACTACATTTTGGCAACTGCCTGTTCCTTCTAACTAATCTGGGTAACTGCCTGTTTTTTAACTAATCTGGGTAACTGCCTGTTCCTTCTAACTACATTTTGGCAAATGCCTGTTCCTTCTAACTAATCTGGGTAACTGCCTGTTCCTTGTAACTAGATTTTGGCAACTGCCTGTTCCTTCTAACTAATCTGGGTAACTGCCTGTTCCTTCTAACTACATTTTGGCAACTGCCTGTTCCTTCTAACTAATCTGGGTAACTGCCTGTTCCTTTTAACTACATTTTGGCAACTCCCTGTTCCTTCTAACTAATCTGGGTAACTGCCTGTTCCTTCTAACTAATCTGGGTAACTGCCTGTTCCTTCTAACTACATTTTGGCAACTGCCTCTACCTTCTAACTAATCTGGGCACCAGCCTGTTCCTTCTAACTAATCTGGGTAACTGCCTGTTCCTTCTAACTACTTGGGGCAACTGCCTTTTCCTTCTAACTAATCTGGGTAACTGCATGTTCCTTCTATCTAATCTGGGTAACTGCATGTTCCTTCTAACTACATTTTGGCAACTGCCTGTTCCTTCTAACTAATCTGGGTAACTGCCTGTTCCTTCTAACTACATTTTGGCAAATGCCTGTTCCTTCTAACTAATCTGGGTAACTGCCTTTTCTTTTAACTAATCTAGGTAACTGCCTGTTCCTTCTAACTACATTTTGGCAACTGCCTGTTCCTTCTAACTAATCTGGGTAACTGCCTGTTCCTTATAACTATATTTTGGCAACTGCCTGGTCCTTCTAACTGATCTGGGTAACTGCCTGTTCCTTCTAACTAATCTGGGTAACTGCCTGTTCCTTCGAACTACATTTTGGCAACTGCCTGTTCCTTCTAACTAATCTGGGTAACTGCCTGTTCTTTCTAACTACATTTTGGCAACTGCCTGTTCTTTCTAACTAATCTGGGTAACTGCCTGTTCCTTCTAACTAATCTGGGTAACTGCCTGTTCCTTCTAACTAATCTGGGTAACTGCCTGTTCTTTCTAACTATTTGGGCAAATGCCTTTTCCTTCTGACTAATCTGGGTAACTGCCTGTTCCTTCTAACTAATCTGGGTAACTGCCTGTTCCTTCTAACTACATTTTGGCAACTGCCTGTTCCTTCTAACTAATCTGGGTAATTGCCTGTTCCTTCTAACTACATTTTGGCAACTGCCTGTTCCTTCTAACTAATCTGGGTAACTGCCTGTTCCTTCTAACTAATCTGGGTAACTGCCTGTTCCTTCTAACTAATCTGGGTAACTGCCTGTTCCTTCTAACTAATCTGGGTAAATGCCAGTTCCTTCTAACTACATTTTGGCAACTGCCTGTTCCTTCTAACTAATCTGGGTAACTGCCTGTTCCTTCTAACTACATTTTGGCAACTGCCTGTTCCTTCTAACTAATCTGGGTAACAGCCTGTTCCTTCTAACAAATCTGGGTAACTGCCTGTTCCTTCTAACTACTTGGGGCAACTGCTTTTTCCTTCTAACTAATCTGGGTAACTGCCTGTTCCTTCTAACTAATCTGGGTAACTGCCTGTTCCTTCTAACTACATTTTGGCAACTGCCTGTTCCTTCTAACTAATCTGGGCAACTGCATGTTCCTTCTAACTAATCTGGTAACTGCCTGTTCCTTCTAACTAATCTGGGTAACTGCCTGTTTTTCTTACAATTTGGGGCAACTGCCTTTTCCTTCTAACCAATCTGGGTAACTGCCTGTTCCTTCTAACCAATCTGGGTAACTGCCTGTTCCTTCTAACCAATCTGGGTAACTGCCTGTTCCTCTCTAACCAATCTGGGTGACTGCCTGTTCCTTCTAACCACATTTTGGCAACTGCCCGTTCCTTCTAACCAATCTGGGTACCTGCCTGTTCCTTCTAACTACTTGGGGCAACTGCCTTTTCCTTCTTAACTAATCTGGGTAACTGCCTGTTCCTTCTAACTACATTTTGGCAACTGCCTGTTCCTTCTAACTAATCTGCAACTGCCTATTCCTTCTAACCAATCTGGGTAACTGCCTGTTCCTTCTAACTACATTTGGCAACTGCCTGTTCCTTCTAACTAATCTGGGTAACTGCCTGTTCCTTCTAACCACATTTTGGCAAATGCCTTTTCCTTCTAACTAATCTGGGTAATTTCCTGTTCCTTCTAACTAATCTGGGTAACTGCCTGTTCCTTCTGACAATCTGGCAACTGCCTGTTCCTTCTAACTACATTTTGGCAACTGCCTGTTCTTTCTAACTAATCTGCAACTGCCTGTTCATTCTAACTATCTGGGTAACTGCCTGTTCCTTCTAACTAATCTGGGTATCTGCCTGTTTTTCTAACTACTTGGGACAACTGCCTTTTTCCTTCTCTAACTAATCTGGGTAACTGCCTGTTCCTTCTAACTAATCTGGGTAACTGCCTGTTCCTTCTAACCACATTTTGGCAACTGCCTGTTCCTTCTAACTAATCTGGGTACTGCCTGTTCCTTCTAACTACATTTTGGCAACTGCCTGTTCCTTCTAACTAATCTGGGTAACTGCCTGTTCCTTCTAACTAATCTGGGTAACTGCCTGTTCCTTCTAACTAATCTGGGTAACTGCCTGTTCCTTCTAACTAATCTGGGTAACTGCCTGTTCCTTCTAACTACATTTTGGCAACTGCCTGTTCCTTCTAACTAATCTGGGTAACTGCCTGTTCCTTCTAACTACATTTTGGCAAATGCCTGTTCCTTCTAACTAATCTGGGTAATTGCCTGTTCCTTCTAACTAATCTGGGTAACTGCCTGTTCCTTCTAACTATTCTGGGTAACTGCCTGTTCCTTCTAACTACATTTTGGCAACTGCCTGTTCTTTCTAACCAATCTGGGTAACTGCCTGTTCATTCTAACTAATCTGCAACTGCCTGTTCCTTCTAACTAATCTGGGTAACTGCCTGTTTTTCTAACTACTTGGGACAACTGCCTTTTCCTTCTAACCAATCTGGGTAAATGCCTGTTCCTTCTAACCACATTTTGGCAACTGCCTGTTCCTTCTAACTAATCTGGGTAAATGCCTGTTCCTTCTAACTACATTTTGGCAACTGCCTGTTCCTTCTAACTAATCTGGGTAACTGCCTGTTCCTTCTAACTAATCTGGTTAACTGCTTGTTCCTTCTAACTACATTTTGGCAACTGCCTGTTCTTTCTAACTAATCTGGGTAACTGCCTGTTCATTCTAACTAAGCTGGGTAACTGCCTGTTCCTTCTAACTAATCTGGGTAACTGCCTGTTTTTCTAACTACTTGGGACAACTGCCTTTTCCTTCTAACTAATCTGGGTAACTGCCTGTTCCTTCTAACTAATCTGGGTAACTGCCTGTTCCTTCTAACTACATTTTGGCAACTGCCTGTTCCTTCTAACTAATTTGGGTAACTGCCTGTTCCTTCTAACTACATTTTGGCAACTGCCTGTTCCTTCTAACTAATCTGGGTAACTGCCTGTTCCTTCTAACTAATCTGGGTAACTGCCTGTTCCTTCTAACTAATCTGGGTAACTGCCTGTTCCTTCTAACTAATCTGGGTAACTGCCTGTTCCTTCTAACTACATTTTGGCAACTGCCTGTTCCTTCTAACTAATCTGGGTTAACAGCCTGTTCCTTCTAACTACATTTTAGCAAATGCCTGTTCCTTCTACCTAATCTGGGTAACAGCCTGTTCCTTCTAACAAATCTGGGTAACTGCCTGTTTCCTTCTAACTACTTAGGGCGAATGCCTTTTCCTTCTAACTAATCTGGGTAACTGCCTGTTCCTTCTAACTAATCTGGGTAACTGCCTGTTCATTCTAACTACATTTTGGCAACTGCCTGTTCCTTCTAACTAATCTGGGCAACTGCCTGTTCCTTCTAACTAATCTGGGTAACTGCCTGTTCCTTCTAACTAATCTGGTTAACTGCCTGTTCCTTCTAACTAATCTGGGTAACTGCCTGTTCCTTCTAACTACATTTTGGCAACTGCCTGTTCCTTCTAACTAATCTGGGTAACAGCCTGTTCCTTCTAACTAATCTGGGTAACTGCCTGTTCTTTCTAACTACATTTTGGCAACTGCCTGTTCTTTCTAACTAATCTGGGTAACTGCCTGTTCCTTCTAACTAATCTGGGTAACTGCCTGTTCCTTCTAACTACATTTTGGCAACTGCCTGTTCCTTCTAACTAATCTGGGTAACAGCCTGTTCCTTCTAACTACATTTTAGCAACTGCCTGTTCCTTCTACCTAATCTGGGTAACAGCCTGTTCCTTCTAACAAATCTGGGTAACTGCCTGTTCCTTCTAACCACTTGTGGCGACTGCCATTTCCTTCTAACTAATCTGGGTAACTGCCTGTTCCTTCTAACTAATCTTGTAACTGCCTGTTCATTCTAACTACATTTTGGCAACTGCCTGTTCCTTCTAACTAATCTGGGCAACTGCCTGATCCTTCTAACTAATCTTGGTAACTGCCTGTTCCTTCTAAACAATCTGGGTAACTGCCTGTTTTTCTAACAATTTGGGGCAACTGCCTTTTCCTTCTAACTAATCTGGGTAACTGCCTGTTCCTTCTAACTAATCTGGGTAACTGCCTGTTCCTTCTAACTACTTGGGGCAACTGCCTTTTCCTTCTAACTAATCTGGGTAACTGCCTGTTCCTACTAACTACATTTTGGCAACTGCCTGTTCCTTCTAACTAATCTGGGTACCTGCCTGTTCCTTCTAACTACTTGGGGCAACTGCCTTTTCCTTCTAACTAATCTGGGTAATTGCCTGTTTCCTTCTAACTAATCTGGGTAACTGCCTGTTCCTTCTAACTACATTTTGGCAACTGCCTGTTCCTTCTAACTAATCTGGGTAACTGCCTGTTCCTTCTAACTAATCTGGGTAACTGCCTGTTCCTTCTAACAAATCTGGGTAACTGCCTGTTCCTTCTAACTACTTGAGGCAACTGCCTGTTCCTTCTAACTAATCTGGGTAACTGCCTGTTCCTTCTAACTAATCTGGGTAAATGCCTGTTCCTTCTAACTAATCTGGGTAACTGCCTGTTCCATCTAACTACTTGGGGCAACTGCCTTTTCCTTCTAACTAATCTGGTAACTGCCTGTTCCTTCTAACTAATCTGGGTAACTGCCTGTTCCTTCTAACTAATCTGGGTAACTGCCTTTTCCTTCTCACTACATTTTGACAACTGCCTTTTCCTTCTAACTAATCTGGGCAACTGCCTGTTCCTTCTAACTAATCTGGGTAACTGCCTGTTCCTTCTAACTATTGGGGCAACTGCCTTTTCCTTCTAACTAATCTGGGTAACTGCCTGTTCCTTCTAACTAATCTGGGTAACTGCCTGTTCCTTCTAACTAATCTGGGTAACTGCCTGTTCTTTCTAACTACTTGGGGCAACTGCCTTTTCCTTCTAACTATTCTGGGTAACTGCCTGTTCCTTCTAACTAATCTGGGTAATTGCCTGTTCCATCTAACTACATTTTGGCAACTGCCTGTTCCTTCTAACTAATCTGGGTAAATGCCTGTTCCATCTAACTACATTTTGGCAACTGCCTCTACCTTCTAACTAATCTGGGCACCTGCCTGTTCCTTCTAACTAATCTGGGTAACTGCCTGTTCCTTCTAACTAATCTGGGTAACTGCCTGTTCCTTCTAACTAATCTGGGTAACTGCCTGTTCCTTCTAACTACATATTGGCAACTGCCTGTTCCTTCTAACTAATCTGGGTAACTGCCTGTTCCTTCTAACTACATTTTGGCAACTGCCTGTTCCTTCTAACTAATCTGGGTAACAGCCTGTTCCTTCTAACAAATCTGGGTAACTGCCTGTTCCTTCTAACTAATCTGGGTAACTGCCTGTTCCTTCTAACTAATCTGGGTAACTGCCTGTTCCTTCTAACTACATTTTGGCAACTGCCTGTTCCTTCTAACTAATCTGGGCAACTGCCTGTTCCTTCTAACTAATCTGGGTAACTGCCTGTTCCATCTAACTAATCTGGGTAACTGCCTGTTTTTCTAACTACTTGGGACAACTGCCTGTTCCTTCTAACTAATCTGGGTAACTGCCTGTTCCTTCTAACTAATCTGGGTAACTGCCTGTTCCTTCTAACTACATTTTGGCAACTGCCTGTTCCTTCTAACTAATTTGGGTAACTGCCTGTTCCTTCTAACTAATCTGGGCAACTGCCTGATACTTCTAACTAATCTGGGTAACTGCCTGTTCCTTCTAACTAATCTGGGTAACTGCCTGTTCCTTCTAACTAATCTGGGTAACTGCCTGTTCCTTCTAACTAATCCTCTGGGTAACTGCCTGTTCATGTAACTACATTTTGGCAACTGCCTGTTCCTTCTAACTAATCTGGGTAACAGCCTGTTCCTTCTAACTACATTTTAGCAACTGCCTGTTCCTTCTACCTAATCTGGGTAACAGCCTGTTCCTTCTAACAAATCTGGGTAACTGCCTGTTCCTTCTAAGTACTTAGGGCGAATGCCTTTTCCTTCTAACTAATCTGGGTAGCTGCCTGTTCCTTCTAACTAATCTGGGTAACTGCCTGTTCATTCTAACTACATTTTGGCAACTGCCTGTTCCTTCTTACTAATCTGGGCAACTACCTGTTCCTTCTAACTAATCTGGGTAACTGCCTGTTCCTTCTAACTAATCTGGGTAACTGCCTGTTCCTTCTAACTAATCTGGGTAACTGCTGTTCCTTCTAACTACATTTTGGCAACTGCCTGTTCCTTCTAACTAATCTGGGTAACAGCCTGTTCCTTTAACTACATTTTTAGCAACTGCCTGTTCCTTCTAACTAATCTGGGTAACTGCCTTTTCCTTCTAACTACTTGTGGCGACTGCCTTTTCCTTCTAACTAATCTAGGTAACTGCCTGTTCCTTCTAACTAATCTGGTAACTGCCTGTTCATTCTAACTACATTTTGGTAACTGCCTGTTCTAACTAATCTGGGCAACTGCCTGATCCTTGTAACTAATCTTGGTAACTGCCTGTTCCTTCTAACTAATCTGGGTAACTGCCTGTTTTTCTAACAATTTGGGGCAACTGCCTTTTCCTTCTAACTAATGTGGGTAACTGCCTGTTCCTTCTAACTAATCTAGGTAACTGCCTGTTCCATCTAACTAATCTGGGTAACTGCCTGTTCCTTCTAACTAATCTGGGTAACTGCCTGTTCCTACTAACTAATCTGGGTAACTGCCTCTTCCTTCTAACTAATCTGGGTAAATGCCTGTTCCTTCTAACTACATTTGGCAACTGCCTGTTTCCTTCTAACCATTCTGGGTACCTGCCTGTTCCTTCTAACTACTTGGGGCAACTGCCTTTTCCTTCTAACTAATCTGGGTAATTGCCTGTTTCCTTCTAATAATCTGGGTATCTGCCTGTTCCTTCCTAGCTACATTTTGGCAACTGCCTGTTCCTTCTAACTAATCTGGGTAACTGCCTGTTCCTTCTAACTAATCTGGGTAACTGCCTGTTCCTTCTAACAAATCCTGGGTAACTGCCTGTTCCTTCTAACTACTTGAGGCAACTGCCTGTTCCTTCTAACTAATCTGGGTAACTGCCTGTTCCTTCTAACTAATCTGGGTAAATGCCTGTTCCTTCTAACTAATCTGGGTAACTGCCTGTTCCATCTAACTACTTGGGGCAACTGCCTTTCCTTCTAACTAATCTGGTAACTGCCTGTTCCTTCTAACTAATCTGGGTAACTGCCTGTTCCTTCTAACTACTCTGGGTAACTGCCTTTTCCTTCTCACTACACATTTTGACAACTGCCTTTTCCTTCTAACTAATCTGGGTAACTGCCTGTTCCTTCTAACTACATTTTGGCAACTGCCTGTTCCTTCTAACTAATCTGGGCAGCTGCCTGTTCTTCTAACTAATCCTGGGTAACTGCCTGTTCCTTCTAACTAATCTGGGTAACTGCCTGTTTTCTAATAATTTAGGGCAACTGCCTTTTCCTTCTAACTAATCTGGGTAACTGCCTGCGTCTAACTAATCTGGGTAACTGCCTGTTCCTTCTAACTACATTTTGGCAACTGCCTGTTCTTTCTAACTAATCTGGGTAACTGCCTGTTCATTCTAACTAATCTGGGTAACTGCCTGTTCCTTCTAACTAATCTGGGTAACTGCCTGTTTTTCTAACTACTTGGGACAACTGCCTGTTCCTTCTAACTAATCTGGGTAACTGCCTGTTCCTTCTAACTAATCTGGGTAACTGCCTGTTCCTTCTAACTACATTTTGGCAACTGCCTGTTCCTTCTAACTAATTTGGGTAACTGCCTATTCCTTCTAACTAATCTGGGCAACTGCCTGATCCTTCTAACTAATCTGGGTAACTACCTGTTCCTTCTAACTAATCTGGGTAACTGCCTGTTCCTTCTAACTAATCTGGGTAACTGCCTGTTCCTTCTAACTAATCTGGGTAACTGCCTGTTCCTTGTAACTACATTTTGGCAACTGCCTGTTCCTTCTAACTAATCCTGGGTAACAGCCTGTTCCTTCTAACTACATTTTAGCAACTGCCTGTTCCTTCTACCTAATCTGGGTAACAGCCTGTTCCTTCTAACAAATCTGGGTAACTGCCTGTTCCTTCTAAGTACTTAGGGCGAATGCCTTTTCCTTCTAACTAATCTGGGTAACTGCCTGTTCCTTCTAACTAATCTGGGTAACTGCCTGTTCATTCTAACTACATTTTGGCAACTGCCTGTTCCTTCTTACTAATCTGGGCAACTGCCTGTTCCTTCTAACTAATCTGGGTAACTGCCTGTTCCTTCTAATCTGGGTAACTGCCTGTTCCTTCTAACTAATCTGGGTAACTGCCTGTTCCTTCCTAACTACATTTTGGCAACTGCCTGTTCCCTTCTAACTAATCTGGGTAACAGCCTGTTCCTTCTAACTACATTTTAGCAACTGCCTGTTCCTTTCCTACCTAATCTGGGTAACAGCCTGTTCCTTCTAACAAATCTGGGTAACTGCCTGTTCCTTCTAACTACTTGTGGCGACTGCCTGTTCCTTCTAACTAATCTGGGTAACTGCCTGTTCCTTCTAACTAATCTGGTAACTGCCTGTTCATTCTAACTACATTTTGGTAACTGCCTGTTTTTTCTAACTAATCTGGGCAACTGCCTGATCCTTGTAACTAATCTTGGTAACTGCCTGTTCCTTCTAACTAATCTGGGTAACTGCCTGTTTTTCTAACAATTTGGGGCAACTGCCTTTTCCTTCTAACTAATGTGGGTAACTGCCTGTTCCTTCTAACTAATCTGGGTAACTGCCTGTTCCATCTAACTAATCTGGGTAACTGCCTGTTCCTTCTAACTAATCTGGGTAACTGCCTGTTCCTACTAACTAATCTGGGTAACTGCCTCTTCCTTCTAACTAATCTGGGTAAATGCCTGTTCCTTCTAACTACATTTTGGCAACTGCCTGTTCCTTCTAACCAATCTGGGTACCTGCCTGTTCCTTCTAACTACTTGGGGCAACTGCCTTTTCCTTCTAACTAATCTGGGTAATTGCCTGTTTCCTTCTAACTAATCTGGGTATCTGCCTGTTCCTTCTAACTACATTTTGGCAACTGCCTGTTCCTTCTAACTAATCTGGGTAACTGCCTGTTCCTTCTAACTAATCTGGGTAACTGCCTGTTCCTTCTAACAAATCTGGGTAACTGCCTGTTCCTTCTAACTACTTGAGGCAACTGCCTGTTCCTTCTAACTAATCTGGGTAACTGCCTGTTCCTTCTAACTAATCTGGGTAAATGCCTGTTCCTTCTAACTAATCTGGGTAACTGCCTGTTCCATCTAACTACTTGGGGCAACTGCCTTTTCCTTCCAACTAATCTGGTAACTGCCTGTTCCTTCAAACTAATCTGGGTAACTGCCTGTTCCTTCTAACTACTCTGGGTAACTGCCTTTTCCTTCTCACTACATTTTGACAACTGCCTTTTCCTTCTAACTAATCTGGGCAACTGCCTGTTCCTTCTAACTAATCTGGGTAACTGCCTGTTCCTTCTAACTATTGGGGCAACTGCCTTTTCCTTCTAACTAATCTGGGTAACTGCCTGTTCCTTCTAACTAATCTGGGTAACTGCCTGTTCCTTCTAACTAATCTGGGTAACTGCCTGTTCTTTCTAACTACTTGAGGCAACTGCCTTTTCCTTCTAACTATTCCGGGTAACTGCCTGTTCCTTCTAACTAATCTGGGTAACTGCCTGTTCCATCTAACTACATTTTGGCAACTGCCTGTTCCTTCTAACTAATCTGGGTAAATGCCTGTTCCATCTAACTACATTTTGGCAACTGCCTCTACCTTCTAACTAATCTGGGTAACTGCCTGTTCCTTCTAACTACATTTTGGCAACTGCCTGTTCCTTCTAACTAATCTGGCTAAATGCCTGATCATTCTAACTACATTTTGGCAAATGCCTATTCCTTGTAACTAATCTGGGTAACTGCCTGTTCCTTCTAACTACATTTTGGCAAATGCCTGTTCCTTCTAACTAATCTGGGTAAATGCCAGTTCCTTCTAACTAATCTGGGTAACTGCCTGTTACTTCTAACTACATTTTGGCAACTGCCTGTTCCTTCTAACTAATCTGGGTAACTGCCTGTTCCTTCTAACTAATCTGGGTAACTGCCTGTTCCTTCTAACTAATCTGGGTAACTGCCTGTTCATTCTAACTACATTTTGGCAACTGCCTGTTCCTTCTAACTAATCTGGGTAACTGCCTGTTCCTTCTAACTAATCTGGCTAACTGCCTGTTACTTCTAACTAATCTGGGTAACTGCCTATTCATTCTAACTAATCTGGGTAACTGCCTGTTCCTTCCAACTACATTTAGGCAAATGCCTGTTCCTTCTAACTAATCTGGGTAACTGCCTGTTCCTTCTAACTACATTTTGGCAACTGCCTGTTCCTTCTAACTAATCTGGGTAACTGCATGTTCCTTCTAACTAATCTGGGTAACTGCCTGTTCTTTCTAACTACATTTTGCAACTGCCTGTTCATTCTTACTAATCTGGGTAACTACCTGTTCCTTCTAACTAATCTGTGTAACTGCCTGTTCCTTCTAACTAATCTGGTAACTGACTGTTCCTTCTAACTACTTGGGGCAACAGCCTTTTCCTTCTAACTAATCTGGGTAACTGCCTGTTCTTTCTAACTAATCTGGGTAACTGCCTGTTCCTTCTAACTACATTTTGGCAACTGCCTGTTCCTTCTAATTAATCTGGGTAACTGCCTGTTCCTTCTAACTAATCTGGGTAACTGCCTGTTCCTTCTAACTAATCTGGGTAACTGCCTGTTCCTTCTAACTACTTGGGGCAAATGCCTTTTCCTTCTAACTAATCTGGGTAACTGCCTGTTCCTTCTAACTAATCTGGGTAACTGCCTGTTCCTTCTAACTACATTTTGGCAACTGCCTGTTCCTTCTAACTAATCTGGGTAACTGCCTGTTCCTTCTAACTAATCTGGGTAACTGCCTGTTGCTTCTAACTACATTTTGGCAACTGCCTGTTCCTTCTAACTAATCTGGGTAACTGCCTGTTCCTTCTAACTAATCTGGGTAACTGCCTGTTCCTTCTAACTACTTGGGTCAACTGCCTTTTCCTTCTAACTCATCTGGGTAACTGCCTGTTCCTTCTAACTAATCTGGGTCACTGCCTATTCCTTCTAACTACATTTTGGCAACTGCCTGTTCCATCTAACTAATCTGGGTAACTGCCTGTTCCTTCTAACTAATCTGGGTAACTGCCTGTTCCTTCTAACTAATCTGGGTAACTGCCTGTTCCTTCTAACTAATCTGGGTAACTGCTTGTTCCTCCTAACTACATTTTGGCAACTGCCTGTTCCTTCTAACTAATCTGGGTAACTGCCTGTTCCTTCTAACTAATCTGGGTAACTGCCTGTTCCTTATAACTAATCTGGGTAACTGCCTGTTCCTTCTAACTACATTTTGGCAACTGCCTGTTCCTTCTAACTAATCTGGGTAACTGCCTGTTCCTTCTAACTACATTTTGGCAACTGCCTTTTCCTTCTAACTAATCTGGGTAACTGCCTGTTCCTTCTAACTAAACTGGGTAACTGCCTGTTCCTTCTAACTACATTTTGGCAACTGCCTGTTCCTTATAACTAATCTGGGTAACTGCCTGTTCCTTCTAACTAATCTGGGTAACGGCCTGTTCCTTCTAACTACATTTTGGCAACTGCCTGTTCCTTCTAACTACATTTTGGCAACTGCCTGTTCCTTCTAACTAATCTGGGTAACTGCCTGTTCCTTCTAACTAATCTGGATAACTGCCTGTTCCTGCTAACTAATCTGGGTAACTGTCTGTTCTTTTAACTACATTTTGGCAACTGCCTGTTCCTTCTAACTAATCTGGGTAACTGCCTGTTCCTTCTAACTAATCTGGGTAACTGCCTGTTCCTTCTAACTAATCTGGGTAACTGCCTGTTCCTTCTAACTAATCTGGGTAACTGCCTGTTCCTTCTAACTAATCTGGGTAACTGCCTGTTCCTTCTAACTACATTTTGGCAACTGCCTGTTCCTTCTAACTAATCTGGTTTACTGCCTGTTCCTTCTAACTAATCTGGGTAACTGCCTGTTCCTTCTAACTACATTTTGGCAACTGCCTGTTCCTTCTAACTAATCTGGGTAACTGCCTGTTCCTTCTAACTAATCTGGGTAACTGCCTGTTCCTTCTAACTACTTGGGGCAACTGCCTTTTCCTTCTAACTAATCTGGGTAACTGCCTGTTCCTTCTAACTAATCTGGGTAACTGCCTGTTCCTTCTAACTACATTTTGGCAACTGCCTGTTCCATCTAACTAATCTGGGTAACTGCCTGTTCCTTCTTACTACTTGGGGCAACTGCCTTTTCCTTCTAACTAATCTGGGTAACTGCCTGTTCCTTCTAACTAATCTGGGTAACTGCCTGTTCCTTCTAACTACATTTTGGCAACTGCCTTTTCCTTCTAACTAATCTGGGTAACTGCCTGTTCCTTCTAACTACTTGGGGCAACCGCCTGTTCCTTCTAATTAATCTGGGTAACTGTCTGTTCCTTCTAACTAATCTGGGTAACTGCCTGTTCCTTCTAACTAATCTGGGTAACTGCCTGTTCCTTCTAACTAATCTGGGTAACTGCCTGTTCCTTCTAACTAATCTGGGTAACTGCCTGTTCCTTCTGACTACATTTTGGCAACTGCCTGTTCTTTCAAACTAATCTGGCTAACTGCCTGTTCCTTCTAACTAATCTGGGTATCTGCCTGTTCCTTCTAACTAATCTGGGTAACTGCCTGTTCCTTCTATCTAATCTGGGTAACTGCCTGTTCCTTCTAACTAATCTGGGTAACTGCCTGTTCCTTCTGACTAATCTGGGTAACTGCCTGTTCCTTCTAACTACATTTTGGCAACTGCCTGTTCCTTCTAACTAATCTGGGTAAATGCCTGTTCCTTCTAACTAATCTGGGTAACTGCCTGTTCCTTCTAACTAATCTGGGTAACTGCCTGTTCCTTCTAACTACTTGGGGCCACTGCCTGTTCCTTCTAACTAATCTCGGTAACTGCCTTTTCCTTCTAACTAATCTGGGTAACTGCCTGTTCCTTCTAACTACATTTTGGCATCTGCCTGTTCCTTCTAACTAATCTGGGTAACAGCCTCTTCCTTCTAACTAATCTGGGTAACTGCCTGTTCCTTCTAACTACATTTTGGCAACTGCCTGTTCCTTCTAACTAATCTGGGTAACTGCCTGTTCCTTCTAAATAATCTGGGTAACTGCCTTTTCCTTCTAACTAATCTGGGTATCTGCCTGTTCCTTCTAACTAATCTGGGTAACTGCCTGTTCCTTCTAACTAATCTGGGTAACTGCCTGTTCCTTCTAACTACATTTTGGCAACTGCCTGTTCCTTCTAACTAATCTGGGTAACTGCCTGTTCCTTCTAACTAATCTGGGTAACTGCCTGTTCCTTCTAACTACTTGGGGCAACTGCCTTTTCCTTCTAACTAATCTGGGTAACTGCCTGTTATTCTAAATAATCTGGGTAACTGCCTGTTCCTTCTAACTACATTTTGGCAACTGCCTGTTCCTTCTAACTAATCTGGGTAACTGCCTGTTCCTTATAACTTATCTGGGTAACTGCCTGTTAATTCTAGCTACATTTTGGCAACTGCCTGTTCCTTCTAACTAATCTGGGTAACTGCCTGTTCCTTCTAACTAATCTGGGAAACTGCCTGTTCCTTCTAACTAATCTGCAACTGCCTGTTCCTTCTAACTACATTTTGGCAACTGCCTTTTCCTTCTAACTAATCTGGGTAACTGCCTGTTCATTCTAACTAATCTGGGTAACTGCCTGTTCCTTCTAACTACATTTTGGCAACTGCATGTTCCTTCTAACTAATCTGGGTAACTGCCTGTTCCTTCTAACTACATTTTGGCAACTGCCTGTTCATTCTAACTAATCTGGGTAACTGCCTGTTCCTTATAACTACTTGGGGCAACTGCCTGTTCCTTCTAATTAATCTGGGTAACTGCCTGTTCCTTCTAACTAATCTGGGTAACTGCCTGTTCCTTCTAACTACATTTTGGCAACTGCCTGTTCCTTCTAACTAATCTGGGTAACTGCCTGTTCCATCTAAGTAAATTTTGGCAACTGCCTGTTCCTTCTAACTAATCTGGGTAACTGCCTGTTCCTTCTAAATATTCTGGGTAACTGCCTGTTCCTTCTAACTAATCTGGGTAACTGCCTGTTCTTCTAACTAATCTGGGTAACTGCCTGATCCTTCTAACTAATCTGGGTAACTGCCTGTTCCTTCTAACTAATCTGGGTAACTGCCTGTTCCTTCTAACTAATCTGGGTAACTGCCTGTTCCTTCTAACTACATTTTGGCAACTGCCTGTTCCTTCTAACTAATCTGGGTAACTTGCCCGTCTCTTCTAACTAATCTGGGTAACTGCCTGTTCCTTCTAACTACATTTTGGCAACTGCCTGTTCCTTCTAACTAATCTGGGTAACTGCCTGTTCCTCTTACTATTGGGGCAACTGCCTTTTCCTCTAACTAATCTGGGTAACTGCCTGTTCCTTCTAACTAATCTGCAACTGCCTGTTCCTTCTAACTACATTTTGGCAACTGCCTGTTCCTCCTAACTAATCTGGGTAACTGCCTGTTCCTTCTAACTACATTTTGGCAACTGCCTGTTCCTTCTAACTAATCTGGGTAACTGCCTGTTCCTTCTAACTAATCTGGGTAACTGCCTGTTCCTTCTAACTAATCTGGGTAACTGCCTGCTCCTTCTAACCACCTGGGTAACTGTCTGTCTCTTCTAACTAATCTGGGTAACTGCCTGTTCCTTCTAACTACATTTTGGCAACTGCCTGTTCCTTCTAACTAATCTGGGTAACTGCCTGTTCCTTCTAACTAATCTGGGTAACTGCCTGTTCCTTCTAACTAATCTGGGTAACTGCCTGTTCCTTCTCAACTAATCTGGGTAATTGCCTGTTCCTTCTAACTACATTTTGGCAACTGCCTGTTCTTTCAAACTAATCTGGGTAACTGCCTGTTCCTTCTAACTAATCTGGGTAACTGCCTGTTCCTTCTAACTAATCTGGGTAACTGCCTGTTCCTTCTAACTAATCTGGGTAACTGCCTGTTCCTTCTAACTAATCTGGGTAACTGCCTGTTCCTTCTAACTAATCTGGGTAACTGCCTGTTCCTTCTAACTACATTTTGGCAACTGCCTGTTCCTTCTAACTAATCTGGGTAACTGCCTGTTCCTTCTAACTAATCTGGTTAACTGCCTGTTCCTTCTAACTAATCTGGGTAACTGCCTGTTCCTTCCAACTACTTGGGGCAACTGCCTGTTCCTTCTAACTAATCTGGGTAACTGCCTGTTCCTTCTAACTAATCTGGGTAACTGCCTGTTCCTTCTAACTACATTTTGGCAACTGCCTGTTCCTTCTAACTAATCTGGGTAACTGCCTGTTCCTTCTAACTAATCTGGGTAACTGCCTGTTCCTTCTAACTACATTTTGGCAACTGCCTGTTCCTTCTAACTAATCTGCACCGCCTGTTTCTTCTAACAAATCTGCGTAACTGCCTTTTCCTTCTAACTAATCTGGGTATCTGCCTGTTCCTTCTAACTAATCTGGGTAACTGTTCCTTCTCTAACTACATTTTGGCAACTGCCTGTTCCTTCTAACCAATCTGGGTAACTGCCTGTTCCTTCTAACTAATCTGGGTAACTGCCTGTTCCTTCTAACTAATCTGGGTAACTGTCTGTTCTTTAATCACATTTTGGCAACTGCCTGTTCCTTCTAACTAATCTGGGTAACTGCCTGTTCCTTGTAACTAATCTGGGTAACTGCCTGTTCCTTCTAACTAATCTGGGTAACTGCCTGTTCCTTCTAACTAATCTGCAACTGCCTGTTCATTCTAACTAATCTGGGTAACTGCCTGTTCCTTCTAACTATATTTTGGCAACTGCCTGTTCCTTCTAACTAATCTGGGTAACTGCCTGTTCCTTCTAACTAATCTGGGTAACTGCCTGTTCCTTCTAACTACTTGGGGCAACTGCCTTTTCCTTCTAACTAATCTGGGTAACTGCCTGTTATTCTAAATAATCTGGGTAACTGCCTGTTCCTTCTAACTACATTTTGGCAACTGCCTGTTCCTTCTAACTAATCTGGGTAACTGCCTGTACCTTATAACTAATCTGGGTAACTGCCTAATTCCTTCTAACTACATTTGGCAACTGCCTGTTCCTTCTAACTAATCTGGGTAACTGCCTTGTTCCATCTAACTAAATTTTGGCAACTGCCTGTTCCTTCTAACTAATCTGGGTAACTGCCTGTTCCTTCTAACTATTCTGGGTAACTGCCTGTTCCTTCTAACTAATCTGGGTAACTGCCTGTTCTTCTAACTAATCTGGGTAACTGCCTGATCCTTCTAACTAATCTGGGTAACTGCCTGTTCCTTCTAACTAATCTGGGTAACTGCCTGTTCCTTCTAACTAATCTGGGTAACTGCCTGTTCCTTCTAACTACATTTTGGCAACTGCCTGTTCCTTCTAACTAATCTGGGTAACTGCCTGTTCCTTCTAACTAATCTGGGTAACTGCCTGTTCCTTCTAACTACATTTTGGCAACTGCCTGTTCCTTCTAACTAATCTGGGTAACTGCCTGTTCCTTCTTACTATTGGGGCAACTGCCTTTTCCTTCTAACTAATCTGGGTAACTGCCTGTTCCTTCTAACTAATCTGGGTAACTGCCTGTTCCTTCTAACTACATTTTGGCAACTGCCTGTTCCTCCTAACTAATCTGGGTAACTGCCTGTTCCTTCTAACTACATTTTTGGCAACTGCCTGTTCCTTCTAACTAATCTGGGTAACTGCCTGTTCCTTCTAACTACTTGGGGCAACCGCCTGTTCCTTCTAACTAATCTGGGTAACTGCCTGTTCCTTCTAACTAATCTGGGTAACTGTCTGTTCCTTCTAACTAATCTGGGTAACTGCCTGCTTCTAACTAATCTGGGTAACTGCCTGTTCCTTCTAACTAATCTGGGTAACTGCCTGTTCCTTCTAACTAATCTGGGTAATTGCCTGTTCCTTCTAACTACATTTTGGCAACTGCCTGTTCTTTCAAACTAATCTGGGTAACTGCCTGTTCCTTCTAATCAATCTGGGTAACTGCCTGTTCCTTCTAACTAATCTGGGTAACTGCCTGTTCCTTCTAACTAATCTGGGTAACTGCCTGTTCCTTCTAACTAATCTGGGTAACTGCCTGTTCCTTCTAACTAATCTGGGTAACTGCCTGTTCTCTAACTACATTTTGGCAACTGCCTGTTCCTTCTAACTAATCTGGGTAACTGCCTGTTCCTTCTAACTAATCTGGTTAACTGCCTGTTCCTTCTAACTAATCTGGGTAACTGCCTGTTCCTTCCAACTACTTGGGGCAACTGCCTGTTCCTTCTAACTAATCTGGGTAACTGCCTGTTCCTTCTAACTAATCTGGGTAACTGCCTGTTCCTTCTAACTACATTTTGGCAACTGCCTGTTCCTTCTAACTAATCTGGGTAACTGCCTGTTCCTTCTAACTAATCTGCAACTGCCTGTTCCTTCAACTACATTTTGGCAACTGCCTGTTCCTTCTAACTAATCTGGGTAACTGCCTGTTTCTTCTAACAAATCTGCGTAACTGCCTTTTTCCTTCTAACTAATCTGGGTATCTGCCTGTTCCTTCTAACTAATCTGGGTAACTGCCTGTTCCTTCTAACTACATTTTGGCAACTGCCTGTTCCTTCTAACTAATCTGGGTAACTGCCTGTTCCTTCTTAACTAATCTGGGTACCTGCCTGTTCCTTCTCTAACTAATCTGCAGGTAACTGTCTGTTCTCTTAACTACATTTTGGCAACTGCCTGTTCCTTCTAACTAATCTGGGTAACTGCCTGTTCCTTGTAACTAATCTGGGTAACTGCCTGTTCCTTCTAACTAATCTGGGTAACTGCCTGTTCCTTCTAACTAATCTGGGTAACTGCCTGTTCATTCTAACTAATCTGGGTAACTGCCTGTTCCTTCTAACTATATTTTGGCAACTGCCTGTTCCTTCTAACTAATCTGGGTAACTGCCTGTTCCTTCTAACTAATCTGGGTAACTGCCTGTTCCTTCTAACTACTTGGGGCAACTGCCTTTTCCTTCTAACTAATCTGGGTAACTGCCTGTTATTCTAAATAATCTGGGTAACTGCCTGTTCCTTCTAACTACATTTTGGCAACTGCCTGTTCCTTCTAACTAATCTGGGTAACTGCCTGTTCCTTATAACTTATCTGGGTAACTGCCTGTTCATTCTGGCCACATTTTGGCAACTGCCTGTTCCTTCTAACTAATCTGGGTAACTGCCTGTTCCTTCTAACTAATCTGGGAAACTGCCTGTTCCTTCTAACTAATCTGGGTAACTGCCTGTTCCTTCTAACTACATTTTGGCAACTGCCTTTTCCTTCTAACTAATCTGGGTAACTGCCTGTTCCTTCTAACTAATCTGGGTAACTGCCTGTTCCTTCTAACTACATTTTGGGTAACCTGCATGTTCCTTCTAACTAATCTGGGTAACTGCCTGTTCCTTCTAACTACATTTTGGCAACTGCCTGTTCATTCTAACTAATCTGGGTAACTGCCTGTTCTTTATAACTACTTGGGGCAACTGCCTGTTCCTTCTAACTAATCTGGGTAACTGCCTGTTCCTTCTAACTAATCTGGGTAACTGCCTGTTCCTTCTAACTACATTTTGGCAACTGCCTGTTCCTTCTAACTAATCTGGGTAACTGCCTGTTCCATCTAACTAAATTTTGGCAACTGCCTGTTCCTTCTAACTGACCTGGGTAACTGCCTGTTCCTTCTAACTATTCTGGGTAACTGCCTGTTCCTTCTAACTAATCTGGGTAACTGCCTGTTCTTCTAACTAATCTGGGTAACTGCCTGATCCTTCTCTAACTAATCTGGGTAACTGCCTGTTCCTTCTAACTAATCTTGCACCTGCCTGTTCTCTCTAACTAATCTGGGTAACTGCCTGTTCCTTCTAACTACATTTGGCAACTGCCTGTTCTTCTAACTAATCTGGGTAACTGCCTGTTCCTTCTAACTAATCTGGGTAACTGCCTGTTCCTTCTAACTACATTTGGCAACTGCCTGCTCCTTCTAACTAATCTGGGTAACTGCCTGTTCCTTCTTACTATTGGGGCAACTGCCTTTTCCTCTAACTAATCTGGGAAACTGCCTGTTCCTTCTAACTAATCTGGGTAACTGCCTGTTCCTTCTAACTACATTTTGGCAACTGCCTGTTCCTCCTAACTAATCTGGGTAACTGCCTGTTCCTTCTAACTACATTTTGGCAACTGCCTGTTCCTTCTAACTAATCTGGGTAACTGCCTGTTCCTTCTAACTACTTGGGGCAACCGCCTGTTCCTTCTAACTACATTTTGGCAACTGCCTGTTCTTTCAAACTAATCTGGGTAACTGCCTGTTCCTTCTAACTAATCTGGGTAACTGCCTGTTCCTTCTAACTAATCTGGGTAACTGCCTGTTCCTTCTAACTAATCTGGGTAACTGCCTGTTCCTTCTAACTAATCTGGGTAACTGCCTGTTCCTTCTAACTAATCTGGGTAACTGCCTGTTCCTTCTAACTACATTTTGGCAACTGCCTGTTCCTTCTAACTAATCTGGGTAACTGCCTGTTCCTTCTAACTAATCTGGTTAACTGCCTGTTCCTTCTAACTAATCTGGGTAACTGCCTGTTCCTTCCAACTACTTGGGGCAACTGCCTGTTCCTTCTAACTAATCTGGGTAACTGCCTGTTCCTTCTAACTAATCTGGGTAACTGCCTGTTCCTTCTAACTACATTTTGGCAACTGCCTGTTCCTTCTAACTAATCTGGGTAACTGCCTGTTCCTTCTAACTAATCTGGGTAACTGCCTGTTCCTTCTAACTACATTTTGGCAACTGCCTGTTCCTTCTAACTAATCTGGGTAACTGCCTGTTTCTTCTAACAAATCTGCGTAACTGCCTTTTCCTTCTAACTAATCTGGGTATCTGCCTGTTCCTTCTAACTAATCTGGGTAACTGCCTGTTCCTTCTAACTACATTTTGGCAACTGCCTGTTCCTTCTAACTAATCTGGGTAACTGCCTGTTCCTTCTAACTAATCTGGGTAACTGCCTGTTCCTTCTAACTAATCTGGGTAACTGTCTGTTCTTTTAACTACATTTTGGCAACTGCCTGTTCCTTCTAACTAATCTGGGTAACTGCCTGTTCCTTGTAACTAATCTGGGTAACTGCCTTTTCCTTCTAACTAATCTGGGTAACTGCCTGTTCCTTCTAACTAATCTGGGTAACTGCCTGTTCATTCTAACTAATCTGGGTAACTGCCTGTTCCTTCTAACTAATCTGGGTAACTGCCTGTTCCTTCTAACTACTTGGGGCAACTGCCTGTTCCTTCTAACTACATTTTGGCAACTGCCAGTTCCTTCTAACTAATCTGGGTAACTGCCTGTTCCTTCTAACTAATCTGGGTAACTGCCTGTTCCTTCTAACTACATTTTGGCAACTGCCTGTTCCTTCTAACTAATCAGGGTAACTGCCTGTTCCTTCTAACTACATTTTGGCAACTGCCTGTTCCTTCTAACTAATGTGGGGTGCTGCCTGTCCCTTCAAACTAATCTGGGTAACTGCCTGTTCCTTCTAACTACATTTTGGCAACTGCCTGTTCCTTCTAACTAATCTGGGTAACTGCCTGTTCCTTCTAACTACATTTTGGCAACTGCCTGTTCCTTCAAACTACATTTTGGCAAATGCCTGTTCCTTCTAACTACATTTTGGCAACTGCCTGTTCTTTCAAACTAATCTGGGTAACTGCCTGTTCCTTCTAACTAATCTGGGTAACTGCCTGTTCCTTCTAACTAATCTGGGTAACTGCCTGTTCCTTCTAACTAATCTGGGTAACTGCCTGTTCCTTCTAACTACATTTTGGCAACTGCCTGTTCCTTCTAACTAATCTGGGTAACTGCCTGTTCCTTCTAACTAATCTGGGTAACTGCCTGTTCCTTCTAACTAATCTGGGTAACTGCCTGTTCCTTCTAACTATATTTTGGCAACTGCCTGTTCCTTCTAACTAATCTGGGTAACTGCCTGTTCCTTCTAACTAATCTGGGTAACTGCCTGTTCCTTCTAACTACATTTTGGCAACTGCCTGTTCCTTCTAACTAATCTGGGTAACTGCCTGTTCCTTCTAACTAATCTGGGTAACTGCCTTTTCCTTCTAACTAATCTGCGTATCTGCCTGTTCCTTCTAACTAATCTAGGTAACTGCCTGTTCCTTCTAACTACATTTTGGCAACTGCCTGTTCCTTCTAACTAATCTGGGTAACTGCCTGTTCCTTCTAACTAATCTGGGTAACTGCCTGTTCCTTCTAACTAATCTGTGTAACTGTCTGTTCTTTTAACTACATTTTGGAAACTGCCTGTTACTTCTAACTAATCTGGGTAACTGCCTGTTCCTTTTAACTAATCTGGGTAACTGCCTGTTCCTTCTAACTAATCTGGGTAACTGCCTGTTCCTTCTAACTAATCTGGGTAACTGCCTGTTCATTCTAACTAATCTGGGTAACTGCCTGTTCCTTCTAACTACATTTTGGCAACTGCCTGTTCCTTCTACCTAATCTGGGTAACTGCCTGTTCCTTCTAACTAATCTGGGTAACTGCCTGTTCCTTCTAACTACTTGGGGCAACTGCCTGTTCCTTCTAACTAATCTGGGTAACTGCCTGTTCCTTCTAAATAATCTGGGTAACTGCCTGTTCCTTCTAACTATATTTTGGCAACTGCCTGTTCCTTCTAACTAATCTGGGTAACTGCCTGTTCCTTCTTACTAATCTGGGTAACTGCCTGTTCCTTCTAACTACATTTTGGCAACTGCCTGTTCCTTCTTACTAATCTGGGTAACTGCCTGTTCCTTCTAACTAATCTGGGTAACTGCCTTTTCCTTCTAACTAATCTGGGTATCTGCCTGTTCCTTCTAACTAATCTGGGTAACTGCCTGTTCCTTCTAACTACATTTTGGCAACTGCCTGTTCCTTCAAACTAATCTGGGTAACTGCCTGTTCCTTATAACTAATCTGGGTAACAGCCTGTTCCTTCTAACTACATTTTGGCAACTGCCTGTTCCTTCTAACTAATCTGGGTAACTGCTTGCTCCTTCTAACTAATCTGGGAAACTGCCTGTTCCTTCTCACTACATTTTGGCAACTGCCTTTTCCTTCTAACTAATCTGGGTAACTGCCTGTTATTCTTCTAACTAATCTGGGTACCTGCCTGTTCCTTCTAACTACTTGGGGCAACTGCCTTTTCCTTCTAACTAATCTGGGTAATTGCCTGTTTCCTTCTAACTAATCTGGGTAACTGCCTGTTCCTTCTAACTACATTTTGGCAACTGCCTGTTCCTTCTAACTAATCTGGGTAACTGCCTGTTCCTTCTAACTAATCTGGGTAACTGCCTGTTCCTTCTAACAAATCTGGGCAACTGCCTGTTCCTTCTAACTACTTGAGGCAACTGCCTGTTCCTTCTAACTAATCTGGGTAACTGCCTGTTCCTTCTAACTAATCTGGGTAAATGCCTGTTCCTACTAACTAATCTGGGTAACTGCCTGTTCCATCTAACTACTTGGGGCAACTGCCTTTTCCTTCTAACTAATCTGGTAAGTGCCTGTTCCTTCTAACTAATCTGGGTAACTGCCTGTTCCTTCTAACTAATCTGGGTAACTGCCTTTTCCTTCTCACTACATTTTGACAACTGCCTTTTCCTTCTAACTAATCTGGGCAACTGCCTGTTCCTTCTAACTAATCTGGGTAACTGCCTGTTCCTTCTAACTATTGGGGCAACTGCCTTTTCCTTCTAACTAATCTGGGTAACTGCCTCTTACTTCTAACTAATCTGGGTAACTGCCTGTTCCTTCTAACTAATCTGGGTAACTGCCTGTTCTTTCTAACTACTTGGGGCAACTGCCTTTTCCTACTAACTATTCTGGGTAACTGCCTGTTCCTTCTAACTAATCTGGGTAACTGCCTGTTCCATCTAACTACATTTTGGCAACTGCCTGTTCCTTCTAACTAATCTGGGTAAATGCCTGTTCCATCTAACTACATTTTGGCAACTGCCTCTACCTTCTAACTAATCTGGGCACCTGCCTGTTCCTTCTAACTAATCTGGGTAACTGCCTGTTCCTTCTAACTAATCTGGGTAACTGCCTGTTCCTTCTAACTAATCTGGGTAACTGCCTGTTCCTTCTAACTACATATTGGCAACTGCCTGTTCCTTCTAACTAATCTGGGTAACTGCCTGTTCCTTCTAACTACATATTGGCAACTGCCTGTTCCTTCTAACTAATCTGGGTAACAGCCTGTTCCTTCTAAGAAATCTGGGTAACTGCCTGTTCCTTCTAACTGATCTGGGTAACTGCCTGTTCCTTCTAACTAATCTGGGTAACTGCCTGTTCCTTCTAACTACATTTTGGCAACTGCCTGTTCCTTCTAACTAATCTGGGCAAATGCCTGTTCCTTCTAACTAATCTGGGTAACTGCCTGTTCCTTCTAACTAATCTGGGTAACTGCCTGTTTTTCTAATAATTTGGGGCAAATGCCTTTTCCTTCTAACTAATCTGGGTAACTGCCTGTTCCGTCTAACTAATCTGGGTAACTGCCTGTTCCTTCTAACTACATTTTGGCAACTGCCTGTTCTTTCTAACTAATCTGGGTAACTGCCTGTTCATTCTAACTAATCTGGGTAACTGCCTGTTCCTTCTAACTAATCTGGGTAACTGCCTGTTTTTCTAACTACTTGGGACAACTGCCTGTTCCTTCTAACTAATCTGGGTAACTGCCTGTTCCTTCTAACTAATCTGGGTAACTGCCTGTTCCTTCTAACTACATTTTGGCAACTGCCTGTTCCTTCTAACTAATTTGGGTAACTGCCTGTTCCTTCTAACTAATCTGGGCAACTGCCTGATCCTTCTAACTAATCTGAGTAACTGCCTGTTCCTTCTAACTAATCTGGGTAACTGCCTGTTCCTTCTAACTAATCTGGGTAACTGCCTGTTCCTTCTAACTAATCTGGGTAACTGCCTGTTCCTTCTAACTACTTGGGGCAACTGCCTGTTCCTTCTAACTAATCTGGGTAACTGCCTGTACCTTCTAACTAATCTGGGTAACTGCCTGTTCCTTCTAACTAATCTGGGTAACTGCCTGTTCCTTCTAACTAATCTGGGTAACTGCCTGATCCTTCTAACTAATCTGGGTAACTGCCTGTTCCTTCTAACTAATCTGGGTAACTGCCTGTTCCTTCTAACTACTTGGGGCAACTGCCTTTTCCTTCTAACTACTCTGGGTAACTGCCTGTTCCTTCTAACTAATCTGGGTAACTGCCTGTTCCTTCTACCTACATTTTAGCATCTGCCTGTTCCTTCTAACTAATCTGGGTAACTGCCTGTTCCTTCTAACTACATTTTGGCAACTGCCTGTTCCTTCTAACTAATCTGGGTAACTGCCTGTTCCTTCTACCTACATTTTAGCATCTGCCTGTTCCTTCTAACTAATCTGGGTAACTGCCTGTTCCTTCTAACTACATTTTGGCAACTGCCTGTTTCTTCTAACTAATCTGGGTAACTGCCTGTTCCTTCTAACTGATCCGGGTAACTGCCTGTTCCTTCTAACTAATCTGGGTTACTGCCTGTTCCTTCTAACTACATTTTGGCAACTGCCTGTTCCTTCTAACTAATATGGGTAACTGCCTGTTCCTTCTAACTACATTTTGGCAACTGCCTGTTCCTTCTAACTAATCTGGGCAACTGCCTGTTCCTTCTAAGAAATCTGGGTAACTGCCTGTTCCTTCTAACTGCTTGGGGCAACTGCCTTTTCCTTCTAACTAATCTGGGTAACTGCCTGTTCCTTCTAACTAATCTGGGTAACTGCCTGTTCCTTCTAACTACATTTTGGCAACTACCTGTTCCTTCTAACTAATCTGGGTAACTGCCTGTTACTTCTAACTAATCTGGGTAACTGCCTGTTCCTTCTAACTACATTTTGGCAACTGCCTGTTCCTCTAACTAATCTGGGTAACTGCCTGTTCCTTCTAACTAATCTGGGTAACTGCCTTTTCCTTCTAACTAATCTGGGTAACTGACTGTTCCTTATAACTAATCTGGGTAACTGCCTGTTCCTTCTAACTACATTTTGGCAACTGCCTGTTCCTTCTAACTAATCTGCGTAACTGTCTGTTCCTTCTAACTACATTTTGGCAACTGCCTGTTCCTTCTAACTAATCTGGGTAAATGCCTGTTCCTTCTAACTACTTGGGGCAAATGCCTGTTCCTTCTAACTAATCTGGGTAACTGCCTGTTCCTTCTAACTAATCTGGGTAACTGCCTGTTCCTTCTAACTACATTTTGGTAACTGCCTGTTCCTTCTAACTAATCTGGGTAACTGCCTGTTCCTTCTAACTACATTTTGGCAACTGCCTGTTCCTTCTAACTAATCTGCTTAACTGCCTGTTCCTTCTAACTAATCTGGGTAACTGCCTGTTGCTTCTAACTAATCTGGGTAACAGCCTGTTCCTTCTAACTAATCTGGGTAACTGCCTGATCCTTCTAACTAATCTGGGTAACTGCCTGTTCCTTCTAACTAATCTGGGTAACTGCCTGTTCCTTCTAACTAATTGGGGCAACTGCCTTTTCCTTCTAACTAATCTGGGTAACTGCCTGTTCCTTCTAACTAATCTGGGTAACTGCCTGTTCCTTGTACCTACATTTTAGCAACTGCCTGTTAATTCTAATTAATCTGGGTAACTGCCTGTTCCTTCTAACTACATTTTGGCAACTGCCTGTTTCTTCTAAGTAATCTGGGTAACTGCCTGTTCCTTCTAACTATATTTTGGCAACTGTCTGTTTCTTCTAACTAGTCTGGGTAACTGCCTGTTCCTTCTAACTAATCTGGGTAATTGCCTGTTCCTTCTAACTACATTTTGGCAACTGCCTGTTCCTTCTAACTAATCTGGGTAACTGCCTGTTCCTTCTAACTATATTTTGGCAAATGCCTGTTCCTTCTAACTAATCTGGGTAACTGCCTGTTCCTTCTAACTAATCTGGGTAACTGCCTTTTCCATCTAACTAATCTGGGTAACTGCCTGTTCCTTCTAACTAATCTGGGTAACTGCCTGTTCCTTCTAACTAATCTGGGTAACTGCCTGTTCCTTCTAACTACATTTTGGCAACTGTCTGTTCCTTCTAACTAATCTGCGTAACTGCCTGTTCCTTCTAACTAATCTGGGAAACTGCCTGTTCCTTCTAACTAATCTGGGTAACTGCCTGTTCATACTAACTACATTTTGGCAACTGCCTTTTCCTTCTAACTAATCTGGGTAACTGCCTGTTCCTTCTAACTACATTTTGGCAACTGCCTGTTCCTTCTAACTAATCTGGGTAACTGCCTGTTACTTCTAACTAATCTGGGTAACTGCCTGTTCGTTCTAACTACATTTTGCCAACGGCCTATTCCTTCTAACTAATCTGGGTAACTGCCTGTTCCTTATAACTAATCTGGGTAACTGCCTGTTCCTTCTAACTACATTTTGGCAACTGCCTGTTCCTTCTAACTAATCTGGGTAACTGCCTGTTCCTTCTAACTACATTTTGGCAACTGCCTGTTCCTTCTAACTAATCTGGGTAACTGCCTGTTCCTTCTAACTAATCTGGGAAACTGCCTGTTCCTTCTAACTAATCTGGGTAACTGCCTGTTCCTTCTAACTACATTTTGGCAACTGCCTGTTCCTTCTAACTAATCTGGGTAACTGCCTGTTCCTTCTAACTAATCTGGGTAACTGCCTGTTCCTTCTAACTAATCTGGGTAACTGCCTGTTCCTTCTAACTAATCTGGGTAACTGCCTGTTCCTTCTAACTACTCTGGGTAACTGCCTGTTCCTTCTAACTAATCTGGGTAACTGCCTGTTCCTTCTACCTACATTTTAGCATCTGCCTGTTCCTTCTAACTAATCTGGGTAACTGCCTGTTCCTTCTAACTACATTTTGGCAACTGCCTGTTCCTTCTAACTAATCTGGGTAACTGCCTGTTCCTTCTACCTACATTTTAGCATCTGCCTGTTCCTTCTAACTAATCTGGGTAACTGCCTGTTCCTTCTAACTACATTTTGGCAACTGCCTGTTTCTTCTAACTAATCTGGGTAACTGCCTGTTCCTTCTAACTGATCCGGGTAACTGCCTGTTCCTTCTAACTAATCTGGGTTACTGCCTGTTCCTTCTAACTACATTTTGGCAACTGCCTGTTCCTTCTAACTAATCTGGGTAACTGCCTGTTCCTTCTAACTAATCTGGGTAACTGCCTGTTCCTTCTAACTACTTGGGGCAACTGCCTTTTCCTTCTAACTAATCTGGGTAACTGCCTGTTCCTTCTAACTAATCTGGGTAACTGCCTGTTCCTTCTAACTAATCTGGGTAACTGCCTATTCCTTCTAACTACATTTTGGCAACTGCCTGTTCCTTCTAACTAATCTGGGCAAAAGCCTGTTCCTTCTATCTAATCTGGGTAACTGCCTGTTCCTTCTAACTACTTGGGGCAACTGCCTTTTCCTTCTAACTAATCTGCAACTGCCTGTTCCTTCTAACTAATCTGGGTAACTGCCTGTTCCTTCTAACCACATTTTGGCAACTACCTGTTCCTTCTACTAATCTGGGTAACTGCCTGTTACTTCTAACTAATCTGGGTAACTGCCTGTTCCTTCTAACTACATTTTGGCAACTGCCTGTTCCTCTAACTAATCTGGGTAACTGCCCTTCCTTCTAACTAATCTGGGTAACTGCCTTTTCCTTCTAACTTATCTGGCAACTAACTGTTCCTTCTAACCAATCTGGGTAACTGCCTGTTCCTTCTAAACTGCTACTTCCTTTTTGCAACTGCCTGTTCCTTCTAAACTAATCTGCGTAACTGCCTGTTCCTTCTAACCACATTTTGGCAACTGCCTGTTCGTTCTAATTAATCTGCACCGCCTGTTCCTTCTAACTAATCTGGGTAACTGCCTGTTCCTTCTAACTACATTTTGGCAACTGCCTGCTCCTTCTAACTAATCTGGGTAACTGCCTGTTACTCTAACTAATCTGGGTAACTGCCTGTTCCTTCTAACTACATTTTGGCAACTGCCTATTCCTTCTAACTAATCTAAGTAACTGACTGTTCCTTATAACTAATCTGGGTAACTGCCTGTTCCTTCTAATCACATTTTGGCAACTGCCTGTTCCTTCTAACTAATCTGGGTAACTGCCTTGTTCCTTCTAACTACATTTTTGGCAAATGCCTGTTCCTTCTAACTAATCTGGGTAACTGCCTGTTCCTTCTAACTACTTGGGGCAACTGCCTGTTCATTCTAACCAATCTGGGTAACTGCCTGTTCCTTCTAACTACATTTTGGCAACTGCCTGTTCCTTCTAACTAATCTGGGTAACTGCCTGTTCCTTCTAACTAATCTGGGTTACTGCCTGTTCCTTCTAAATAATCTGGGTTCTGCCTGTTCCTCTCTAACCAATCTGGGTAACTGCCTGATCCTTCTAACTAATCTGGGTAACTGCCTGTTCCTTCTAACCAATCTGGGTAACTGCCTGTTCCTTCTTAACTACTTGGGGCAACTGCCTTTTCCTTCTAACTACCTGGGTAACTGCCTGTTCCTTCTTAACTAATCTGGGTAACTGCCTGTTCCTTCTACCCACATTTTAGCATCTGCCTGTTCTTCTAACTAATCTGGGTAACTGCCTGTTCCTTCTAACTACATTTTGGCAACTGCCTGTTCCTTCTAACTAATCTGGGTAACTGCCTGTTCCTTCTACCTACATTTTAGCATCTGCCTGTTCCTTCTAACTAATCTGGGTAACTGCCTGTTCCTTCTAACTACTTTGGCAACTGCCTGTTTCTTCTAACTAATCTGGGTAAATGCCTGTTCCTTCTAACTGATCCGGGTAACTGCCTGTTCCTTCTACCAATCTGGGTTACTGCCTGTTCCTTCTAACTACATTTGGCAACTGCCTGTTCCTTCTAACTAATATGGGTAACTGCCTGTTCCTTCTAACTACATTTTGGCAACTGCCTGTTCCTTCTAACTAATCTGGGTAACTGCCTGTTCCTTCTAAGAAATCTGGGTAACTGCCTGTTCCTTCTAACTACTTGGGGCAACTGCCTTTTCCTTCTAACTAATCTGGGTAACTGCCTGTTCCCTTCTAACCAATCTGGGTAACTGCCTGTTCCTTCTAACTAATCTGGGTAACTGCCTGTTCCTTCTAAATACATTTTGGCAACTGCCTGTTCCTTCTAACTAATCTGGGCAACTGCCTGTTCCTTCTATCTAATCTAGGTAACTGCCTGTTCCTTCTAACTACTTGGGGCAAATGCCTTTTCCTTCTAACTAATCTGGGTAACTGCCTGTTCCTTCTAACTAATCTGGGTAACTGCCTGTTCCTTCTAACTACATTTTGGCAACTACCTGTTCCTTCTAACTAATCTGGGTAACTGCCTGTTACTTCTAACTAATCTGGGTAACTGCCTGTTCCTTCTAACTACATTTTGGCAACTGCCTGTTCCTCTAACTAATCTGGGTAACTGCCTGTTCCTTCTAACTAATCTGGGTAACTGCCTTTTCCTTCTAACTTATCTGGGTAACTGACTGTTCCTTCTAACTAATCTGGGTAACTGCCTGTTCCTTCTAACTACATTTTGGCAACTGCCTGTTCCTTCTAACTAATCTGCGTAACTGCCTGGTCCTTCCTAACTACATTTTGGCAACTGCCTGTTCCTTCCTAACTAATCTGGGTAACTGCCTGTTGCTTCTAACTAATCTGGGTAACTGCCTGTTCCTTCTAACTAATCTGGGTAACTGCCTGATCCTTCTAGCTAATCTGGGTAACTGCCTGTTCCTTCTAACTAATCTGGTTAACTGCCTGTTCCTTCTAACTAATTGGGCAACTGCCTTTTCCTTCTAACTAATCTGGGTAACTGCCTGTTCCTTCTAACTAATCTGGGTAACTGCCCTGTTCCTTCTACCTACATTTTAGCAACTGCCTGTTAATTCTAACTAATCTGGGTAACTGCCTATTCCTTCTAACTACATTTTTGGCAACTGCCTGTTCCTTCTAACTAATCTGTGTAACTGCCTGTTCCTTCTAACTACATTTTGGCAACTGCCTGTTCCTTCTAACTAATCTGGGTAACTGCCTGTTCCTTCTAACAATTCTGGGTAACTGCCTGTTCCTTCTAACTAATCTGGGTAACTGCCTGTTCCTTCTAACTAATCTGGGTAACTGCCTGTTCCTTCAAACTAATCTGGGTAACTGCCTGTTCCTTCTAACCGATCTGGGTAACTGCCTGTTCCTTCTAACTACATTTTGGCAACTGCCTGTTCTTCTAACTAATCTGGGTAACTGCCTGTTCCTTCTAACTACTTGGGGCAACTGCCTTTTCCTTCTAACTAATCTGGGTAACTGCCTGTTCCTTCTAACTAATCTGGGTAAATGCCTGTTCCTTCTAACTACATTTTGGCAACTGCCTGTTCCTTCTAACTAATCTGGGTAACTGCCTGTTCCTTCTAACTACATTTTGGCAACTGCCTGTTCCTTCTAACTAATCTGGGTAACTGCCTGTTCCTTCTACCTAATCTGGGTAACTGCCTGTTCCTTCTAACTACATTTTGGCAACTGACTTTTCCTTCTAACTAATCTGGGTAACTGCCTGTTCCTTCTAACTACATTTTGGCAACTGCCTGTTCCTTCTAACTAATCTGGGTAACTGCCTGTTCCTTCTAACTAATCTGGGTAACTGCCTGTTCCTTCTAACTACATTTTGGCAACTGCCTGTTCCTTCTAACTAATCTGGGTAAATGCCTGTTCCTTCTAACTACATTTTGGCAACTGCCTGTTCCTTCTAACTACATTTTGGCAACTGCCTGTTCCTTCCTAACTACATTTTGGCAACTGCCTGTTCTTTCAAACTAATCTGGGTAACTGCCTGTTCCTTCTAACTAATCTGGGTAACTGCCTGTTCCTTCTAACTAATCTGGGTAACTGCCTGTTCCTTCTAGCTAATCTGGATAACTGCCTGTTCCTTCTTACTAATCTGGGTAACTGCCTGTTCCTTCTAACTAATCTGGGTAACTGCCTGTTCCTTCTAACTAAATTTTGGCAACTGCCTGTTCCTTCTAACTAATCCACCAGGTATGTCATTCCTTCTAACTAATCTGCGTAACTGCCTGTTCCTTCTAACTACATTTTGGCAACTGCCTGTTCCTTCTAACTAATCTGGGTAACTGCCTGTTCCTTCTAACTAATCTGGCTAACTCCTTTTCCTTCTAACTAATCTGGGTATCTGCCTGTTCCTTCTAACTAATCTGTGTAACTGCTGTTCCTTCTAACTACATTTTGGCAACTGCCTGTTCCTTCTAACTAATCTGGGTAACTGCCTGTTCCTTCTAACTAATCTGGGTAACTGCCTGTTCCTTCTAACTAATCTGGGTAACTGTCTGTTCTTTTAACTACATTTTGGCAACTGCCTGTTCCTTCTAACTAATCTGGGTAAATGCCTGTTCCTTCGAACTAATCTGGGTAACTGCCTGTTCCTTCTAACTAATCCAGGTAACTGCCTGTTCATTCTAACTAATCTGGGTAACTGCCTGTTCCTTCTAACCCCCATTTTGGCAACTGCCTGTTCCATCCTAACTAACCTGGGTAACTGCCTGTTTCTTCTAACTAATCTGGGTAACTGCCTGTTCCTTCTAACTACTTGGGGCAACTGCCTGTTCCTTCTAACTAATCTGGGTAACTGCCTGTTCCTTCTAACTAATCTGGGTAACTGCCTGTTCCTTCTAGCACATTTTGGCAACTGCCTGTTCCTTCCTAACTAATCTGGGTAACTGCCTGTTCCTTCTAACTGTTTGTAGCTGCCTGTTCCTTCTAACTAATCTGGGTAACTGCCTGTTCCTTCTAACTAATCTGGGTAACTGCCTTTTCCTTCCTAACTTGAAAATCTGGGTATCTGCCTGTTCCTTCTAACTAATCTGGGTAACTGCCTGTTCCTTCTAACTACATTTTGGCAACTGCCTGTTCCTTCAAACTAATCTGGGTAACTGCCTGTTCCTTCTAACTAATCTGGGTAACTGCCTGTTCCTTCTAGCTCTGGTAGCAGCTACTGTTCCTTCTAACTAATCTGGGTAACTGCTACATTTCCTTCTAAGCTAATCTGGGAAACTGCCTGTTCCTTCCTAGCTAATCTGGGTAACTGCCTGTTCCTTCTAACCCATTTTGGCAACTGCCTGTTCCCTTCTAACTAATATGGGTAACTGCCTGTTCCTTCTAACTAATCTGGGTAACTGCCTGTTCCTCTAACTACATTTTGGCAACAGCCTGTTCCTTCTAACTAATCTGGGTAACTGCCTGTTCCTTCTAACTACTTGGGGCAACTGCCTGATCCTTCTAACTAATCTGGGTAACTGCCTGTTCCTTCTAACTAATCTGGGTAACTGCCTGTTCCTGCTAAGTACATTTTGGCAACTGCCTGTTCCTTCTAACTAATCTGGGTAACTGCCTGTTCCTTCTAACTACATTTTGGCAACTGCCTGTTCCTTCTAACTAATCTGGGTACCTGCCTGTTCCTTCTAACTAATCTGGGTAACTGCCTGTTCCTTCTAACTAATCTGGGTAACTCCCTTTTCCTTCTTAACTAATCTGGGTATCTGCCTGTTCCTTCTAAACTAATCTGTGTAACTGCCTGTTCCTTCTAACTACATTTTGGCAACTGCCTGTTCCTTCTAACTAATCTGGGTAACTGCCTGTTCCTTCTAACTAATCTGGGTAACTGCCTGTTCCTTCTAACTAATCTGGGTAACTGTCTGTTCTTTTAACTACATTTTGGCAACTGCCTGTTCCTTCTAACTAATCTGGGTAACTGCCTGTTCCTTCTAACTAATCTGGCAACTGCCTGTTCCTACGAACTAATCTGGGTAACTGCCTGTTCCTTCTAACTAATCTGGGTAACTGCCTGTTCATTCTAACTAATCTGGGTAACTGCCTGTTCCTTCTAACTATATTTTGGCAACTGCCTGTTCCTTCTAACTAATCTGGGTAACTGGCTGTTCCTTCTAACTAATCTGGGTAACTGCCTGTTCCTTCTAACTACTTGGGGCAACTGCCTGTTCCTTCTAACTAATCTGGGTAACTGCCTGTTCCTTCTAACTAATCTGGGTAACTGCCTGTTCCTTCTAACTACATTTTGGCAACTGCCTGTTCCTTCTAACTAATCTGGGTAACTGCCTGTTCCTTCTAACTACATTTTGGCAACTGCCTGTTCCTTCTAACTAATCTGGGCAACTGCCTGTTCCTTCTAACTAATCTGGGTAACTGCCTTTTCCTTCTAACTAATCTGGGTATCTGCCTGTTCCTTCTAACTAATCTGGGTAACTGCCTGTTCCTTCTAACTACATTTTGGCAACTGCCTGTTCCTCTCAAACTAATCTGGGTAACTGCCTGTTCTTTCTAACTAATCTGGGTAACTGCCTGTTCCTTCTAACTACATTTTGGCAACTGCCTGTTCCTTCTAACTAATCTGGGTAACTGCCTGTTCCTTCTAACTAATCTGCAACTGCCTGTTCTTTCTAACTAATCTGGGTAACTGCCTGTTCCTTCTAACTACATTTTGGCAACTGCCTGTTCCTTCTAACTAATCTAGTAACTGCCTGTTCCTTCTAACTAATCTGGGTAACTGCCTGTTCCTCTAACTACATTTTGGCAACTGCCTCTTCCTCTAACTAATCTGGGTAACTGCCTGTTCCTTCTAACTACATTTTGGCAACTGCCTGTTCCTTCTAACTAATCTGGGTAACTGCCTGTTCCTTCTAACTACTTGGGGCAACTGCCTGTTCCTTCTAACTAATCTGGGTAACTGCCTGTTCCTTCTAACTAATCTGGGTAACTGCCTGTTCCTTCTAAGTACATTTTGGCAACTGCCTGTTCCTTCTAACTAATCTGGGTAACTGCCTGTTCCTTCTAACTACATTTTGGCAACTGCCTGTTCCTTCTAACTAATCTGGGTACCTGCCTGTTCCTTCTAACTAATCTGGGTAACTGCCTGTTCCTTCTAACTAATCTGGGTAACTGCCTGTTCCTTCTAACTAATCTGGGTAACTGCCTGATCCTTCTAACTAATCTGGGTAACTGCCTGTTCCTCTAACTACATTTTGGCAACTGCCTGTTCCTTCTAACTAATCTGGGTAACTGCCTGTTCCTTCTAACTACATTATGGCAACTGCCTGTTCCTTCTAACTAATCTGGGTAACTGCCTGTTCCTTCTAACTACTTGGGGCAACTGCCTGATCCTTCTAACTAATCCTGGGTAACTGCCTGTTCCTTCTAACTAATCTGGGTAACTGCCTGTTCCTGCTAAGTACATTTTGGCAACTGCCTGTTCCTTCTAACTAATCTGGGTAACTGCCTGTTCCTTCTAACTACATTTTGGCAACTGCCTGTTCCTTCTAACTAATCTGGGTACCTGCCTGTTCCCTTCTAACTAATCTGGGTAACTGCCTGTTCCTTCTAACTAATCTGGGTAACTCCCTTTTCCTTCTAACTAATCTGGGTATCTGCCTGTTCCTTCTAACTAATCTGTGTAACTGCCTGTTCCTTCTAACTACATTTTGGCAACTGCCTGTTCCTTCTAACTAATCTGGGTAACTGCCTGTTCCTTCTAACTAATCTGGGTAACTGCCTGTTCCTTCCTAACTAATCTGGGTAACTGTCTGTTCTTTTAACTACATTTTGGCAACTGCCTGTTCCTTCTAACTAATCTGGGTAACTGCCTGTTCCTTCTAACTAATCTGGGTAACTGCCTGTTCCTACGAACTAATCTGGGTAACTGCCTGTTCCTTCTAACTAATCTGGGTAACTGCCTGTTCATTCTAACTAATCTGGGTAACTGCCTGTTCCTTCTAACTACATTTTGGCAACTGCCTGTTCCTTCTAACTAATCTGGGTAACTGGCTGTTCCTTCTAACTAATCTGGGTAACTGCCTGTTCCTTCTAACTACATTTTTGGCAACTGCCTGTTCCTTCTAACTACTTGGGGCAACTGCCTGTTCCTTCTAACTAATCTGGGTAACTGCCTGTTCCTTCTAACTAATCTGGGTAACTGCCTGTTCCTTCTAACTACATTTTTGGCAACTGCCTGTTCCTTCTAACTAATCTGGGTAACTGCCTGTTCCTTCTAACTACATTTTGGCAACTGCCTGTTCCTTCTAACTAATCTGGGTAACTGCCTGTTTCCTTCTAACTAATCTGGGTAACTGCCTTTTCCTTCTAACTAATCTGGGTATCTGCCTGTTCCTTCTAACTAATCTGGGTAACTGCCTGTTCCTTCTAACTACATTTGTAGCAGCCTGTTCCTTCAAACTAATCTGGGTAACTGCCTGTTCCTTCTAACTAATCTGGGTAACTGCCTGTTCCTTCCTAACTACATTTTGGCAACTGCCTGTTCCTTCTAACTAATCTGGGTAACTGCCTGTTCCTTCTAACTAATCTGGGTAACTGCCTGTTCCTTCTAACTAATCTGGGTAACTGCCTGTTCCTTCTAACCACATTTTGGCAACTGCCTGTTCCTTCTAACTAATCTGGGTAACTGCCTGTTCCTTCTAACTAATCTGGGTAACTGCCTGTTCCTCTAACTACATTTTGGCAACTGCCTGTTCCTTCTAACTAATCTGGGTAACTGCCTGTTCCTTCTAACTACATTTTGGCAACTGCCTGTTCCTTCTAACTAATCTGGGTAACTGCCTGTTCCTTCTAACTACTTGGGGCAACTGCCTGTTCCTTCTAACTAATCTGGGTAACTGCCTGTTCCTTCTAACTAATCTGGGTAACTGCCTGTTCCTTCTAAGTACATTTTGGCAACTGCCTGTTCCTTCTAACTAATCTGGGTAACTGCCTGTTCCTTCTAACTACATTTGGCAACTGCCTGTTCCTTCTAACTAATCTGGGTACCTGCCTGTTCCTTCTAACTAATCTGGGTAACTGCCTGTTCCTTCTAACTAATCTGGGTAACTGCCTGTTCCTTCTAACTAATCTGGGTAACTGCCTGATCCTTCTAACTAATCTGGGTAACTGCCTGTTCCTTCTAACTAATCTGGGTAACTGCCTGTTCCTTCTAACTACTTGGGGCTACTGCCTTTTCCTTCTAACTAATCTGGGTAACTGCCTGTTCCTTCTAACTAATCTGGGTAACTGCCTGTTCCTTCTACCTACATTTTAACATCTGCCTGTTCCTTCTAACTAATCTGGGTAACTGCCTGTTCATTCTAACTACATTTTGGCAAATGCCTGTTTCTTCTAACTAATCTGGGTAACTGCCTGTTCCTTCTAACTAATCTGGGTAACTGCCTGTTCCTTCTAACTAATCTGGGTAACTGCCTGTTCCTTCTAACTACATTTTGGCAACTGCCTGTTCCTTCTAACTAATATGGGTAACTGCCTGTTCCTTCAAACTACATTTTGGCAACTGCCTGTTCCTTCTAACTAATCTGGGTAACTGCCTGTTCCTTCTAACAAATCTGGGTAACTGCCTGTTCCTTCTAACTATTGGGGCAACTGCCTTTTCCTTCTAACTAATCTGGGTAACTGCCTGTTCCTTCTAACTAATCTGGGTAACTGCCTGTTCCTTCTAACTAATCTGGGTAACTGCCTGTTCCTTCTAACTACATTTTGGCAATTGCCTGTTCCTTCTAACTAATCTGGGCAACTGCCTGTTCCTTCTAACTAATCTGGGTAATTGCCTGTTCCTTCTAACTACTTGGGGCAACTGCCTTTTCCTTCTTACTAATCTGGGTAACTGCCTGTTCCTTCTAACTAATCTGGGTAACTGCCTGTTCCTTCTAACTACATTTTGGCTACTGCCTGTTCCTTCTAACTAATCTGGGTAACTGCCTGTTCCTTCTAACTACATTTTGGCAAATGCCTGTTCCTTCTAACTAATCTGGGTAACTGCCTGTTCCTTCTAACTACATTTTGGCAACTGCCTGTTCCTTCTAACTACATTTTGGCAACTGCCTGTTCCTTCTAACTAATCTGGGTAACTGCCTGTTCCTTCTAACTAATCTGGGTAACTGCCTGTTCCTTCTAACTAATCTGGGTGACTGCCTGTTCCTTCTAACTACATTTTGGCATCTGCCTGTTCCTTCTAACTAATCTGGGTAACTCCTGTTCCTTCTAACTAATCTGGGTATCTGCCTGTTCCTTCTAACTAATCTGGGTAATGCCTGTTCTTCTCTTAACTACTTGGGGCAACTGCCTTTTCCTTCTAACTAATCTGGGTAACTGCCTGTTCCTTCTAACTAATCTGGGTAACTGCCTGTTCCTTCTAACTACATTTTGGCAACTGCCTGTTCCTTCTAACTAATCTGGGTAACTGCCTGTTCCTTCTAACTACATTTTGGCAACTGCCTGTTTCTTCTAACTAGTTTTGGTAACTGCCTGTTCCTTCTAACTAATCTGGGTAACTGCCTGTTCCTTCTAACTACATTTTGGCAACTGCCTTTTCCTTCTAACTAATCTGGGTAACTGCCTGTTCCTTCTAACTATACTTAGCAGCTGCCTGTTCCTTCTAACTAATCTGGGTAACTGCCTGTTCCTTCTAACTAATCTTGCAACTGCCTTTTCCATCTAACTAATCTGGGTAACTGCCTGTTCCTTCTAACTAATCTGGGTAACTGCCTGTTGCTTCTAACTAATCTGGGTAACTGCCTGTTCCTTCTACTACATTTTGGCAACTGTCTGTTCCTTCTAACTAATCTTGGGTAACTGCCTGTTCCTTATAACTAATCTGGGAAACTGCCTGTTCCTTCTAACTAATCTGGGTAACTGCCTGTTCCTTCTAACTACATTTTAACCGTCTTTCTCCTTCTAACTAATATGGGTAACTGCCTGTTCCTTCTAACTAATCTGGGTAACTGCCTGTTCCTTCTAACTAATCTGGGTAACTGCCTGTTCCTTCTAACTACATTTTGGCAATGCCTGTTCCTTCTAACTAATCTGGGTAACTGCCTGTTCCTTCTAACTACTTCGGGCAACCGCCTGTTCCTTCTAACTAATCTGGGTAACTGCCTGTTCTTTCTAACTAATCTGGGTAACTGCCTCGTTCCTTCTAACTACATTTTGGCAACTGCCTGTTCCTTCTAACTAATCTGGGTAACTGCCTATTCCTTCTAACTACATTTTGGCAAATGCCTGTTCCTTCTAACTAATCTGGGTAACTGCCTGTTCCTTCTAACTAATCTGGGTAACTGCCTGTTCCTTCTAACTAATCAGGGTAACTCCGCCTGCGTTCCTTCTAACTAATCTGGGTAACTGCCTGATCCTTCTAACTAATCTGGGTAACTGCCTGTTCCTTCTAACTAATCTGGGTAACTGCCTGTTCCTTCTAACTATCTGGGTAACTGCCTGTTCCTTCTAACTATTCTGGGTAACTGCCTGTTCCTTCTAACTAATCTGGGTAACTGCCTGTTCCTTCTAACTACATTTTAGCAACTGCCTGTTCCTTCTACACTAATCTGGGTAACTGCCTGTTCCTTCTAACTACATTTTAGCAACTGCCTGTTCCTTCTAACTAATCTGGGTAACTGCCCGTTCCTTCTAACTACATTTTGGCAACTGCCTGTTTCTTCTAACTAATCTGGGTAACTGCCTGTTCCTTCTAACTAATCTGGGTAACTGCCTGTTCCTTCTAACTAATCTGGGTAACTGCCTGTTGCTTCTAACTACATTTTGGCAACTGCCTGTTCCTTCTAACTACATTTTGGCAACTGCCTGTTCCTTCTAACTACATTTTGGCAACTGCCTGTTCTTTCAAACTAATCTGGGTAACTGCCTGTTCCTTCTAACAAATCTGGGTAACTGCCCGTTCCTTCTAACTACTTGGGGCAACTGCCTTTTCCTTCTAACTAATCTGGGTAAATGCCTTTTCCTTTCTAACTAATCTGGATAACTGCCTGTTCCTTCTAACTAATCTGGGTAACTGCCTGTTCCTTCTAACTACATTTTGGCAACTGCCTGTTCCTTCTAACTAATCTGGGCAACTGCCTGATCCTTCTAACTAATCTGGGTAACTGCCTGTTCCTTCTCTAACTACTTGGGGCAACTGCCTTTTCCTTTCTAACTAATCTGGGTAACTGCCTGTTCCTTCTAACTTAATCTGGGTAACTGCCTGTTATTCTAACTACATTTTGGCAACTGCCTGTTCCTTTTAACTAATCTGGGTAACTGCCTGTTCCTTCTAACTAATCTGGGTAACTGCCTGTTCCTTCTAACTAATCTGGGTAACTGCCTGTTCTCTTAACTACATTTTGGCAACTGCCTGTTCCTTCTAACTAATCTGGGTAACTGCCTGTTCCTTCTAACTACATTTTGGCAACTGCCTGTTCCTTCTAACTAATCTGGGTAACTGCCTGTTCCTTCTAACTAATCTGGGTAACTGCCTTTTTCCTTCTAACTAATCTGGGTATCTGCCTGTTCCTTCTAACTAATCTGGGTAACTGCCTGTTCCTTCTAACTACATTTTGGCAACTGCCTGTTCCTTCAAACTAATCTGGGTAACTGCCTGTTCCTTCTAACTAATCTGGGTAACTGCCTTGTTCCTTCTAACTATCTTCGCAACTGCCTAATTCCTTCTAACTAATCTGTGTAACTGCCTGTTCCTTCTAACTAATCTGGGTAACTGCCTGTTCCTTCTAACTAATCTGGGTAACTGCCTGTTCCTTCTAACTACATTTTGGCAACTGCCTGTTCCTTCTAACTAATCTGGGTAACTGCCTGTTCCTTCTAACTAATCTGGGTAACTGCCTGTTCCTCTAACTACATTTTGGCAACTGCCTGTTCCTTCTAACTAATCTGGGTAACTGCCTGTTCTCTCTAACTACATTTTGGCAACTGCCTGTTCCTTCTAACTAATCTGCAACTGCCTGTTCCTTCTAACTACTTGGGGCAACTGCCTGTTCCTTCTAACTAATCTGGGTAACTGCCTGTTCCTTCTAACTAATCTGGGTAACTGCCTGTTCCTTCTAAGTACATTTTGGCAACTGCCTGTTCCTTCTAACTAATCTGGGTAACTGCCTGTTCCTTCTAACTACATTTTGGCAACTGCCTGTTCCTTCTAACTAATCTGGGTGTAACTGCCTGTTCCTTCTAACTAATCTAAAATCTGCCTGTTCCTTCTAACTAATCTGGGTAACTGCCTGTTCCTTCTAACTAATCTGGGTAACTGCCTGATCCTTCTAACTAATCTGGGTAACTGCCTGTTCCTTCTAACCAATCTGGGTAACTGCCTGTTCCTTCTAACTACTTGGGGCAACTGCCTTTTCCTTCTAACTAATCTGGGCAACTGCCTGTTCCTTCTAACTAATCTGGGTAACTGCCTGTTCCTTCTACCTACATTTTAACATCTGCCTGTTCCTTCTAACTAATTTGGGTAACTGCCTGTTCATTCTAACTACATTTTGGCAAATGCCTGTTTCTTCTAACTAATCTGGGTAACTGCCTGTTCCTTCTAACTAATCTGCAATCGCCTGTTCCTTCTAACTAATCTGGGTAACTGCCTGTTCCTTCTAACTACATTTTGGCAACTGCCTGTTCCTTCTATCTAATATGGGTAACTGCCTGTTCCTTCAAACTACATTTTGGCAACTGCCTATTCCTTCATCCAATCTGGGTAACTGCCTGTTCCTTCTAACATATCTGGGTAACTGCCTGTTCCTTCTAACTATTGGGGCAACTGCCTTTTCCTTTCTAACTAATCTGGGTAACTGCCTGTTCCTTCTAACTAATCTGGGTAACTGCCTGTTCCTTCTAACTAATCTGGGTAACTGCCTGTTCCTTCTAACTACATTTTTTGGCACTTGCCTGTTCCTTCTAACTAATCTGGGCAACTGCCTGTTCCTTCTAACTAATCTGGGTAACTGCCTGTTCCTTCTAACTACTTGGGGCAACTGCCTTTTCCTTCTTACTAATCTGGGTAACTGCCTGTTCCTTCTAACTAATCTGGGTAACTGCCTGTTCCTTCTAACTACATTTTGGCTACTGCCTGTTCCTTCTAACTAATCTGGGTAACTGCCTGTTCCTTCTAACTACATTTTGGCAAATGCCTGTTCCTTCTAACTAATCTGGGTAACTGCCTGTTCCTTCTAACTACATTTTGGCAACTGCCTGTTCCTTCTAACTACATTTTGGCAACTGCCTGTTCCTTCTAACTAATCTGGGTAACTGCCTGTTCCTTCTAACTAATCTGGGTAACTGCCTGTTCCTTCTAACTAATCTGGGTGACTGCCTGTTCCTTCTAATCATTTTGCAGCACTGCCTGTTCCTTCTAACTAATCTGGGTAACTCCCAAATTTCTTCAACTAATCTGGGTATCTGCCTGTCTTCTAACTAATCTGCAAATGCCTGTTCTTTCTAACTACTTGGGGCAACTGCCATTTCCTTCTAACTAATCTGGGTAACTGCCTGTTCCTTCTAACTAATCTGGGTAACTGCCTGTTCCTTCTAACTACATTTTGGCAACTGCCTGTCTTTCAACTAATCTGGGTAACTGCCTGTTCCTTCTAACTACATTTTGGCAACTGCCTGTTCCTTCTAACTACATTTTGGCAACTGCCTGTTCCTTCTAACTAATCTGGGTAACTGCCTGTTCCTTCTAACTAATCTGGGTAACTGCCTGTTCCTTCTCTAAATCAATTCGGGTGACTGCCTGTTCCTTCTAACTACATTTTGGCAACTGCCTGTTCCTTCTAACTAATCTGGGTAACTCCCTCTGTTCCTTCTAACTAATCTGGGTATCTGCCTGTTCCTTCTAACTAATCTGGGTAAATGCCTGTTCTTTCTAACTACTTGGGGCAACTGCCATTTCCTTCTAACTAATCTGCAACTGCCTGTTCCCTTCTAACTAATCTGGGTAACTGCCTGTTCCTTCTAACTACATTTTGGCAACTGCCTGTTCCTTCTAACTAATCTGCAACTGCCTGTTCCTTCTAACTACATTTTGGCAACTGCCTGTTTCTCTTAACTAGTTTTGGTAACTGCCTGTTCCTTCTAACTAATCTGGGTAACTGTCACACTCCTTCTAACTACATTTTGGCAACTGCCTTTTCCTTCTAACTAATCTTGGGTAACTGCCTGTTCCTTCTAACTATATCTTTGGCAGTTGCCTGTTCCTTCTAAATTCAATCTGGGTAACTGCCTGTTCCTTCTAACTAATCTGGGTAACTGCCTTTTCCATCTAACTAATCTGGGTAACTGCTCTGTTCCTTCTAACTAATCTGGGTAACTGCCTGTTGCTTCTAACTAATCTGGGTAACTGCCTGTTCCTTCTAACTACATTTTGGCAACTGTCTGTTCCTTCTAACTAATCTGGGTAACTGCCTGTTCCTTATAACCAATCTGGGAAACTGCCTGCTCCTTCTAACTAATCTGGGTAACTGCCTGTTCCTTCTAACTACATTTTTGGCAACTGCCTTTTCCTTCTAACTAATATGGGTAACTGCCTGTTCCTTCTAACTTATCTGGGTAACTGCCTGATCCTTCTAACTAATCTGGGTAACTGCCTGTTCCTTCTAACTAATCTGGGTAACTGCCTGTTCCTTCTAACTACTTGGGGCAACTGCCTTTTCCTTCTAACTAATCTGGGTAACTGCCTGTTCCTTCTAACTAATCTGGGTAACTGCCTGTTCCTTCTAACTAGCATTTTAGCAACTGCCTGTTCTTCTAACTAATCTGCAACTGCCTGTTCCTTCTAACTACATTTTAGCAACTGCCTGCTCCTTCTAAATTAATCTGGGTAACAGCCTGTTCCTTCTAACTACATTTTGGCTACTGCCTGTTTTATCTAACTAATCTAAAACTGCCTGTTCCATCTAACTAATCTGGGTAACTGGTCTGTTCTAACTAATCTGAGTAACTGCCAGTTCCTTCTAACTAATCTGCATCTGCCTGTTCCTTCTAACTACATTTTGGCAACTGCCTGTTCCTTCTAACTAATCTGGGTAACTGCCTTTTCCTTCTAACTACATTTTGGCAACTGCCTGTTCCTTCTAACAAATCTGGGTACTGCCTGTTCCTTCTCACAAATCTGGGTAACTGCCTGTTCCTTCTAACTACTTGGGGCAACTGCCTTTTCCTTCTAACTAATCTGGTAACTGCCTGTTCCTGCTAAGTACATTTTGGCAACTGCCTGTTCCTCTAACTAATTCTGGGTAACTGCCTGCCTTCTAACTAATCTGGGTAACTCGCCTCGTTCCTTCTAACTACATTTTGGCAAACTGCCTGTTCCTTCTAACTAATCTGAGGGTAACTGCCTGTTCCTTCTAACTAATCTGGGTAATCTGCCTGTTCCTTCTAACTAATCATTTTGGGCAATCTGCCTGTTCCTTCTAACCTAATCTGGGTAACTGCCTTGATTCCTTTCTAACTAAATCTGGGTAGCAACTGCCTGTTCCTTCTAACTAATCATTTTGGGCAAACTGCCTGTTCCTTCTAACTAATCTGGGTAACTGCCTGTTCCTTTTAACTAACTGCAACTGCCTGTTCCTTCTAACTAATCTGGGTAACTGCCTGTTCCTTCTAACCTAATCAGGGTAATCTGCCTGTTCCTTCTAACTAATCATTTTAGGGCAACTGCCTCAATTCCTTCTAACTAATCTGGGCAACTGCCTGTTCCTTTCTAACGAATCATTTTAGCAACTGCCTGTTCCTTCTGGGAACCAATCTGGGCAACTTGCCTGTTCCTTTTAACTAACTACATTTGGGCAACTGCCTGTTTCCTTCTAACCTAATCTGGGTAACTGCCTGTTCCTTCTAACTAATCTGGGCAACTGCCTGTTTCCTTCTAACTAATCATTTTAGGGCAACTGCCTGTTCCTTCTAACCAATCTGGGTAACTGCCTGTTCCTTCCTTAACTAACATTTTGGCAAATGCCTGTTCCTTTCAACTTTTACATTTTGACAACTGCCTGGTTCCTTCCTTAACTTAACCAATTTTGGCACCAGCCTGGGTTTTTCAAACTAATCTGGGTAACCTGCCTTTTCCTTCTAACTAATCATTTTGGGCAACTGCCTTTTCCACTTTTCAACTAATCTGCAACTGCCTGTTCCTTCTAACCAATCCAATTTGGGTAATCTGCCTGTTCCTTCTAATCAATCTGGGCAACTGCCTGTTCCTTCTAACTACATTTTAGCAACTGCCTGTTCCTTCTAACTAATCTGGGTAACTGCCTGTTCCTTCTAACTACATTTTAGCAACTGCCTGTTCCTTCTAACTAATCTGGGTAACTGCCTGTTCCTTCTAACTACATTTTGGCAACTGCCTGTTTCTTCTAACTAATCTGGGTAATTGCCTGTTCCTTCTAACTAATCTGGGTATCTGCCTGTTCCTTCTAACTAACCTGGGTAACTGCCTGTTCCTTCTAACTAATCTGGGTAACTGCCTGTTCCTTCTAACTACATTTTGGCAACTGCCTGTTCCTTCTAACTAATCTGGGTAACTGCCTTTTCCTTCTAACTACATTTTGGCAACTGCCTGTTCCTTCTAACAAATCTGGGTAACTGCCTGTTTCTTCTAACAAATGTGGGTAACTGCCTGTTCCTTCTAACTACTTGGGTGCAACTGCCTTTTCCTTCTAACTAATCTGGGTAACTGCCTGTTCCTTCTAACTAATCAGGGTAACTGCCTGTTCCTTCTAACTAATCTGGGTAACTGCCTGATCCTTCTAACTAATCTGGGTAACTGCCTGTTCGTTCTAACTAATCTGGTAACTGCCTGTTCCTTCTAACTAATCTGGGTAACTGCCTGTTCCTTCTAACTAATCTGGGTAACTGCCTGTTCCTTCTAACTAATCTGGGTAACTGCCTGTTCCTTCTAACTAATCTGGGTAACTGCCTGTTCCTTCTAACTACATTTTAGCAACTGCCTGTTCCTTCTAACTAATCTGGGTAACTGCCTGTTCCTTCTAACGACATTTTAGCAACTGCCTGTTCCTTCTAACTAATCTGGGTAACTGCCTGTTCCTTCTAACTACATTTTGGCAACTGCCTGTTTCTTCTAACTAATCTGGGTAACTGCCTGTTCCTTCTAACTAATCTGGGTAACTGCCTGTTCCTTCTAACTAATCTGGGTAACTGCCTGTTCCTTCTAACTAATCTGGGTAACTGCCTGTTCCTTCTAACTACATTTTGGCAACTGCCTGGTTCCTTCTAACTACATTTTGACAACTGCCTGTTCTTTCTAACTACATTTTGGCAACTGCCTGTTCTTTCAATCTAATCTGGGTAACTGCCTTTTCCTTCTAACTAATCTGGGTAACTGCCTTTTCCTTCTAACTAATCTGGGTAACTGCCTGTTCCTTCTAACTACATTTTAGCAACTGCCTGTTCCTTCTAACTAATCTGGGTAAATGCCTGTTCTTTCTAACTACTTGGGGCAACTGCCTTTTTCCTTCTAACTAATCTGGGTAACTGCCTGTTCCTTCTAACTTTTCTGGGTAACTGTCTGTTCCTTCTAACTACATTTTGGCAACTGCCTGTTCCTTCTAACTAATCTGGGTAACTGCCTGTTCCTTCTAACTACATTTTGGCAACTGCCTGTTTCTTCTAACTAGTCTGGGTAACTGCCTGTTCCTTCTAACTAAACTAGGTAACTGCCTGTTCCTTCTAACTATATTTTGGCAACTACCTGTTCCTTCCTAACTAATCTGGGTAACTGCCTGTTCCTTCTAACTAATCTGGGTAACTGCCTTTTTCCTTCTAACTAATCTGGGTAACTGCCTGTTCCTTCTAACTAATCTGGGTAACTGCCTGTTCCTTCTAACTAATCTGGGTAACTGCCTGTTCCTTCTAACTACATTTGGCAACTGTCTGTTCCTTCTAACTAATCCTGGGTAACTGCCTGTTCCTTCTAACTAATCTGGGTATCTGCCTGTTCCTTCTAACTAATCTGGGTAACTGCCTGTTCCTTCTAAATACATTTTGGCAACTGCCTTTTCCTTCTAACTAATCTGGGTAACTGCCTGTTCCTTCTAACTAATCTGGGTAACTGCCTGTTCCTTCTAACTACATTTTGGCAACTGCCTGTTCCTTCTAACTAATCTGGGTAACTGCCTGTTCCTTCTAACTACATTTTGGCAACTGCCTGTTCCTTCTAATTAATCTGGGTAACTGCCTGTTCCTTCTAACTACTTGGGGCAACTGCCTGTTCCTTCTAACTAATCTGGGTAACTGCCTGTTCCTTCTAAGTAGTCTGGGTATCTGCCTGTTCCTTCTAACTACATTTTGGCAACTGCCTGTTCTTTCTAACTAATCTGGGTAACTGCCTATTCCATCTAACTACATTTTGGCAACTGCCTGTTCCTTCTAACTAATCTGGGTAACTGCCTGATCCTTCTAACTACTCTAGGTAATTGCCTGTTCCTTCTAACTTATCTGGGTAACTGCCTGATCCTTCTAACTAATCTGGGTAACTGCCTGTTCCTTCTAACTAATCTGGGTAACTGCCTGTTCCTTCTAACTACTTGGGGCAACTGCCTTTTCCTTCTAACTAATCTGGGTAACTTTACCTGTTCCTTCCCTAACTAATCTGGGTAACTGCCTGTTCCTTCTAACTACATTTTAGCAACTGCCTGTTCCTTCTAACTAATCTGGGTAACTGCCTGTTCCTTCTAACTACATTTTAGCAACTGCCTGTTCCTTCTAACTAATCTGGGTAACTGCCTGTTCCTTCTAACTACATTTTGGCAACTGCCTGTTTCTTCAAACTAATCTGGGTAACTGCCTGTTCCTTCTAACTAATCTGGGTAACTGCCTGTTCCTTCTAACTAACCTGGGTAACTGCCTGTTCCTTCTAACTAATCTGGGTAACTGACTGTTCCTTCTAATTACATTTTGGCAACTGCCTGTTCCTTCTAGCTAATCTGGGTAACTGCCTTTTCCTTCTAACTACATTTGTGGCTTCTGCCTGTTCCTTCTAACAAATCTGGGTAACTGCTGTTTTTTCTAACATATGTGGGTAACTGCCTGTTCCTTCTAACTACTTGGGGCAACTGCCTTTTCCTTCTAACTAATCTGGGTAACTGCCTGTTCCTTCTAACTAATCTGGGTAACTGCCTGTTCCTTCTAACTACATTTTGGCAACTGCCTGTTCATTCTAACTAATCTGGGTAACTGCCTGTTCCTTCTAACTACATTTTGGCAACTGCCTGTTCCTTCTAACTAATCTGGGTAACTGCCTGTTCCTTCTAACTAATCTGGGTAACTGCCTGTTCCTTCTAACTACATTTTGGCCACTGACTGTTCCTTCTAACTAATCTGGGCAACTGCCTCAATTCCTTCTAACTACATTTTGGCAACTGCCTGTTCCTTCTAACTAATCTGCAACTGCCTGTTCCTTCTAACTAATCTGGGTAACTGCCTGTTCCTTCTAACTAATCTGGGTAACTGCCTGTTCCTTCTAACTTATCTGGGTAACTGCCTGATCTTTCTAACTAATCTAAGGGTAACTGTCTGTTCCTTTCTAACTAATCTTTTGGCAACTGCCTATTCCTTCTAACAAATCTGGGTAACTGCCTGTTTCTTCTAACAAATGTGGGTAACTGCCTGTTCCTTCTAACTACTTGGGGCAACTGCCTTTTCCTTCTAACTAATCTGGGTAACTGCCTGTTCCTTCTAACTAATCAGGGTAACTGCCTGTTCCTTCTAACTAATCTGGGTAACTGCCTGATCCTTCTAACTAATCTGGGTAACTGCCTGTTCGTTCTAACTAATCTGGGTAACTGCCTGTTCCTTCTAACTAATCTGGGTAACTGCCTGTTCCTTCTAACTAATCTGGGTAACTGCCTGTTCCTTCCTAACTAATCTGGGTAACTGCCTGTTCCTTCTAACTAATCTGGGTAACTGCCTGTTCCTTCTAACTACATTTTAGCAACTGCCTGTTCCTTCTAACTAATCTGGGTAACTGCCTGTTCCTTCTAACGACATTTTAGCAACTGCCTGTTCCTTCTAACTAATCTGGGTAACTGCCTGTTCCTTCTAACTACATTTTGGCAACTGCCTGTTTCTTCTAACTAATCTGGGTAACTGCCTGTTCTTCTAATCTGGGTAACTGCCTGTTCCTTCTAACTAATCTGGGTAACTGCCTGTTCCTTCTAACTAATCTGGGTAACTGCCTGTTCCTTCTAACTACATTTTGGCAACTGCCTGTTCCTTCTAACTACATTTTGACAACTGCCTGTTCTTTCTAACTACATTTTGGCAACTGCCTGTTCTTTCAATCTAATCTGGGTAACTGCCTGTTCCTTCTAACTAATCTGGTTAAATGCCTGTTCTTTCTAACTAGTTGGTGCAACTGCCTTTTCCTTCTAACTAATCTGGGTAACTGCCTGTTCCTTCTAACTAATCTGGTTAACTGTCTGTTCCTTCTAACAACATTTTGGCAACTGCCTGTTCCTTCTAACTAATCTGGGTAACTGCCTGTTCCTTCTAAGTACATTTTGCAACTGCCTGTTTCTTCTAACTAGTCTGGGTAATTGCCTGTTCCTTCTAACTAATCTGGGTAACTGCCTGTTCCTTCTAACTACATTTTGGCAACTGCCTGTTCCTTCTAACTAATCTGGGTAACTGCCTATTCCTTCTAACTACATTTTGGCAACTGCCTGTTCCTTCTAACTAATCTGGGTAACTGCCTGTTCCTTCTAACCTATCTGGGTAACTGCCTGTTCCTTCTAACTTATCTGGGTAACTGCCTGTTCCTTCTAACTACTCTGGGTAACTGCCTGATCCTTCTAACTAATCTGGGTAACTGCCTGTTCCTTCTAACTAATCTGGGTAACTGCCTGTTCCTTCTAACTACTTGGGGCAACTGCCTTTTCCTTCTAACTAATCTGGGTAACTGCCTGTTCCTTCTAACTAATCTGGGTAACTGCCTGTTCCTTCTAACCACATTTTAGCAACTGCCAGTTCCTTCTAACTAATTTGGGTAACCGCCTGTTCCTTCTAACTACATTTTAGCAACTGCCTGTTCCTTCTACATAATCTGGGTAACTGCCTGTTCCTTCTAACTACATTTTGGCAACTGCCTGTTTCTTCTAACTAATCTGCGTAACTGCCTGTTCCTTCTAACTAATCTGGGTAACTGCCTGTTCCTTCTAACTAATCTGGGTAACTGCCTGTTCCTTCTAACTATTCAACAACACTGGGTAACAGCTTATTCTTTCTAACTACTTCGTGTAACTGTCTGTTAATTCTACATACTCTGGGCAACAGTTTTGTCTATCTAACTACTCTGGGTTACTGTCCGTTCCTTCTAACTTATCTAGAAAAATGCCGTTCCTTCTAACTATCTCCGTTCTTTCTAACTAATCTGGGTAAATGTCTGTTCGTTGTAACTACTCTAGGCTAATCTCTGTTCTTTTTAACTACTCTGAGAAACTCTCTGTTTCTTCCAAATACTTCACGCAAATGTCTGTCCCTGGTAACGACTCTGGGTAAATGTCAGTTTCTTCTAACTACTATGGTTATCTGCCTGTTTCTTCCAAATACTTCACGCAAATGTCTGTCCCTGGTAACTACTCTGGATAAATGTCTGTTTCTTCTAACTACTCTAAGTAATTCTCTCTTTTTTCTAACGACTTTGGGCAACTGACTGTTCCTACAAACTACTCTGCTTTTGTAACTACTCTGGGAAACTCATTGTTCTTTCTAACTACTCGGGGTTGCTGCCTGTTTCTTCAAACAACTCTAGGTAACTACCTGTCTCATCCAACTACTCTGACTAACTGTCTATTCTTTCTAACTATTGTGGGTAACAGTTTTATCTTGCGAATTAATCTGAATAACTGCCTGTTCTTTCTAACTCCTCTAGGTATTTGCCAGTTCTTTCTAACTCTCCTGGATAAATATCTGTTCTTTTCAACTCCTCTGGGTAACAGAGTCTTCCATCTATATACGCTCAGTAAATCTGTTTTCCTTCTAACAATTGTCTGTTCCCTCTAAATTCTCAGAGTAACTGTCTGTCTCTTCTGACTATTTTGGGTAACTGTCTTTTCCTTCTAACTACTCTGGGTAACTGCCTGTTTCTTTTAACTACTCTGGGTAACTGCCTGTTCTTACAAATTACTGTGAATAAACATCTGATAACTGGGTATTTCTTCTATGTACTATGGGTAACTGCTTCCTCAAACTTCTCTGGGTAACAGTCAGTTCGCTCTAACTGCTTTTGGTTACTCTCTGTCCCTTCTAACTACTCTGGGCCGCTGTCGATTCCTTCTCACTACTCTGGGTTACTGTCTGTTCCTTCCAACTGGCGAGGTATTAATCTCCTACTCTTTTTGGAACAGTCAAATTGGCTAAGTTTTTTACATTGCAGGTTCGGTTTTCTGAAAAACTATGTAGCTTTTGCTCATCTAAATAAACCACCTGTAAGTTAATGTTTATTGCTGAAAAAGTCTTTCAGTATTTAGATAAGTATGTTTAATCTTGGGTTGTGCCTTTACATATCTCGTAGAAGTTTTAAAAAATTACCATATTTCTATTCTTCTCAAGTAAATATTTCCAAAACAAAAATATCTCTTATCTGAACTGGAATGAAAGTGATGATGACACAAAAACTGAATCCATCATGTAAAGCAAAATTTTGATATGATTACTTACTAAACAATTGAAATACCTTGGCATATGTATCAGTTATAATATATTTTGCGTGAAAGGTAAAGAATTTGAACACAGAATAGTACTTCCAAAAAGTAGCAGTTTCACGCAACACCGCAAAATTGCTACAAAACCCAAACCTAGAGTCAATTCCTTAGAGAGCTTCTTCAGAACAAGATTTTTATTTGAGAATCATGCCTTGTGCCAAACGTGTTCAGAATTACTTAAACAGCCAGCTGTATACTGCCATGCTCTCGGATCAGTGATTAAAAATTAATGCCTCAATATCAATGTTAATGCCTCATTTAATGTTCTCAATTCAAATGATTAAATAGATGAAGCCCGAAAAACATACAAGAACATACGGAAAAGCCTTTGGATTCCGAATCTAATGTTCAACCTATTATTGTTCTCTTTCAATTGTTTAACATAGTTTACAATTAATAACTATTCTTTTTTCGCGGGACAATTGATTTAATATCACGTCAAAATATACACGGAATTCACAGCACTGCAAATCTAACCTTCAATATAATTTGTTTATTTGTTTACTAGCAGTATAGCCCGGCGTTGCTCGGGTGTAATGAAAGCTTCAAAACTAATCCATGGTCCTGGAGCTCAGACACTTTGGACGTTGGCAGGAAAGACTAAAAGCAATATTTGTTTCCAGTTAAAGCGAAACCGTAGACTGAAAGAAAGATGAATGGATGTAAGTGAAATTTTGATTTTCTGGTATCGATATCAAATAAGTTTTTTTCGTCGTAAACTGAATTTTGAAGGCTAAATAAGTCCTCTCAGTAAATGGTATCATGACTGAGACTAAGAATTACAATTATATCTACTTAGAGTCAAACCCGAAGCAAAAACTAAAATAGAAGTGCTGAAAAAATACAGACATACAGGCAGATAAACAGACACACACAAAAACATCTTGTCTTTTATAAATATATATTATCTATTTTCTGCACTATTGTAAGAACTGCAACCATGAAACTTCTGAATGTTGTTTCTTATGTCTTTATCTATGAGTGTATAAAATTTGATTAAAATCAGACCACTCCTTCTATAACCGATTTTTTCGATTATCGATTTTCGATATCTATCGAGGGTACCTCGGCACAAAACCTAGCTAAGAACACTCGCAGGCGCTTATAGAAAAACAGTGTAAATTTTCAAGACAAGCGGTTCAGCCGTTTCGGAGTCTATAGGTAACGTATACACACACACAGACACACACACATACAGAGACAAAGTTCCATTTATAAATAAGTTTAGATAGATTTAGATTCCTAGTCCTGGTACAAGGGTCTTTCCGAAACGAATTCATGTTTAATGTACCTACCACATACTAAACTCATCAAATACATGCGTGTACTTACTCAATATTCCCAAGTGTCTTTCTTGTTTCATCTTCTTGTTTGAAGTAATATGTTAAAAATAAATTCCAAATTTGATATTTAGATTGGAACTTCGATCTTATAGTCTTTTGAGTAGATGTTCAGGTGACTAATCACCATTAAAGCCGCTATTGTGTGTGCCATTGGTGGACTGCTTGTTTCCACTACGTGCGATGAGTGACTTTTCTTTTTTTTATTGCAGTTAATAGTGGACTAGTGATTGGTTTTAAAGAAGTCAATGGATAAACATTTTTCGTAAATTTCATTCATCTCTCACTATCCTCCTTATCCGCCGTGTTATCTCAGGATTTAGGTTGTCATGACTCTCCACGACATCCTGTCCTTTCTAATTCTTCATACATTTTGTCATTCTGTTATTGATCCTAAATATTTATTCCACCACCCATTTACTCAATTTCACTAAGTATATTGTGTGTTGTTTTCTCTCTTTCCCTCTTGCTTCAAACTTCCCTGTGACTATCAAGTTATCTAAGCCCTATTATCTCATATTTTCCCATAAAGTTCAACTGTATCTTCCTGATGTTTAGCATAAGTTTCCTTTTAGTTTCTATTTTCTGTAAAAATTCGTTTTTGCTTACATATTCAATCCATTGTATGATCAGCATGCTTCTGTAGAACCACACTTTTGTCTATTTATGTAATTATTCAGAACCGCATTTTCTCGCAACATGATTTCAAATCAAACATAAGCAAAAAATAAAACCCGTTTTCTGTTTTTGACTATGAGTTTGCTTTTTATTTTACTATTAGTATTACAGTTTTATAGTTTACATAAAGATGAAAAAAACAATTAAAGATATCTTTATCTAACGATTAATTCGATAAATCTTTATTGACTAACCTACAAAAAGAGAATTAGTTAAAAAAAATAAATGATTTGCCAGACAAATATTAACAACATGAAATCCCAAAATTTCGATATTGATTGTGACATTTCCTGGACCTTCTATTTTATTTAAACAGAAGACCATCGAGAACATGATTTTTTTAATCATTTCACCCCAAGCAAGGCAGTTTTACATCCACTGTTGTGCAGACGGTTACAAAGGGGGAAATTATGAGAGAAAGAGGATACGGTTATAGGGGGGTGTCAGGAAGTGGGTAAGAGAAGGATGAGATTATTGCCGTGATAGGGATGGAGTATGTGAAGAAAAGAGCTTGAGAGATAGAATACGATTCAGTGAGATAGAAAATGACTATTGAGCTTACATTTGAATTTTTGGAGATTGTAGCTGTTTGTGAAGCAAGTATATGGAATAGAATTCCACAGGCAGGAAGTGTGAGAAAAGAAGCTGTTAGAGTAGAAAAATGCGGTTACATTTTATCAGTTTCACCGTAAAAGGATAGGAGCTAGTTTCTAGTCTAGTACCTCGAGTAAATTCATATATAGGTGGCACCAGTGAGCTAAGTTCATTTATGCAGAAGCCGTGAAAGTATTTGTAGAAGAGATACAGGGAAGCCACATTGCGGTGAGAAAGTGACTGTATCCGTGCTGCCAAAACGGGATCGATCACATTACAGATTCTCTTTTGGATTTTATCAAGACGTGTTTTTCAAACAGATTTGCATAAAATAACTAATATTATTAAAAGTGTGGAGAGTAAAATCTGTTGGTTGGTTAAGACCCTTCATAATTGTCTTACGCCGATATTCTTGGAAAATGCATGGTTGCATCTTCTACAGAAAATTGGTTCACTGTGTCGTGCTAGACAATTTTTCTCTCCAGAATCTAAGTCTACTATGCTTGGTATATTGCTGCCATATATCGTCCAGTGCTCCTGCCATGTATTTAGAGATTCATTATAAAATCCAAACAAGAATCAGCTTTATTATTGGCCATTTTAGCTTCAGTCAATTTGACACTGTCGTAAAGATACTTTCCTGTACTATTTCTAAAAATACTTGTTCGGATTGTTCTCTTCGCTATATGAATTTAAGCGCAGTGCTACATTGGTAACTAGGTTTCATCAATTTACAGTTGTATTGGCGAGATACAACCGTAAATTCTATGCTAGCAACTTTTTTTTTAATTCTTTCTTGTCGAACTCTCTTCTGTCTCTATGCATTCTAGCTAGCTTTGATCTTCAAAAAATTAAATTCAGCGTCAAATATTAGCTGCTGTCTTATCGCTGTTTTTTATTTTTACTATCTATTTTTGCTTATTTAAATTTATATTTATTAGGTTATTAAGTACCTCCACTTTTAGCAATAATTTGAGATACCTAAGTTTTAAAATAATTTTTTATAAATGGAAAAGCTTTTTGAAGATATCATTTTAAATTTAATTGAAATATAAAGAATTAAATTTAATATTTCCATTAAGTAAAATACCCTATAGTGCATAAATTATGTTCATTGGAATCGTTTTTTTTTTTTCAAAAATAGCTGATTAGTATCCGTTTGAGTCGTCTTTTATCGCAAGGTAATTTTCTTTATTAAAAAAATCTTTCAAAAATTAAATATACTTATCTAAAACTTTATTTGAGGAATATTAGCTGATTTACAGTATCATTTAAAACAAGTATTATTTACTTTATGTTAAAAAGAAGAAAAACGGAATTTAAAATGTCTTGCATGGTCATCTATACTTTCAAAATAGGTAATTTCTATTCAAATAAAAAAAATTAAATTTTTTTAAAAATCTTAAAGCTCAATGATTGTATTTAGCTTTTCAATTTCGCTTACTAAATATAGTCTTCACTAATAACTCAATAACTTAACGCAGACAGTTTTGAAGAATTAAAAAAAAGATTTTTTAAGCTGTATGCTATTACAATTTAAAAAAGAAAAAATGAATACAATTCTTATAAAAATCTATTATTCATCGCAATTTATTCTTTCAGACTATAATTTTCTTAATATATATTATATATTAAAAGCAATTAAAAGTGTATCTGATTAAATAATGTCATAGTTTTTTTATTTGTTTTTATTTTACTATGGGAAGCAGATTTTCGAGAATTTGGCAACTGTTTGTAAAAAAAAAAATAATTTACATTCTCCGAGGAATCCTGCGTTTAACTGTTAAAACAAAATTTAATTAAATTAATTAGGTCGTGGGTGGGAGTAGCAGATGTAAAAAATATTTTTACCAAGTTTTTATAAAAGTAGTAATTTAATAAATAATTGCATTCATTTGAGAAAAGTCCTGCTAGTTTTATAAAAACCCACAATTATTTGATTTTTACAAGAATTTCAAATTAATGTTTCTCACCAGAAACAAAGGCGCTAAAATTCTCAAAGTCATATGTGGTGCTATGTTAAGGGGAAAAAAAAACAGTATTTTAACTAAAATTTCGATCATTGTAGAAAGTATTAAAAATATTTTTAAAATAATTAAAAAATACTTTGGTCTTTGCTCTTAATAATAACTTGAACGTCTCAACGATAAAACTTTATTAAGTTTGGATCTTTTTGCATCATGATGTGCTGATTTTTAGCGGAAAAGTGGAGGTAATTAAATTTATTAATTTTGCATTTTCTGCTCTCGTTTATGTTATCAATTGATGCTAGCAGTGTCAAAAAGGGAGTGTAAATGATTTTATTGCATGTTAAATAATGGCTCCATAATCTTCGAATATTTTAGGCCTAAATCCCTATATTTTTTCATTTTTTGTTTCTTTCTTTTTTCTAAAATGAACAAACTTATGGATATTTGCGTTTGTTCACTCACGTACTATATCGTAACTTGTATGGCTTTCTAGTTTGTTTGTTTGTTTTTTTTTACCTAACGTTTGTATATTTAAAAAAAAATGTTAATTTTCTTTTTTGTGGGCAATATTCTCAAACACGTAATCTATATAAATTGATGGGCGTTGTGATGTATTTTATCATTATACATTTTATCGGTTTCACCGTAAAATGATGGGACCTAATTGCTAGTCTAGTACCTTGAGTAAATTCATAGATAGAAGGCACCAGTGAGCTAAGTTCATTTGTGCAGAAGCCGTGAAAGTATTTGTAGAAGAAGCCATATCGTGTCAGTGTAAAAAGTGACTGTATCTGAGCGACCATGTCGGGATCTATCACATTTCTACCGATATCATTCTACCAAGATCCTTTTCTATTCAGTCTAACACGCTTATCTTTGTTTTTATTTTCACAATGTTTCAGTCCTTGTAACATTCGATTATCTTCAGGATGACTTTCTTCCTATATGACTTTATATTCGAATCACCATGCACATCTAGGTAGTAACCCTCACAAGGTTTCTGCCATTGTAACCTCCTACATATTTTATGTGTCTTTTTTTGCTTATATGACTTTCTCCATTCGAACCAGCATAATCATCTTTGTTGCTATTCTCACAATGTTTTGGTCATTGTACTGTCTGATATTTTCCACCGATATTCTTCAATTGTCTTTCTGCTTAATTAGTTTCTATCCCAATCAGTATACTAATCTTGGTTGTAAATGACGAAGGCTAAATGATACAATGGTAGAAACATTGTATCATTTAGCCTTCGTCATTTACTTTGCTCAGTACATGAGAATGTCACTCAGTAGATTAGTATTGTGGAGTTATTATTGAAATAACTAACGAGAAGACATCGGGAACTGTGAAATACAATAAGGTATTAACAAAAATACAATTGGTGTGAACGCCGAGTCGTGTCTCCGCTCAGCTACAGGACGAAATCTGGTTACGACCCTTACTCCTTCACTCTCTACCTCTGACTACCCGGAATACATAACTTGGTAACCGGACGTGACGTCAGAAATAGTCCATTACTCAATCCACTCCAAGGGGTGCCACCCAAACAATTAGTGTTATAGATTCTTGTTGTGAAACCACACAAAATAATAAACAACAAAAACAGGTATGGAGATAGAAAATGTAAGTTATATTGAACAAAAATATACAAACTGGAACACGGGTTAGTCAATTCAGGAATAGTAAGAATACTGTTAGTAGAAATCAATATATACAGTCTTTTAGTTAAGAAGTATGTCCGGGTAATGAGTCTATAACCAAAACAACTCCAACTTAATATGCACCTACTTACTGACCAACTAAGCGAATATACAACTGTACAACTACTCAACAGTATTTACACACCTTTCCACCTAAGGCGAGATGTGACACAAGTTTTATTTTAATGTGGGTCTTCCTGGTCATATTAGCCAGGCCAAAAATATCTGTCTATCTTTCCCCAGTCGTGATTCTACACTTCGGCGGAAGCACGACTGGGTTAGTGTCTCTGCTCGAAAGCAAAGAGCGCTCTCCACCCGAAGGCAGAGAGCTGACAGTGTCAACAGTAGAGTACAACTACTCAACGGTATTTAGTCACCTTCCCACTTAAGGCGAAATGTGACACAAGGTCTTTTTAATGTGGGTCTTCCCGGTCATATAGCCAGGCCAAAAATATCTGTCTATCATTTCCAGTCGTGGTTCTACTCTTCGGCGGAACCACGACTGGGTTAGTGCTCTCTGCTCGAAAGCAGAGAGCGTTCTACACCCGAAGACAGAGAGCTAACAGTGTCAATCGTAGAATACAACGACTCAACTCCTTCTCTCTGTCTCGGCGAGTCCATTCTTGTATCCAAAAAGGGGTGATCTCTAACAATTAGAATGTCACTTAGAACTTAGGGTGTAAACATCATAGAAATGTAGCTGAAACTAAGACGAATTAGATATAAATTAGTGAGCATATTTGAATGTCTAGAAAAATGCCTTTTATTTGGAAACGTGTTTCAACATTAATTTTCATATCTATCTACGACCCGTTCCATTCAGTCAGTTAAGTGACATACGTGATACACGCTTGGGCGATCATGTCTCGAAAGAGACATGACTGACTGGGCAGAAAATTATCCCGCAGTAGGTTGCTATTGCTTTCTGGTTGCCAGCCAAGGCTATAGAACCCAATCTGTCCTTTTATTTAACCCATAACTGGAAGGAAGAAACGGATTAATACCTTTCCCAAGGGTATTTGCGCGTAAGTGAATGCAATGAATTCAACTGGAATTCGAACTCGGGCCCCCGATTTTTTGTTCCTAGTCAATATCCACTGTACCACAACGCACATCCCCCGTTATTAGTTAGAATATACAAGAGACTGTGCTGAAATATTTAAATGGCATAATGGCAAGAGAAGACTTGACTGATCTCCACTCATATGTCGAAGAGGAAACGAAGACGGAGAAACAGCAAGCCATCTAATTAACCTTATTATATAAATGACCAAGCCATGTGTGAGAAGAAAAATAAAAAAGACAAATATTTCTAGGAGCTTCAAAGGATAATAATTCGTGGGAAGTCATGATCACTGTCGGCATAAAGAGAAACTGCTCGTAAATCTATGCCTGTCTTTAAAGTCATGGTATTGAAAACGAGGCTGTAACTTTTCTACAGAGCGCACACTCAAAAGTTTTCTTATTCAGATGACCACATACTAATTTTTAAGCAATGCGATCTAGCTTTTGTAAGACGTATTAAAAACGAGAAAATGTCGAAATTCCCATTCTTGAACAAAAACTTTAACAGTTTTATAAAAATTGAAAACCAACCTTTTTGTCCATATCTCAAGAGAATCAGGAAAATATAAATGAGAAAATTCGGTTAACTGTTTTTTTGTTTTTGTTTGAGAATCTAACTTGATCGTCTAACAGCTAAAACAATTTTTTTAAATAGGAATGGCAACCGTTCATTTTTCCTCGCATACAGGTCATAAACATGGGTTTCACATACCAACCGAAAACGAAAAATAATATGGTTATCACAAATTAAGAAACTCATTCCAACAAGAAAATCATCCATAGTGTTATAGTGAAACATCCTGCAATCCCCGAGAACATAATGCTTTACTTTATAAAAGAAAGTAACGAGCGGTACAACGAGAGAAAAAGGTCTGAGGCATTCGCCTGACTGCTCTGTGACACAGTCGTCTCTCTTTCTTCGGGTAGAGGGCGCTCTCTGCTTCCGAGCAGAGAGCACAAACCCAGTCGTGTTTCCGCCGAAGGGTAGAACCACCACTGGGGAAAAATAGACAGACATTTTTGGCCCGGCTATATGGCCGGGAATACCCACTATAAAATGACAATGTGTCACATCTGGCCTTGCGTGAGAAGGCTAGTAAATACAGAAAAGGTCTTAGGCATTCGCCTCACTGCTCTATGACACTGTCAGCTTTCTGCCTTCGGGTGGAGGTCGCTCTCTGCTTCCGAGCAGAGAGCACAAACCCAGTCGTGGTTCCGCCGAAGGGTAGAACCACGACTGGGGATAAATAGACAGACATATTTTGGCCCGGCTATATGGCCGGGAATACCCACTATAAAATGACCATGTGTCACATCTGGCCTTGCGTGGGAAGGCTAGTAAATACAGGAAAGATCTTAGGCGAAGGCATTCACTCTTCGATAGTCGATTACGCTCCAACCCGTGGCTTGCCTATATGTGTATTATTGTTAATTGTACCTTAGTACAATAAATTTGTATTTCTTATTCCTGGTGTGGAGTTCCATTCTTCAACTGATCATTCTATACTGTATTTTTTTTCGGGATATATCACATAGAAAACGTTGCTTTATGTCCGGTGGAATATCATACTTAATGCACGCGTTATTTTAGCATACAAGGACTATCATTATAGATATTTTTTCATGTAAATTTTTTGTCTATTTGTTGCTTTTTTTTTTGGTTTGCTTTTTGGTAACGAAGACGAAGTCGGAGTACTACTTTGAAAAATTCATGTTTTTTGTTTAAATATCTAGTATAATGAATTATCATTATTTGCACTATTTATATTCGAAGGATGTGCATTGTGGTGCAGTGGATATCGACTCGGAACCGCAAATCGGGGAAGCGCGTTCGAATTCCAGTTGAATTCCTTGCATTCACTTACGCGCAAGTACCCTTGAGGAAAGTATTAACTCGTCTCTTCCCCTCTTAAATTTTATTGCTTAAATAACAGAATAGATTGGGTTCTATAGCCTTGGCTGGCAACCAGTCTACAGAAGAAATTAATGTCAACCTACTGCAGGATAATCTGCCCAGTCAGTCATGTCTCTTTCGAAACTTGATCGCCCAAAGCGTGTATCACGTATGTCACTGAACTGACTGACTGATATTCAAAGCATTTCCTTGTCTTTGTTGCTTTTATCTCAACGTTTCAGCTGTGGTTCTCTACGGTCTTCCTCAGGTGTATATTGATCTGGATAACCGAAAGGCAATTACAAACTAAATCCTTTATTTACTCTATTCTTCATGACTAAAAATATCTATATTATATATATCAATATCTTATTATTATATGTGGGTCATTCCATAAATAAGGTGAATCTTTCGGCATAAGGACTTCTAACATAGATAGAAGCTTACATTTTTTTAATTTTTCAACGTAGTCTTCCAGCAGTGTCACACAACTTTCCCATCTGTGCACAAGCTTCCGTATTCTCTCAGCGTAATAATCTTTGGACTGATGTCTCAGCCAATCGCTCACAGCACTTTTGACTTCATCGTCACTTTCAAACTTCGTGCCGCTCATGAACGTTTTCAAACGACCAAACAGTTGAAAATCTGAAGGGCCAAGGTCTGGGCTGTAAGGGGTAGGGGGAGTAGTTCCTAGCCCAGCTTGTTGATGGTCTGCACCGTTTGGGCTGCTGTGTGAGGCCTTGCGTTGCCTTGATGCAAAACAACTCAATGTGACTGATAACCCCTGCGTTTGTTCTTTATGTCTTTCACAGTAGTTGGCACTGTCAGACTGAATGAGGTCATTGACTGATTCGATCACCTCAGGAGATCTCACTTCTGTAGGCCTCCCAGGCCTGTCTTCATCCTCAACACTGCTCCGTATTCCTTTAAACAATTTAGCCCACTTGTGGAAATTTCTTTGGCTGAAAAATGTGGCACCATTTGACACAGTTGACATTCTCCTATGAATTTCAACTTGTTTGCACACTTCAGCAACCAAAACTTGATAACTGATCTCTGTTCAATCCTGGAGCATGCTTCCTGGTTGGCGATCTTTGTGAATCTCCAAAACTCTCTAAGTTTTTTTTTTTCAATCTGAAAAATAAATTAAATCCATTTGAAAAAAAAAGTAAAGGAAAAATATTTTAAAAAAAGAGTAAGCTTCTATCTATATTAGAAGTCCTTATACCGAAAAATTCACTTTATTTATTGAATAACCCTCGTATCATGAGGCAGGTTTGAGGCTGACACTCACAGGCATATTTGAGTCTAAGACACCTAATTTATACCCTCAGCAAGGTGACACGTTGTCTAAGATACCGACAGGTATGTCAAATTTGCTGCATAATTTTTTCTCATAGAGCAAAAGCGGAAAATACTCTTTTTGTCAACTATTAATTTAAACCTAGTGAATTATAACTTAATAAATTTAGTAAAACTTATTAAAGCCAAGTAAAACAAATTAAATCAAGTAAAATCTACTAGAAACAAGTAAAATCCAGAAAATTAAAGTTTAGTTTATTTAGTAAAACTTATTAAAATAAAATAAAACCTGTTAAACTAATAAAATTGATTAAAACCTAGAAAACCTAGGAATTTAAATTTAAAAAAAAATAAAATCCCAATATTCTTTTGTCAAACCTATTAAAAGAAAGTCAGCCTATTAAACCAAGTAAAATTTGTCAAAATTAAATAAAACCTAGAAAATTAAACCTAACAAATTGAGTAAAACTTCTTAAACCGAGCAAAATCTATTAAACAAAATAAAATCTATTAAAACCAATAAAACTTAGTGAATTTAAAACTATATTTTGGAAACATGAAAACTATTAAAAGCTATTAGACTACGTAAAATCTATTAAAATATACTCAAGTGGAGCCTACTAAATGCATAAAACCTTTAAAAAAACAAATATTTAGTAAACTTTATCAAAACAAAGTAAAACGTAGAAAATTAATACCTAGAAAATTAAAACAAAGTCAAATTAATTAAAATCAGGTAAAATATATTAAAACCCAGTACAACCAAGTAAAATATACTAGATTTAGTATATTAAAGCATAGTAATACTTATCTAATCTAAATTTATTTATAAATGGAACTTTGTGTGTGTGTGTGTATGTGTGTGTGACAGTGTGTGTGTTTGTTACCTATAGACTCCGAAGCGGCTCAACCGATTGCCTTGAAAATTTACGCAGTTGTACTATAAGCGTCTGCGAGTGTTCTTAGCTAGGTTTTGTGTCGAGGTACACCCGATAAATATCTAAAATCAAAAATCGAAAAAATCGGGTTATAGAAGGAGTGGTCCGATTTTAATCAGATTTGAGACACTCATAGACAAAGACATAAGAAACGATATTCAGAAGTTTCAAGGTTGCAGTTCGTACAATAGTGCAGAAAATCGATAATATATATATATATATATATATATATATATACACGAAAAAAATCGCAAGATCGATTTTTTTTTGCGATTTTTTTCGTGTGTTTTTGCTCTGCGTGACTCCCTCTTTGTTAACCCTTTTTGGTTAGTTTAGTATCGAGCACTTTTCTTTCTTTGTGGTTCGTTCCGTTAGAGGGTTTTTTTTCTTTGCTGTGAAGAACTGTATGTATTGTCGGTGCTACGCAGCTTTCTTTTTTTTCCCCTCTTTGTCCAAAGCTTTATAGCCGAGGACAATAACGGAGTTAGATTCTGTTGGGTATTCGTGGTCTTTAAAAATTACTTGTGTAACATTTTAAGATTTGAATACGTACAGGGTCGATTTTATTATTATTATTATATATATATATATATATATATATATATAAAACGCAAGATGTTTGTGTGTGTGTCTGTTTTTCTGTTTGTATGTCTGTATTTTTTCAGCCCTTTTATTTTAGTTTTTGCTTTGGGTTTGGCTCTAAGTAGGTATAATTGTAGTTCTTAGTCTCAGCCATGATACCATTTACTGAGAGGAATTATGTAGCCTTCAAAATTCAGGTTACGACGAAAAAAGCTTATTTGATATCGATAGCAGGAAATCAAAATTCGACTTACATCAATTCATTTTTCTTTCAGTCTACAGTATCGCTTTATCTGGAAACAACTATTGCTTTTTAGTCTTTCGTTCCAACGTCCAAAGGGTCTGAGGTCCTGGACCATGGATTAGTTTTAAAGTTTTCATTACACTCTAGCAACGCTAGGCTATACTGCTAGTCAAATCTAAGTAAAACCTCGTAAACCAAGTAAAATCAACAAAATATGCCAGAATGTCAAACATAAGTTGACAACTTTATAATGATTCTCTACATTGAAATAAATTAAAGATTTTATCTAAAAAAATGGGAGAATTTTTAATAATCTTACATAGATAGATAGATAGATAGATAGATAGATAGATAGATAGATAGATAGATAGATAAAGCACTTCAGCATATCTTGGCCGTTGCCTTGTTTCCTCTCCACTATTTGTGATCAAGTGTTTTCTTCCTAGATTTTAATTTTGAATCAAACTATTATTTCAGTCCGCAGGAGAACAATTCACCGACAACACAAAGTACCGATGAAAAAATTGAATCTTTCTATTCCTTGCTAGACAACATCAAATCTCAGTGTAAATCATAAGAATTAGATTGATCAAGGTAGACATGAATGCCAGAGTAGGCAAAAAAGTAACAGAATATCTGTTATAGTCGTGTATGCACTGACAACACAAAGTACGGACGAAACAAAATCTTTCTACTCTATAGTAGACAACGTCAAGGCTCTGTATAAATCACAATACATTATGATTATTGTTGTAACACTAAAAGTTACAGCGTGAGTAATCATTAAAACAGAGGTTGAGAATAACAGTATATCAACAAGAACAAGACACTCACAGTGCTTGAAGTTGATACACTGCTAGTGAACTGCTAGTCAGTATAATCATTTTCCTCTACGATAATTGTGCCAATGTATTTAAGGTGATGGAAACACCCCCTTCTTGTATACAGGTAAGTATAGAATACCCCCTATTTCCAGAATCAATATTTTTTCTCAGTGTTAATATCAATCCTCTCCGTATCCTTCCTCTTCCTCTTAATACGCGTTTTCTGGACCTCTTTTTCAGAAGTCTTTTGCAGGATGGGAACGTCAAAGGTACCAAAGAAAACTTCTATATGATTCACCTCATCTGAAGAATTGTTCTGTTGAACTGCATATATCTATTATAGTGCCTTTCAGGGACTAATTCTGGTCCCTGGACCAGTTACACCATTTCTTCGATTCTTTGGACAATAGTATTGACCTCCCAGTATAATTTATTCACCCAATACATGAGGTAAAAATCTTTTGACTACTATTGTGAAAGCCCTTTCAAGTTTTTTTCCGTATGTTCATATTATTTTTCTATTGAGAATTAGTTTATCAAACGTTGATCGTATCCTACGCGCAAAAATAATCTCTGTCGGAGGCATGTCTAAAGGAGCGCTTCTATTCAGTGTATGTCTATAATTCTGCAAAAATGGTTGTATTGCTGCATCTGCGGATCTATCGTTGACTTTTTAAAGCTCTTTTTAACGTATCCACGAAATGTTCTGCCTGGCCGTTACTTCCACGAAGGTAAGGAGCAATTGTAATGTGATTTAACACAAATATCTTACAAAATTTCTTTGAACTCTCTCGATGTAAATTGTGTACATTATCAAAAACAATTGAATCTGGAACTTCAAACCTCGCGAACAATTCGTATAAAAACTGTACTACTACTTGCGTGATTGGACTTCTGAAAATATCCGGCCGTTTCGAAAAGCTACCTACGATAATAAGATAGTACTAGACCAGCAAAATCAATATGAAGACGTGACCATGGGAGGTTAGTTTCTTGCAATGTTTTAAACTTAAATTGGTGGTGCCTTGGCTACCAAAGAACGGCTTTTGCACGAATTTGCCAAAGTTTCAATATCTTTATCCATGCTACGCTAGTAAACATTATTTTTCATAACGGTTTTCATACTAGATAATCCAGGGTGTCCTGCATGGAATTCCCTCAGCATTCTTTTTTGTAGTGCCAGAGGTACCATTTCTCTTTCGCAATACATGGAAACATCGTAACATCTAAACTTATTTATAAATGGAACTTTGTCTGTGTGTGTCTGTGTGTGTCTGTGTGTGTGTCCGTTACCTATAGACTCCGAAACGGCTGAACCGATTTTCTTGAAAATTTACACAGTTGTACTATAAGCGTCTGCGAGTGTTCTTAGCTAGAATTTGTGTCGAGGTACACCAGATAAATATCGAAAATCGATAATCAAAAAAATAGTGTTACAGAAGGAGTGGTCCGATTTTAATTAAATTTGATACACTCATAGACAAAGACATGAGAAACGATATTCAGAAGTTTGAAGGCTGCAGTTCTTATAATAGTGCAGAAGATTTGAAATCGATACCAGGAAATCAAAATGTGATTTACATCCATTCATTTCTCTTTCAGTATACATTTTCACTTTAACTGGAAACAAGTATTGCTTTTTAGTCTTTCGTGACAACCTCCAAAGAGTCTGGGCTCCAGGACCATGGATTAGTTTTAAAGCTTTCATTACACTCGAACAACGCCGAGCTATACTGCTAGTATTTAATAAAATTCAGCCTTTTTATTCTTGTCTTTTATTTTTATTCATTTCAAAAATGAATTTGTTATCCAGTACATTCCTTTTTTATATCTTCCAACGTTAACGTTAGTTCCCGCACATTATTGCACGAAATATTTTAGTCTCTACTTCTGAATGTAAAGCAGTGTCTTCGAAAGATTCATTATTCCTTGACACTAGTCTGGACAATCCATCGGCATGACTTAGCTTCCTTGACAGCAAGATCTCTATTCTATAGTCACAATTTAAAAGAATGGTTCCCTATCGTTGCACCCTCTTAACCGTATGAGTCGTAATATTTTTTGACCATAAATCGCTAACAACGGTTAATGATGCATCTGCAATGTAAATTTTGAATAAATCTAGGGAACTTTTTAAGGGCAAATATAATCCCTAGTCTTACCTTTTTAATTACTAAGTAATTTTTCCCGCTAAAAGTAGCGACCTAGATGAATGTGCAATCGGTTTAATGGAGCCGTCATCAAATGTATGCATAATACAAGCTCTAATACCATAAGCACACGCATTACTTGCCACGATCAATTCCTTTTTTAGGATCGTATACCGAATAAATCTGAAGTTAGGATACTTTTTATTTTTTGAAATGTTTTCTGGTACTCCGTTGTCCAGATCCATTTTATACCTTTCTTCACAAGTTTATTTAGTGGCTCACTTAAACAATGCATGTGTTTCACAAAAATATTGTAATAGCGAACTAATCACAAGAAACTCAGTAGGGAGGTGACATTTTCTAGAGCAGGCATGTTCTCAATATCACTAACTCCCGCTGGACCCGATATTCTGCTATTCTTGTCAATAATATGTCCCAAGTACTTAATTGTGTCTATAAAGAATTCACTGTTTTCGTTCCTTTGCTTGATTCCATAGTCCTGAATTCATTTAAACACTTCAAAACATTCTCTTATGCTCATTTGTGTTCTCACTTTTCAGCGAAATATTATCAAGGTATGTGTTTTCAAAGTCGAGACCACTTAGTATTGTGTCCATGATTTGCTGGAAGATAGCTGGGCCGCCTTTAATTCCAAACGGCAACCGATTAAATTTATGTAATCCTCTGTGTGTATTTATGGTCATTCTTCATCGACTTGAATTTGAAGATATGTGTCTCAAAGGTCTATTTTTTAAAAAAAATCTTACCACCACTAAGCTGCGTGAAAACATCTTCAATCTATGGAAATGGTAGAGACAATCTTTCAGAGAATCGACTCAGCCCGTAAAAAAATCCTCGCATACGTGTATCTACTGCGATTTTTTTTAATATGCTGTATCTGAGCTACCAAGTCGGGATCAATCACATTACAGATTCTCCGCTGGATTTTGTCAAGGACACCCAGGTGGATAGCAGGAGCACCCGACCAGTTATGGCAGCAGTATTCAATGCACGGGTGAATGATAAATTTATATATATGCAGTATTGTTTCAGACGGAAAAACTTCCTGGTTCTACACGGAGAACTGACTTTCTTAGCAGCGGATTTAGCTATGGATTCTATATTGTCATTTCATTGGAGGTCTGTTGTGAGAGCTAACCCAAGGAGGCGCAGTTTTTGGCTTTCAGGGACACTAGCCTGATCCATGCTAATGGTGGGGAGTAGGAGTTATATTTTGTGATAGTTAATATATCATGATTTTTTGTTTTTTATCTTTTGACGTATGTTTCGCAAAACTCGTGAATATTACGTAATGCTTGAAAATCCTTGTAACCAAAAATGCTTTATACTTTTCGTACTTTTTAATCTTTCTTTACCAATGTATCTTGGTGAATTTTTAGGCGAAAACATTTGTTTGCATAAATTGTGTTGGTATCCTTTTTTTTTTCTCTGTGCGTTTTTGCCGATAACATGTTCATGGAATGTTCTATCTGCAAACGTTCCGGCACAAAAACTTCGTCACACAAATATGCTGTGTCGGTTATTTGTTTTTTTTTTTTTTTTTTTTTTTTTTTTCTTAAGTTCAGACGAACTTTTCTCCATTAAAAATCTTGTCACCAAAAGTCTTTCTCGCCAAAATGTTGTATTGGTGAACCTCACAATCTTCGTTACCAAAATGTACTTTTATTCAACAGCACACTCATCGTCGCCAATGTTGTAATCCTACGGGTCTGGAATACTAAAATCAAACAGATATAGAAATTTCAATACCTGGGAAGTGTTTGAGCAGAGGACGAAATGTGCGACACTGAGCAGGGTTTGGAAAAAAAAGACAAAATATATTAAGAGTTACAAGGTACAAAAGAAATATAGAGGGCCATGATCGTCTACGTCCTGAAAGAATATAACAGATAGATAGATAGATAGATAGATAGATAGATAGATAGATAGATAGATAGATAGATAGATAGATAGATAGATAGATAATGAACAGATTGGGATAGATAGATAGATAGATAGATAATGAACAGATTGGGATAGATAGATAGATAGATAGATAGATAGATAGATAGATAGATAGATAGATAGATAGAACAGATTGGGATAGATAATGAATAGATAGATAGATAGATAGATAGATAGATAGATAGATAGATAGATAGATAGATAGATATTAAGTTGTTACAAAAATGATGGCCAGTCGAAGTGTTGTATTTTGAAAAGCCATTTTCATATACACGATATATATTAGATTAATTTTGGTATACATAATAATTTATGTGTGCTCTTTAATAATCTTTGACTTATTTTCCGGCAGAAATATTCTTGGAGCATAGAAGCTCTTAATTATGAATATGACGAAGCATGATCATCGTTTACTTTTCTTGCATAAGTTCAGACTAGGACACAGTGCTTCCCAAACTTCTGTCAATATCAACAGAGCATGCGGAGATGGTTCCACAATTGATCGGACAATACAAAAGTGGTGCCATAAATTCCGTACTGACGATGAGAGCCTTGGAGATAAGGAAGGTAGATGACGGTCCCGCAGTCTAGACAACGAAAGGTGATTGAAGGTGTTGAACAAAACGCACGTAGAATTGTCAGAGAAATGTCTCAGACGCTAGGCGTCAGCACTGCAACAGTCTCAGGCCATTTGCAGAATATTGGCAAGGTTAAAAAGCTTGATAAATGAGTTCCTCGTGATCTCAATAAGAATGAAAAACTTATGCGTTTTGAAGTGTGCTATGTTCTTAATGCGTAACAATAATGATCCCTTTCTTTACCGAATAGTCACTTCTGGAGAAAAGTGGATCCTTTGTGATAACCGCAAACGATCCGGTTAATGTTGCATCAGCAAAAGATTATAGTGACTGTCTGGTGGTCTGGGATTTGGTGTTATTCACTACAGCTTTCTGAAAGCCAATCAGTGTATTAATACAGAGTTTTACTGCAATCAACTTACTAAAATGCATGCACGCCAAACATTAGACTTGTAATAGTGAATCGACGTGGTCCAATTTTCTCCGGGTAATGAGCGGATGGATATTGCAAGAATGGCGCTGCAAAACCTCATTGATATTAGGATACGAAAATTAATCACATCTACTATATTCTCCTGATCTTTCACCCATTGATTATCATTTTTAAGCACTTAAGCACATTTTTAATTGGTAAAAGGTGAAATAAGCTTTAAAAGATTTATTTGCATAAGAGTAAATAACTTTTTATCAACGAGTAATAAATAATCTCGTTGATAGATGGCAGAGGTGCATAGATGCTCAAGGCTCATATTTTGACTAATTTGAACATTTCTACAGTCAATTTTTCCAGATAAAAGTATGTTTCTAAAATCGGTTAGTATTTTTGTAAAACCCTAATAGATAGATAGATAGATAGATAGATAGATAGATAGATAGATAGATAGATCTGAACAGACTCAGATAGATAGATAGATAGATAGATAGATAGATAGATAGATAGATAGATAGATAGATAGATAGATCTGAACATACTCAGATAGATAGATAGATAGATAGATAGATAGATAGATAGATAGATAGATAGATAGATAGATCTGAACAGACTCAGATAGATAGATAGATAGATAGATAGATAGATAGATAGATAGATAGATAGATAGATATGAACAGACTCAGATAGATAGATAGATAGATAGATAGATAGATAGATAGATAGATAGATCTGAACAGACTCAGATAGATAGATAGATAGATAGATAGATAGATAGATAGATAGATAGATAGATAGATAGATCTGAACAGACTCAGATAGATAGATAGATAGATAGATAGATAGATAGATAGATAGATAGATAGATAGATAGATAGATAGATGATCATGCATACCTTTATGACTAAATAATGGTAATGGTGAAATGAGCCTTTATTAACCGAACGTCTGACGTTACCAATTTAACTTCTTAAAAGTTGTCTATAAAATATACTATTTAATTTCGTTAATTGCTATAACTCTTTCTAAGACTGATAAGAGTTTCCTTCCAAATCTTTTACGTAATGTAGAAAATCAACATCATGAGTTAATGATCGAAAACACAGTTTATCTACAAACTTGGCAGAATGTCAAAAACATGTTGACAATTTTATAATGATGCTCTGAATTCATATAAATTTAAGATTTTATCTAAAACAGATGAAGAAATATTTGCATTGATCTTAGATAGATAGATAGATAGATAGATAGATAGATAGATAGATAGGAACAGAATGGGATAGATAGATAGATAGATAGATAGATAGATAGATAGATAGATAGATAGATAGGAACAGAATGGGATAGATAGATAGATAGGAACAGAATGGGATAGATAGATAGATAGATAGATAGATAGGAACAGAATGGGATAGATAGATAGATAGGAACAGAATGGGATAGATAGATAGATAGGAACAGAATGGGATAGATAGATAGATAGATAGATAGATAGATAGATAGATAGATAGATAGATAACTCATTACGTCGATAGATAAGTCAATAACCCATCACGTAGCAATTTGCTGGTTGCTGGTCTTGTTACTGTATTAAGATCAATCTCTGTCATTAATTTGTAACGGTGAGTTAAATGACGCGACAAAAGTCTTCATTATAAGGAGAAAACATTTACCTTTAGGTAAATAAATTATTATTAATGAGTCTCTGTCTCACCCACTCTTTCTCCCCCCTCTCTCTCTCTCACTCTCTTCATATATATATATATATATATATATATATATATATATATATATATATATATAGATATATATATATATATATCTTTATTTTTCTCCTCGTGACGTGAAGAATTCTTGCTCTCTATACGTTTCTATGCTATGTATCGATATATGTATATTTCCTGACTCCCTTTTCTCTCATTCATTTACACAAACTCATTAGGTTTATTACTCTCTGCTCGTCTTGCTTTCAATATTTCTTGTCGGTATCAAATTCTCCTAGCCCTCTTTCCTCATTATCCCTTCAATAAACTTCAACTATCTTCTTCTGATTCTCAGTGTGCCATTTTTGACATTTTCTTAATAACTTTGACGTTGATCACATGTTCTGCTCATAGTATCATCATCATCGTCGCCTCAATCTCATCTTTATCCACTTTTGGCCACATTAAAAGGCATTTTTTCCTATTACAACAGTTCTTCAAATTGTTTCTCCAGTTTCGTAAGTGCCCTACGTGATACACGCTTTGGGCGATCATGTCTCGAAAGAGACATGACTGACTAATCAGAATATTCTCCCGCAGTAGATTACCATTGCTTTCTGCGGTAGACTCTTGCCATCCAAGGCTATAGAACCCAATCTATCCTATTATTTAACCCATAACTGAAAGAAAGAGACGGATTAATCTTTCCCAAGAGTACTTGTGCGTAAGTGAATGCAAGGGATTCAACTGGATTCAACAGTGTAAAAGTTAAGAAATTAGAATCATAATGGGGACTTGCATGCCACGGTAGGTAAAGAGAAAGAATGGAAACGACCGAAAAATTCGGATTAGGAATCCTTAACGAAAGAGGATAAAGATGTGTCCAATGGTGCACAACAAATGACCAGGTAACAACAAACAGCTGGTTGCGAAAACACCCACGACGTCTATGGACATGGAGAAGTCCAGGAGGTGACACGAAAAAAAAATACAAACAGGCTAAATAACCATGTAAATATGTATTGTTGGTATGATAAGGACACAAAAAATATATATGACTGGTCCTAGGAAATTTCTCGGTCTAACCCACTTCCAATTATCTTATCTATCAAGTTTTCATGCATAATCATTTTATTTAATGATTTATTGGTTCTTTTTCGACATTTTAGAGACGATTGAAGCCATGATAGCCTAATCGGTTCATCTGTCCAACTTATATCTAAAATCTCTACATGTTTAAAGTTAATTTTCATTCAAACATGTATTAAGCACTTACTAATACAACTTTTTACTGATCTAATTTAAATATGGTTATAGCTGTTTAGTATATATATATATATATATACACACACACACACACACACATATATATATATATATATATATATATATATATATTATAAATTATATTTTAGAAAATATACATACTTTTTATATATATATATCCACTACAAATAGTACATTTGTTTCGACATTGAAACTTCAATGTCTCATCAGGCGGTATGTATAGGAATGGAAAGCCTCTTTTCTTATATTTGGTCAATTGTGTTTGGGATGTTGGTGGAGGTTAGTGATAAGGGAACAAGTTTCGTGTATTGACCGTTAGAACTTTGAAGAAAGTGGTGTGGGTAGTTAAAATGATTGATTAATGAGAGTCCTTGATTTCTAGACAGATTTAACATTAGCAGTTAGAATGTAAGTTTTTATTATCTTGCGACTAGACTATATCCTTTGGATTTCTTAGAAGAGCCGGTAAGGGGTGGGATGCTTATTTTGTACAGAATATTTTTGTATTCAAACAGAGTCTTTATAATTAATGTAAATTTGTATATTTAATCTTAATTTTGGATTTAGGAAATAGATGTTTCCTATTTAATTTTTAATTTTTAATTAGATCACAGTTTGGAAATCAATTTTTTCTCTTAAATTTGTAATTTTAAATTTCTTTTCTTATACTTGGTCAGTTGTGTAAGCTGTTGGCGGGGGGGGGGGGTTAGTGATAAGGGGACAAGCCCTGTAAATTGACCTTTAGAATTTTGAAGAGAGTGGTGTGGGTAGTGGATATGTTTGATTAATGAGTGTCTTTGATTTCTAGACAGATTTAACATTAGCAGATAGAATGTAAGTTTTTTTTTATATCTTGTGACTAGACTATATCCTTTAGGATTTCTTAGAGGAACAGGTTAGGAGTAGGATGCTTATTCAGTACAGAATATTTTGCATTTAAGCAGAGTTTTTATAATTAATCTAAATTTGTATATTTAATCTTAACTTTGGATTTAGGAAACTGATTTTTTCAATTAAATTTTAAATTTTAATTAGATCACAGTTTGGGAACCCATTCTTTCTATCAAATTTTAAATTTTAAAGCAGGTAATAAGTGCGTAATAAGTAGAATTTTATGTAGGAGGAAAGATTGAATGTTTGTATTTAAGGTAATAGGTGAATATAATAGGTGTGTTTGTATTTAAGGTAATAGTTGAAGTTTAATGTGTGTATTAAGGACAGTTTTTATAATTAATCTAATTATGGATATTAAACCTTACTTTAGAATTTAGTAAATCGATTTTTTCTATAGAATTTTTAATTTTTTAGAAAATTCTCAATCTAATTATGAATATTAAACCTTAGTTTAGAATTTAGTATTCACTCGGATATATATATATATATATATATATATATATATATATATATATATATGAAAATCATTTTCTCAACAATGACGAAGTAAAAATCTCGAAACATAGAACTTCCCTTGTCGCAACGTAAACTTAATTTTAATTAAAAAACAAATTTATATATATATATATATATATATATATATATATATATATATATATTGAGAGAGAAAAGCGGGGGAAAAGAAAGCGGAATGTGAATAAGAACATCATAGTTATGAATGTTTGTTAGTTTGCAAAACTAAGTTCTCAACAGATTTATATCCTTCGTCGAATTATCCCAACCTATTACCAATGATACTGCTTACTTATATATATATATATATATATATATATATATATATATATATATAAAGTTTTACTTTCTTTCGAATATACAGAAAGTAAGAATGTAATCTAATATATATATATATATCTATACCAGCAATTGAAGAAATAAATGTCGATTCGTTTTAATGTTTCTATGAAATTCCTTGCATGATACATCATCATTTACCCCACCCAACCACATCTTAAAAAGCAGCTGATATAATATTATCTGCGCTCTTTCAAGTTGTAATTCTGATAACTCTCTTAAAAAATTACGCAGTCTCAACCGCTCTCGATTAGAATAAGTAGGTCTCACTATAGCAGACGATACCGACATTTTAGCTGTTTTCCTATGGCAAATTTTCTTCCTAACTAAAAATGCTTCCTCGGATTATTTGATTAACTTGCTGGATGCTTGAAAAAATGTAATTTTGTGAGTTCTGAGCTAAGCTGGGGTACCCAGTGCTGATTACTGTTCAACATTAATGACACGCTTCGCAATACAAAACATAACAAACATGAAAATTTGGACTAAACTGTTATATCATTACGCTTTATATGATTCCAAGAAATTATTCTTAGAATGATAGACCAGTGCTAATCCCCCATTCAAATTTACATTTATGGACTTAATTTTATTCAAAAAGCAAGTTTATTTTATTTATGTTTCTACAAAATTATTTCTATGTTAAATAATGAACAGTGCCATCACAATATTTTTTTCAAATATTTACCAACCATCATTATTTAACATTAGAATTGATAATGCTATTCTTTTAGAAAGTAATGCACTGCGCCTATTTGGCCACACTCTCTGAAATGACCTCAAATTTCTATGTTTCGAGATTTTTACCTCGTCATTAGGCAATGTTAGATCATTGTTGTGAAAATGATTTTCATAGTCGAAAGAAAAAAAACCCGAGACGAGGAACTCAACACGAAAAGCACTCAATGCAATAGCAGAGCAAATAAATAAGTAGCTAACCTAGAGCCAACAGACCTACCAAGGTTTCACCAAAAGGATCCCCTATCTAGAGTGTTTGGTGTCTTCTATTCTTAGTCACGTGGTTGCTGAGTGTCTTATATACTACCGCCTTACTTCAGCCTAATTAGCCAACTTGCCCTGACGATCCATTTGGTGAAACCTTCGTAGGACTGTTGGCTCTAGGTTAGCTACTCACACACACACACACACACACACACACACACACACACACATATGACATGACTTTATTCTTTACAGGTATCCTCTGTTATAATAAAAGTCATTGTGCGCATGTGTGTTTATATATATATATATATATATATATATATATATATATCCCTCCTGTCACACTCATTGGGAGAAAGACAATAACAAAGTACAAGTTATGAAAGCTTTTGCCATATGTTCACCCTTTAACACTCGTTTATTATTTTAATTTTTACAATAGTTATGTCGACTAGTGAAGAATATATAAAACTGTAAATTTATCTTTGAACACATCTCAAAAAACCTACTGAGTATAAATGCGGAGAAGAAAAAAATGGAAACAAAAAAAGAAATGAACTAAGCACTTGAACATTAGTCAAAGTACTAGTCGAAAGAAAAAAACCCGAGACGAGGAACTCAACACGTAATACAATAGCAGAGCAATAAGTATTTTATAGTCACGTGGTTGCAGAGTGTCTTATATACTACCGCCTTACTTCAGCCTAATTAGCCAACTTGCCCTGACGATCCATTTGGTGAAGCATTAGTAAGTCTGTTGGCTCTAGGTAAGCTACTTATATATATATATATATATATATATATATATATATACTGAACAGTTATTGGTCATATTTAAATTAGATCAGTAAAAAGTTGTTTTACAAAGTGATCGATACATGTTTGAAGGAAAATGAAGCTTTAGCATGGAATGACTATATTGAATCTATAGCTTCACCCATAGCTTGCAAGGTTGGGTCACTCTGTCGGGCCAGGAAGTTTCTTTTTCGTCAGAATCCATTTTACACATTTATGCATCTACCATTCATCCGTGTATTGAATACTGTTGCCATATCTTGTCGGGAAATTCTACTATTTTTTTCATAAGCGTTTCACCCCGAGCAAGGCATGTCACTGCCACTACTGCGCAGGGGGCTACATAGAGTGGAGAAAGGATGGTTAAATATAGGAAATGTTAGAGGGTGGGTGATAGGCGGGTAAGGATACCGAGAATAAGGGTTGGGTAGATGAGAGTGTTCTGAGAATAATTGGGAGTTAGTGTGATAGGAGGTGTCTATTGACCCTACATACCTGGAGATTGTAGCTGTCGGGAAAGCAGACTTGTGGAAGGGAGTTCCACCGGCGGGAAGCGCGAGAAAAGAAGCTGTTGTTCTCGACAAAATCCAAAGAACGATTCGCGATATAATCTATTCTAACTTGGCAGACAGCTTTCAGTCAGCTTCTCACCGCTGTGATGTGGATAACTCTGTCTTTTCTACAAGTATATTCTGATGAGTCATTTCCCTGGTATTTCAACCACATATATTTACACCTGTTAATTTTCTGCCAAGTCAGTCATGTCTCTTTCGAGACATGATCGCCCAAGCGTTTTTTACGTATGGCACTTAACTAACTGACTGACTAGATTCGCATCAATGTCCCAACCTTTTACCTTTAAAATAGTTCTACACATTTTTTCTTGCACTTTGCGGTTCCTGTTGATGAAACTCACTACCATTCGTTTGCTTCCCTGATAACTACAATCTTTAAAAGTTTAAATGCAACGTCAATTGCCACTTTCTATCTCCTTGAATTTTATCCATCTCTTATCCTTTCTTCAACATCTTTTCCCTTTTCATTCTCTCACTGTAATCCTCTGTGCACAAGTAGCATTCTTGCCTTTCTTTGAGTGAAATGATTATAAAAGAAAGTGCTGATCTTTTAAAATATCCTTTTGTTTCTTTACTTGGTTCTTCCTCCATAAATCTATTAATTATGTAAGATTTTTCATGTATCGGGCTCATTTTCATTGCTTCTCATATACACTACCGATCAAAAATTTATAACCCTGGTCTTATAATTTTGATCATATGTAAATCGCCTCATTTTATAAAAATGTAAATTTCTAAATAAAATATTTGGAATGTAGCTTTTTGTTTCCATAACCTTTAGATTGTAGTATTGATAACCTTAAGTTTGAGGAGTTTAAAATCTATCCGTAAAAAAAAATTCTTTTTAAAGATTTTTAAGTGGTCTTTTTTTTTTTTTTGGTCTTTTTGATCAGGAGTGTACAACACAAAAATGTGCGGATAGCGCGACAGTTATCAGTAATGAAAGTGAAATACTCGAGAGGAAAATCAAATTCCTACCTAATATGTTTGCTTACATTCGCACATGACCTCTTAAAAGTCATGAGTACGTCTCTTCTTCTGATGCATATGGGTTAAACACTGGAATAGACTGAGACGTCTAACCTTGGATGTCAGATACTTTACGATAATTATTTTAATCATTTCACACAAAAGAAGGTACTAAAGTTACTAAGACGCAAGAAGGTACTGAATGCGAAATAATATGAAACAAAAAAAAACTGTTATGTAGCGAGCACATCAAAAGAACAGGAATTGAAAATACCGGCGATAAAGATTTTATTTGATTTTGATTTTTAGATTTTAGATTGATGAAATGGAAGAATCGTGAAGAGATTTCCATAATCGAAAAAATAAACTTTTAGCATAAAACGTTTACGTCTATCCATTCCAACTGGAAAATGATCAAACCTAGTACTAAAGTCTAGGTCAGTCTGTTATGTGCCATAAGTGATACACGTTTAGGCGATCATATCTTGAAAGAGACATGACTGACCAGGCAGAAGATTTTCCCCCAATAGTTTGACATTTCTAGTTGTCAAAAAGAAAAGTAATATTTATTCTGAATAAAACAAAAATGTGACTTAAGGCTAAATTTTTGTTTTTGTTAAACTTAAGTAGCAAAGATTACCGATCCATACATGCCATATTATTACTTACAGCAAAACAACCAAACAGGAATCTTCATCAGAACATAGGTCGTGAAAATATTTAAAGAAAAGGCACAGGGAAGCTACGACGGTGAAGTCGAGTTACCAGGTCAGAATTCAATAACGTTGCAGAGTTTTGTGTCTATTATTATCTAAAATTTCTAAATACATAGCAGAGGCACCATACTAGTTGCGACAGCAAAATTTTAAGCATCGATTAATGGTAGACTTATAAATGTGTAAGATAGTTTCTGGTAAGAAGGTCAAATCATTGGTAAATAACTCAACTATATTTTGAAAAGATTCATAGCAATTTCAATTGATAAGAAAAATAGAAAGGTATTATTATATTTTACTGTTATATACCCACTGAGACAACGACCTCTTACAAATAACTAGAAACAAAGACTTGATCGTATCTATCTAAACTTATTTATAAATGGAACTCTGTCTGTGTGTGTCTGTGTGTGTCTGTGTGTGTGTGTGTGTGTGTGTCCGTTATCTATAGACTCCGAAATGGCTGAACCGATTTTCTTGAAAATTTACACAGTTGTACTATAAGCGTCTGTGAGTGTTATTAACTAGGTTTTGTGTCGAGGTACCCCCGATAAATAACGAAAATCGATAATCGAAAAAATCGGGTTGTAGAAGAAGTGGTCTGATTTTAATCAAATTTGATGCACTCATAGACAAAGACATAATAAATTATATTCAGAAGTTTCAAGGTTGCAGTTCTTACAATAGTGCAGAAAATAGATAATATATATATATATATATATATATATATATATATATATATATATATAAGATAAGATAAGATGTTTGTCCGTGTATCTGTATATCTGCCTGTATGTCTGTATTTTTTCAGTCCTTTAATTTTAGTTTTTGCTTTGGGTTTGGCTCCAAGTAGGTATAATTGTAGTTCTTAGTCTCAGCTATGATACCATTTACTCAAAGGACTTATTTAACCTTCAAAATTCAGTTTACGACGAAAAAACTTGTTTGATATCAATAGCAGGAAATCAAAATTTGACTTACATCCATTCATTTTTCTTTAAGTCTACGGTTTCGCTTTAACTGGAAACAACTATTGCTTTTTAGTCTTTCGTGCCAACGTCCAAAGAGTCTGAGGTCCAGGACCATGGATTAGTTATAAAGCTTTCATTACACCCGAGCAACGCCGGACTATACTGCTAGCTTTTTTATAAATATAAAATGTACATTACAAAGCAACTTTAAGATCTTAAGTAAACATAAAAAATTATAAAATATAAATATACCTTTCCCAATGGTATTTGTGCGTACGTGAATGCAATTAGAATGTGAACACATCTCTGCCGATTATTCGTTCCGAGGCAATATCAATACCATCCCCTTGGTACGTACGTATCCCAATTATATTCTCTATCTTCCATTCTACAATTCTTGCGAACCTCATGTGAAAAGTGGGCCTAGCGAATTTAACACTCACTGGGAAATAAGAAGAAGCTACTTAAGGATTCTGAATAGAAAAAGGTTAATAAAAGAGTCAAACGTTACGTAAAGCATCAAATGACAGGATGTTGTGGAGTGTCATGATCACCCCTGTTCGGAAAGAAGATTCTGAAAATGTCACACACTTTACAGTCTATAAATAATTTCAAAACTTAAGAAATTTAACTGTGTATTTCCAGAATTTGGTTGATGCAATGACTGCAAACTTTGCATTTATCTTTCGAAATCAGCACGGTGCATATCTGTATGATATTGTTCTGTTACGGAAAAAAATATCTTTTCTCTCCACATCAATTTCAAACATGGTTAGATATCTTCAGATTTTTTTTCAGTTGTTTATTTTTATTAATTTTATTAGCACACAGGTGAAAATTGTCACAAATAATAAAAGTCCATAGATTACATTTCTTGCCTCTGCCTGGTTTTGTCAAATTTATTTCTAAAGGTCTTCAAGTATTATTTAATTTCAGACAAAACGCATTTGTTAATTCATCACGACCTGACCAACAGACATACAATTAATTGAACAACGTACACAGTGTGTCATTAATACCCACGGTTTTCAACTGGAACTAAACAAATTGTACATAATTACAACTTAAAAAACGCATTGCATCAAATACACATTCAGTAACATAATTCAAATAGAAGTATTCCAGCTATGTTTGCCCCATTAAAATAGGATTCAGCTCTAAAGTTATTGAGGAAAATGGTAATGATTGGGTGAAATTAAGCACTTCTTTGTAAAGAAACATTCGGTTGGGTTTAGTTTGTTTTATTTTGTTTAATAAAATCAACCTTTAATATATCGACTTTAATTGGTTATGTATTACTGGCAAGATTTTTAGGATAGGATTGTAAGAATTGAACATGTATTAAGTTTTTTTTTTCATAAAGATATTGCTGGTAATATATTTTTAAATATATTGCTGGTAATGTTTTTTTAAATATATTGCTGGTAATATTTTTTAAATATATAGCTGGTAATATATTTTTAAATATATTGCTGGTAATATTTTTTAAATATATTGCTGGTAATATTTTTTTAAATATATTGCTGGTAATATATTTTTAAATATATGGCTGGTAATATATTTTTAAATATATTGCTGGTAATATTTTTTTTAATATATTGCTGGTAATACTTTTTTAAATATATTGCTGGTAATATTTTTTAAATATATTGCTGGTAATATTTTTTAAATATATTGCTGGTAATATATTTTTAAATATATGGCTGGTAATATTTTTAAAATATATTGCTGGTAATATTTTTTTAAATATATTGATGGTAATATATTTTTAAATATATTGCTGGTAATATATTTTTAAATATATTGCTGGTAATATATTTTTAAATATATTGCTGGTAATTTTTTAAAATATATTGCTGGTAATATTTTTTAAAATATATTGCTGGTAATATATTTTTAAATATATTGCTTGTAATATTTTTTTAATATATTGCTGGTAATAATTTTTTAATATATTGCTGGTAATAATTTTTTAAATATATTGCTTGTAACATTTTTAAATATATTGCTGGTAATAATATTTAAAATATATTGCTGGTAATATTTTTTAAATATATTGCTGGTAATCATTTTTAAATATATCGCTGGTAATGTTTTTTAAAACATTTTTACATTGTTGGTAATATTTTTTAAATAGCAATAGAATCGCATAAATTATCGCAGGTGGATAAGACACCGTACCCTCAGGTTCAATTTACTTAGTATGTTTTAACCATTTTCAATCATTTTCCTCCAAGCAAGGCACTAAAACTATTAAAGACAAGAAGGTTTTTGAGTGTGAAAGAATATGAGAACAAAAAGTTAGGTGAACAATAAGTGGCAAGAATTTATAAGACAGAAGATAATGATTTACATTAAATTTACATATTTGAAGGTCCAATTTGAATGGAAAGTAAGAAACCAGAAATGAGTTCTTCAAGTGAGAAGTTCGAGAAGGAAACTTTTGGCACAGAGCTTATATTTAAATCTAGCCATTTCAACTGTAAAATAGTGAGACATATCCGCAAACCTAGTCCTGAGATTAAATTCAAAAATCTAGGTACCAAAGAGAAAATATATATTTTTAGTAATACAATATGTGACACAAAGCCAAAATAGGATAGGGATGGGTTATCTTTAATCTGCCTTAACTTAAACTTAGCTATCCATAATTACATGTAACAATATTCTTTTCACCAAAACCATACATTATTACTTAACAATCTTACTACAGGCACCATAATACTTCTAAGTCTCTATCTAGCCCTAAGTAGTTCCTATATGTAAAATTTGTCTGTGGGAAGGGAAGAAATTTAAAGAGGAAAACTCATCGCAAAAATTATCATGAGAATATTTATAGAAAATGATACAGGAGAGCAGGTTAAATCGATAGGAAAGTAACTCAAGTTAAAATGCCGGGTCAGGACAAGTAACCTTGCACATTGTTCTTTGTATTGTATCAAGAATCTCTAAATACGTAGCAGAAGCAGAAGCACCAAACCACACATGGCAGCAATATTAATTTTGACGAAAATCTTATAAATAGAGTCTGACTAGAAAAATTATAACATGACACAAGGAACCAACATTCCTGGAAGCAGACCTAGCAATTGATTCAATATAATCTTTCGCCTTCAAGTCAACGAGAATCGTTTGCCCGAGAGGCACAATCATTAATTCTTTTGGAGGTAAGCATCATTGATTTGAGTAACATTCTGTACATTTCTAAAGAATGCTGTGCCTAAAACTATTTAACAAGTATCTGAGGAAGCATTTGTTAGATTTGTATATTCTCCAATAGATATATTCTCAATGATAGATATATCATTAAAGCATTAATATCATAATTGTAACAAATAATCACGTTATTATTATCATTATTCTTATTAATGCTAATGTCGTTGTTGTCTTTGTTAATATTGGTTAGTGGTATAAAAATATAATTAATCAAGTTAAAATGAAGTAGAAACATAGCTTAAAGCTCAGAAAATATATGTGGAAATAAAATAATCAGTCAAAAAAGATGAATTATGAGGAGGGAAAGGTCCCGTGTGAAGCTAGCTCGCAGGCAGGCCAGCTGTTTTTCTTTCTTTCTTTCTTTCTTTCTTTCTTTCTTTCTTTCTTTCTATCGTCGTCTCAAGAAAATGGATTTCAGGTTTCCTTTTCTCGGCCCGTTACACAGGGCAGTTTTGAAACAGACACCAACTAAGCCGCTTCTCCCTCCTCTTTGTCAGTCTGACTGTCAATCCGCAACTTCGACACACACAATCCAGCGAGAAAATTTGCACTGACAGCAGTACTGGCACTCGCTTTTTATGCCATTCCAAGAGGCCCAAATTTGCATGTGTGCAAATATCGTCTCGTTTTGGACGATATTGGCACGCATAAATTGTGTCGTCAATAGCGGCCATCTTTCTTTTTTCTTATTATCTTACAGGCAAGACATGTTCGCGCTTGTTTTGAATTCCAGGGTAAATCATGTCTTTCGTTACACAAAAGTGTAACTCCTGAATGAAAAATATTCAATGAAGTTTTTCTATTTTTTTTTAACTAATGTAGTTTTCCTTTCGAAAGGTTTTCTTACATAGTAACTAGCAGTGTAGCCCGGCGTTGCTCGGGTGTAATGAAAGCTTTAAAACTAATCCATGGTCCTGGAGGTCAGACTCTTTGGACGTTGGCACGAAAGACTAAAAAGCAATAGTTGTTTCCAGTTAAAGCGAAACCGTAGACTTAAAGAAAAATGAATGGATGTAAGTCAAATTTTGATTTCCTGCTATCGATATCAAATAAGTTTTTTCGTCGTAAACTGAGTAAATGGTATCATGGTTGAAACTGCGAACTACAATTATACCTACTTACTTACCCAAAGCAAAAATTAAAATGGAAAGGCTGAAAAATACAGATATACAGGCAGATAAACAGACACACACACAAACATCTTGCCTTTTATATATATATATTATCGATTTTCTGCACTATTGTAAGAACTGCAACCTTAAAACTTCTGAATATCGTTTCTTATGTCTTTGTCTATGAGTGCATCAGATTTGATTAAAATCGGACCATTATTCTATAACTCGATTTTTTCGATTCTCGATTTTCGATATTTATCTGCGGTACCTTGAAAAAAAGACTATTTAAGAACACTCGCAGATGCTTATAGTAAAAATGTGTAAATTTTCAAGAAAATCGGTTCAGCCGTTTCGGAGTCTATAGGTAACGGACACACACACACACACACACACACACACATACACACACACAGACAAAGTTCCATTTATAAATAAGTTTAGATATTACGTCTTTTCCGAAAATGTCGAGTTTGTTGAGTATCTCTATCAAGTCTTTTTGGCGTACTTTGTCAAAGGCTTTTGAGCAGCCTATAAAGCACAGATAGAGGTCCTCCTGTATTTCTCTTGCTCGTTTGGACAGCATTCTCTGCATGAGTATCGCATTCCTTGTTCCAGTATCTTTAATAAAGCCACACTGTTCTTGTCCTGGGCCGATTCTGCGGCGTGCTCTCTTCATCAGAATCTGGATGATAAATTTTGTTTTGTGGCCCCTTAAGCTGATTGTTCGTTGGAGTTCACAATATTTTAGACCATGCTTCTTTTTAGTGCTATGAAAATTGATTTCATTTATTATTTCTGTGAGCCTGTCTATGACAAAGTCTTCTAAGGGCATTAACATCTCTATTACAATACCATCGGGACCCTCTGCTTTATTTCTGTTCAATTTGGTCATTGCCGATTCCAATTCGGTTTTAATAATTCTGGCCCATCTGTATTTTTTGTATTGTTGGTTGCTATCGCTTATCATGGAAGAGATCAGCAATATCTTCTTCTTCTTCTATGTGCCCTATCCCTTCAGGACGTAGGCGATCATGGCCTCCACGTCTCCCTATCCATTGTGGCCCTTAGTATGTTTGTTCCTGTTACTCCTGGCAACCCCCGTTCCGTCATCCATCCGACCAGGCCCTGCAAATATGTTATCCGCTGCCTTCCTCTGTCTCTCTTTCCCTCTACCTGGCCAGTCAGTATCAGGTTCTCCAAGCTCTCCTTCCTCATTGCGTGTCCCAGGAACTTCAGTTGTCTCTTCCTGATGCTCGGTATTAATTTCCTTTTGGTTGCCATTCTTTCCAACACCTCATCGTTGCTTGCATGTTCAGTCCACGATATCCGCAGTATCCTTCTGTAGAACCACATTTCCGCTGCTTCCAGTTTTGTCCTCATTTTCGATGATATTGTCCAGCACTCAATGCCGTATGGAAGAACTAACATCACATGGCAATCCAGCACTCTTTTCTTTGTTTCTAGTGAAATTTTCCTGTGTGTTAGTACTTTGCTCAGCTTCTGGAACGAGTCCTTTGCCATGCCAATTCGCCTTCTGATATCTGTGTCGCACTTTCTATCTCCTGTTAGAACACTTCCTAGATATTTAAATTTTTGCACCTGCTTTATTCTGGTATCCCCCACCTTTATTTGGCATTTTGGGTTGCACCTTTTGCTGATGACCATGCATTCAGTTTTGAAATATTTTGTGCTTTTTCATGTACGAGTGTACTGTCCTTTGCTTTTATACATTCTGTTGGTGAGCAGATCTTTTGTCTTATTAGTTCCTTTATTTGTTTATGCATAGCACCATTATTTGTCGTCTACTTCAGCACATTTCTTGTTGATTGATCTTTCTTTAACCTATCTGCATTTTCTCCTTGTTTCCTTGTGTATTTTCTTGTCATCAGTTCCATATCTTGGCATTGTTTTTTGTCTCTTTTGCATCAGGTCAAGAATCTCTTCAGTGATCAACTAATTTTTCGGATGTTGTCGTTTGCCGATTCACTAGTTCGACTCTTAGGGCGTCCAATTTTGAGCTACCGCTTCCAATTTGTCCTTCGTATTTCGTTTTCACACTGTCCACATATATTTTTTGCAGGTTCGAGTCTATTATACTGCAGTCCTAGGGCTGTGTTAGATTTCTTTAATCGCCTTAGTTTTATCCTTATTTTGCATAAAACTGGTATGTTGTCACTTCCGCAGTCAGTACCTGGGTAGACTTTGCAGTGAAGGGCTGCGTTTCTGAATCTCTTGTTGAAAGTAGCATAAAAATGTTGTTCTTAATTTCTCCTCCTGAACTTCTCCATGTCCATAGTCTTCTTGGAACCCGGTGTTGGTTATAATCTGGTCATTCGCTATGCACCATTGGACCCATTTCTCACCACGGCCACAGCAGCGGTGTACGAGTCCGAAACTGCCAACCGTTTTACGTTCTCTCCATTGATGTAATCAAGCATGGAGTATAAGGACTCAATTTCATTTTCCGTGATTTTGTTATTCTGCACACCAGCAAAATACTTTGGTGTGTTTCAAACATACATTTTATTCATTGGAATCTAGAATTTCAAAATGTTTAAAAACATTTAAATTTTTTGGCCATTTTTGAACGATCGACACATTTGTAAAAAAAATAGTCTTCCGTTTTAAAAATCTTGAAAATATATTTCTGGGACATGTTATGTTTTCAAGAGTAGCAAATTCAAAGTTAAATTAATCTGATTTGAAACAAGTATTACTTGTTTATGGCATGTAATTTAGAATAAAAGTATTTCCTAATCACAGAAGTCTGAAAAACGTATCTTTGAAGTAGCTGACATCAGTCAGTTTACAGACCGGAATTGAGTGAGTGAGTGTTTGAAACGCTTGACCTTTTAATGATAAGTATTTTATAACTTTCCATAGTTAAAAAATGTGCAGTTGAACAAAACAAATATAAATTATTTTAAAAACTTAATGCTAAATAATTTTTATTAGGCTTTTCAATGTAAGTATAGGCTTTACTTAATAAATGAATAACCAAAGACACCAAGAAATTTAAAAGATGTTAGAAACTTTATAAATCTTCATAGAAAAAAATGAAACAATTCTTATAAAACTTTATTATTCATCGAAACTTTTTTTCAGAATATGATATCCTTAATATATATGATTTATAAAATCAAATAAAATTTTTCTGAATGAGAAATGTCGCAGTTTAATGCATTCTATATTTTACTATTCGGAGCAATCTTTCGGAAAAAGTCATTTTATAGAAAGAAAATTACATTATTTACATTCCCCAAGGATTACTGCTTTAAGGTAATAAAACAAAATTTAGGTTTTAGTAACGAATTTTATTAAATTAATTGGAGGGCGGTAACAGATGTAAAAAATAAAATACTTTTACTTATATTTCATAAAACAAATAATTGCATATATAAGGTCATTCATTTGTGAATGAGTTCAGAAAGATTCATTAAAATCAGACAACTATTTGAATTTTACAAGAATTTTAAATTAATGTGTCTTTCAATGCCGAAGAAATGACTTCCGGATTATTTTCTTTGCCATAGTAGTAACATCTTGTAAACAACGGTTGAATCGCTGACGAAAAAAAAAATAACCAAAATTTCGAATGTGTTACAAAGGGTTACTGTATTTTAAAAAAATATGACAACAAACTTTGAACGTCATCTTAATAATAACATAAAAATTTTGATGATAAAGCTTTGTTTTTATTAAGTGTGAGCCCTTTTAACATTATGTTTTTTCGGCGAATGAGTGAAGGTACTTAAATATATATATATATATGTCGAAATATCACCGATATTAATATCAACGCTATAGTCTGTATACGTAAATCATGAAATAATAAATAATATGATAAAAAGTAATCATCACTTTTGTTCAAGGGTTTCTTTAAATTCCATTTCTTTTCCTTCAAGGAAAGATGGAAAAATGTTTGTTTCTTTTAGCTGTCGGCATTTCGAACATCCAGTATTTATGATCAAGTTCAATTCTATCAATGAAGTCTTCACTTTTGAAGATTCACCTTTTCTATATATTGAAAAACAAATGTGTCTAATTTTTCTTATTTGAGTATTCGTTTTCTGTGCTTATCAAACTATGCGTATTATTTAAACACAGTAAATATTGAAAGATTCTAAGAATTTTTTTAGATAATAATGCGTGATGCAAGATACGAATTGGAGAAACGTGTCATTTTGTTTTTCCTTCTAAACTGGGGGAGAAGTGATGAGAAAGAGAGAAAAACGAAATCGCCTATTCGTCCATAAAAACCAAATTGATCGATTCTTTTTCTACGTTTTATCAACAATTTTCAGGTTATTTTAAGGTAGGAAATTTCTTTCAAGTGTTGAATACTCCTGGTACAGACTTGCATAACTTTGATGACCGTACGAGAGGAGGCGTCTATAAGCTACTCAATTTTCAAGTGCTAAAAATCTCAATAAACTCAAATATGAAACAGTGTAGATAAAAGAGAAATCGAGTTTCGATCAGTGTAAATAGATATGTTGTGCGAAATTTAAAAAAAAAACTGGACTTTCTAACCCCAAAAATTCTTCATAATTTCAGACAGACAGTATAGATTCCGCTTTGCCAGATCTACTGCCGATATGCTAACAGCCATCATCAGGCCCTCGATAAGCCCGGCGACGCTCGAGCTGTTGCCCGGGATATCTCCAAAGCTTTTGATAAGATTCGGCACGCTGGCCTTCTGCACAGGCTACACAGTTATGGTATCATTGGACGATTGCTTGATTTGATCCAATCTTTTCTATTTAACCGCATAATGAAGGTCGTCTTGAATGGGTATGCCCCCAAGTCCTACCGCACGAACGCGAGTGTCCCCCAGGGTTCTATCCTAGACCCGACGCTCTTTCTGATCTTCATAAATAATCTTCCTGACGTGAGGAAATCCCAAGTAGGCATCTACGCAGATGAAACTACCATTTACTCTCGAATCAGTAAGAAAACTGGTGAGGGGAACAAACATAACCTCGATGCTGATCTCGAGAAGGTCATTTAGTCTGACGCATCCTGGAGTAAGAAATGGCTTGTAAATTTCAATCCGTCTAAAACTCAGCTGCTATCTGTCAACCATCGCAGGCAGTTTCTCCTGACCCGCATCAGCATGGTCAAAGAGAGTCTCTCTAAAAGCAATATACTGAGTCTCCTCAGCATTACCCTATCTTCCGACATCAAGTGGAATCATTACATTGAATCAATAGCTAAATCCACCGCTAAGAAGATTGGGTCACTGTGTCAGGCCAGGAAGTTTTTCCGCCTGAACCCATCCTGCACATATACAAATCAACCATGCGACTGTGCATAGAATACTGCTGTCATATCTGGTCAGGCGCCCCTGGTGTTCATCTCAGGGTTCTCGACAGGATCCAAAGAAAAATCTGTAATGCGGTCGGTCCAGACCTGGCAGCTTGACTTCAGTCACTTTCTCACCGGCGGGATGTGGTTTCCCCCTGTCAGTTCTACAAATATTTTTATGGCTCCTGCTCCGAAGAACTTAGATCACTGGTGCCCCCTCCACAAGAATTTACTCGAGCAACCAGACTGGCAACCCTTTTACAGTTAAACCTGCCAAACACAGCAGACAATTCTTTTCCAGCTGCTTCTTTTCTCGCCCTTCCCGCCTGTTGAATTCTCTTCTGTATACTTGCTGTCCTGACGGCTACAAGCTCCAGTAATTTACAGGCAATGTCAATTCCCATCTCTTATCCACTTGACTCCAGTCCTCCCCTCGTCCTTTTTACATCACCCCGTATGTCTTGTTGTTTTCCTTTCTCTCTACCTTTGCCACTGTATTCACATCTGTGTTCCCATTCTTCTCTTGCTCTTTCTCAGACACCCCTTGTTTTTTTTTTCTTTATAATCATCTCATCCCAAGCAAGGCATTCCACTGCCACTATTGCGCATGGGGCTACATAGGGGAAGGTAAAGAGAAGGAGTGGTTAGACATAGGGAATGTCAGGAGGAAGGTGACAGATGAGTAAGGATAGCGAGGATGAGGGTTGGGCAGATGGGAAGAGTGTTTGATAGAATGGGAGCAGGTTAGTGTGTTAGGAGGTGTCTATTGACCTTACATTTAAACTCCTGGAGATTGTAGCCGTCGGGGAAGCAATCGTGTGGAAGAGAATTCCACAGTCGGGAAGTGCGAGGAAAGAAACTGTTGGAGTAGAAGTTACGGTTGCATTTTATCGGTTTCACTGTAAAAGGGTGGGATCTAGTTGCTAATCTAGTATCTCGTTCAAATTCGTATTTAGGGGGCACCAGTGAACTAAGTTCCTCGGAGCAGAAGCCGTGAAAGTATTTATAGAAGAGACACAGGGAAGCCACGTCGCGCCGGTGGGAGAGAGACTGCAGGCGGTCTGCCAAGTCGGTATCTATCACATTACAGACCCTCCTCTGAACCTTATCGAGAAGCCCGAGGAGAATAGCAGGGGCACCCGACCAGATATGGCAGCAGTATTCAATGCACGGGCGGATGGTAGATTTATATATGTGCAGGATAGATTTAGACGGAAAAAACTTCCGGGCCCTACACAGAGAACCGACTTTCATAGCAGCGGATTTAGCAATGGATTCGATATAGTCATTCCATTTGAGGTCCGCTGAAAGTGTGAGACCAAGGAGGCGTAGTGTTTTACTCTCTGGGAGGCAAGCCTGGTCCATGCTAATGGGAGGTAGGTGAGATTGTCGATGATGGTTAATTGAGAGTAGTTTCGTTTTAGAAGCATTAAAATTTACTAGCCATTTCTTACCCCAGTCCAATATGGATTGGAGGTCTTTTTCAATATCGGCTGCAAGGTTAGCTTTGACGCCTACACCAGATTTTTGTAGGAGGCGAGAGTAAACTGTGGTGTCATCGGCGTACAAACCTATTTGGGCTCTTATGGAATCAGGGAGATAATTAATGTATATCAGGAAGAATAACTTGTAACTGATTCATCTTCCTCTTTATTCCCCTCTTGTTTTTTACTATCTTATGTATCTCCTTGCGCATCAGTGGCTGTACCGCCTTGCTTGATTAAAAAAGTTTTTGAACGTGTTAGAAAGGATTCAAAAATCTATACAATTACAACAATATTTTATCTTTCCTCTTAATAATGATATAAACATCTTAATGATAAAACATTGTTTTTATTATGTTTGAAACCTTTTAACATCATGCTATGCTGATTTTTCAGCAAATAGGTTGAGGTACAAATATATATATAAAACGAAACATCAACGATATAGTCTGTATACGTAAATAATATAATAGTCAGTCAGTTAAGTGCCATACGTGATACACACTTAGGTGATCATGTCTCGAAAGAGGCATGACTGACTGAAGAGAAGATTATCCCGGAGTAGGTTGCCATTGCTTTCTGTAGTAAACTGGTTGCCGACCAAGATTATAGAACCCAATCTGTTCTATTATTTAACCCATAGCTGGAGAGGAGAGACGGATTAATACCATTGCCAAGGGTATTTATGCGCAAGTGAATGCAAGGAATTCAACTGGAATTCGAATTCGGCTCCCAGATTTCTCGTTCCGAGTCGATATAATAGTAAATAATATAATGATAAATAATCATCACTTTTTCTTAAGGGTTTCTTCAAATTCATTTCTTTTCCCTCAAGGAAAGATAATAAAAATGTTTGTTTCTTTTGGCTGTCGGCATTTCGTACATCCAATATTTTTGATCAAGTCCAATGCTATCAATGAAATCTTCACTTTTGAAGATTCACCTTTTTTATATATATAATCTAAACTTATTTATAAATGGAACTTTGTCTGTGTGCATATGTTTCTGTGTGTGTGTCCGTTACCTATAGACTCCGAAACGGTTGAACCGATTTTCTTGAAAATTTAAACAGTTTTACTATAGGCATCTGCGAGTGTTCTTAGCTAGGTTTTATGTCGAGGTACCCCCGATCGGGTTATAGAAGGAGTGGTCCGATTTTAATCAAATTTGATACACTCATAGACGAAGACATAAGAAACGATCTTCACTAGTTTCAAGGTTGCAGTTTTTACAATAGTGCAGAAAATTGATAATATATATATATAAAAGGCAAGATGCTTGTATGTGTGTGTGTGTGTGTCCTTATCTGTCTGTATATCCTTTATACAAATCCACAATTTTTATCCGATTCTCACCAAACTTCAAACAAATATTCTTTTGCCTGAGTCTGAGCTCCAGGACCATGGATTAGTTTTAAAGCTCTCATTACAACCGAGCAACGCCGGGCTATACTGCTAGTTGAAAAATAAATGTGTTCAATTTTTCTTTTTAGCAGTTAAATTACCTCATTTGCTCAACTAGCAAATAACACTTTAAAATAAAATATTTGCAACATAAAATTATTCTTCTATGTTTTGTGTCACTTCGGAACGTAAACGATCATAGACCTTCCACATTTTCCTATGCTTTGTAGCTCTTCACACCCATTTTTCTATTATCCCACCGTAAACCCAGTTTCGTCTTGCATCTGCTCATCACCATTAAATATGACTTACTTTTTACTGGTTAACCTAGTCCAAGCCTTTGAATTCCACAACCACCTTCTTAATTGACTGGGTATACTAACAACTGTGTTATTTCTAAAGTTATATATATATAACGATTCCTAAAACAAAAATAATTAATTGCTTGATGAAGTGCTAATAAGTAGCACCAAAACAAAGTAGCTCTTGTGTTGCGGCCAAATATGTTTTATCATAAAGACTTATAATAAAATAACACTATATATATATATATATATATATATAACCTAGAGAGCCAACGAACCTACCAAGGTTTCACCAAATTGGATCTTCAGGGAAAGTTGGCCAACTTTCTCTGAAGATCCAATTTGGTAAAACCTTGGTAGGTTCGTTGGCTCTCTAGGTTAGTTATTTACTTAAGTTGCTCTACTTGCGTATTGAGCGCTTTTTTGTTTTAGGTTACACGTCTCGGGTTTTTTTCTTTAGGCTACGTACTTTGACTGATGTTCGGGTGCTTAGCACGTTCTTTTTTTATTAGCATTTTTTCCTTCCCCGTATGTACTCAGAAGATTTTTCGACAAGTTTACATTTATATATATATATATATATATATATATATATATATATATATATATATAGTGTATCGAGGCAGCAAATAATTTTCTAAGCATATACTGTTAAATATAAGAGACAATGAATGTCTATTCTGATTAATCATGAGCCGTTCTAAACGTCGTATTTTGGCTTTAATTTCAGTTGAAAATAAAGACAAAAATTCTTCAACATTTAGATAATTTTTATTAATTTGGTTCTAAGCTTTCGGCTCACATGAGCCATCTTCAGAGAGGTTATTAAGACGGTAACACAATAACATCTGTATTATATGTATATAATACATATGTTATTTACATAAAGATGTATGTAAATATACGTACATCTGTATGTATGCATTTGAATACATGGTTCTGTTGTTATTTCGCGCTATCACGCGGTGTGACGTCATAGAACCGCATTGCAAATTTGCGAACTGTGTTTGTTATTTTTGGTAACTATTGCCGTTGCCTAGCGGAGTTTTATATCAACACAAAATAAAATCGTCGCTGATGGTGGATGTTATATATATATATATATATATATATATATATATATATATACCATAGAAGTTATAGATACAATTATTCAAAAACGAATTTTCTTTTTATTATAATCATTTTTCACCCAGAAAACACTACACGTGATGCGTGGATGCATCAGTATAAAACTGTTTAAAACAGAGAAAATCTGGCAACATTATGTTACGTTGGGAGAAAGATAAACTTATAAATGTGCAATGTGGAGACATAAAATTGTCTAGCGTGATAAAAGGAAAGACAACATTCTGAACATTAGACCTATCAATAGCTTTAATATTATCGTTCCAATTCATTTCTACGAAAAACTTTTGATCGAAAATGTTCAGTTAATTGCTTCCTAAGCATCGATCATTTAGATGGAATGTGAGAAAAGGGTTAATGTTATGTTTCTGAACGAATAAATTTACTTAAGAATTGAAAAGCTGTCAAGAAAACGATTAACGAAAATATTGATTTTAACCAATAAATAAAGAGAAAATAATGACAAATTATTGTAAGCTGGACTCATAAAGAATTCGATTAAAAAAGAAAAATTGAAACTGTCAAAAACAAACAAAAAATAACATCCTTTCAAATCCTGAATTTGTAAAAATCAAATGCCGTTTTTAAGTTTGAGTTCTTTAAATAGTAAATGTTAAAATACATTTATTTCTTTTCATGTCTACGTTTTTAGACTAAGACGTTTTTCCAACGCTCTAACGCGTATTGAAATCCTGAGTATTTAGTATTGTTGAAGTTATCGCTAATATTTTTGTTGAGATTTACAAACTCTTCGTTTCGTTCAATTTTACAAAGTAATCAATGTGATTTGAAAAAGCTGATTTGATTTTAAAATTTTGATAAAACCCTATTTCGCAGTTTAATAGCTTCTTGAATATAATCTAATTTTATAAGATTTTGTGGTAAACAATATTTTTATAAACATTCATTTTCTTTCTTTTTAACAGCTAAGAATAAAATCTGCTGCTTTCTTAATATTGAAGATCTATACAGCTCTTACAAACTCAGGCCTCACAGCAAACTGCATTCTTGTATATAAAAAATGAAGAAAAGTTATTTAATAATAATGGTGTTTTTTGTTTAAATAAATATTTATTTTATTTGTTAAATTGCTTGTAGCGTTAGATCAATTCCGACTGAGAAATGAGTTTGATACACATCGGATTTCCAATAATTTTTGGCCTTGTGCCAAATCTAAGCTTCGTTTAGAAAATCACCATAATAGATAGATACATGCCTAGTGGGTGTGAGTCTTGATTTCGACTTACACTAGGTGCTCTAAATTTTCGGACTTGTGACCCATCAAAACTACGCTTAAAAAAATTTTCTGGGTACTTCGAAGTGATGTAATGACCAACAAGCTTCTCTTGCTTGAACAATTATGACTGAGTAGTGAGTTAGGTCCTCACTAGGTACCCCATACATTCGGCATTGTACCACATCTAAAAAACACTTATAAAAATCATCATATCTAGTGTGTGTTGCAATATTTATTATTATTATTATTATTATTATGTCATTTTTCATCATATTTCGATTTCTGCTTTGGTCTCACTACCAACCAAGTCTGCGGGGAGACCTAAGGCAGGTAGTGGCGTGTTGTTATGGCTCCATTTCATGTTTTTCTATCTTCGCTATCATCCCCAGCATTACATAGATAAAGTTTTCCTTAGTGTGTGGGCTGTACTTAATAAGACAATTTTTTGTATATCTCTTAAGCTGGGGTTTCCAGGGATTCTGTCAATGTGTTGTTTTGTTCCATTTTTTATCATTCCAAGTGCACCTACTATCATTGGCACAACTCTTGTTTTCAATTTCCACATTTTTTCTATTTCAATTTCCAGGTCTTTATATTTTGACAGTTTTTCAAATTCCTTGATTGCTATGTTACAATCCGCTGGACAAGCCATATCAATTAATATACAAGTTTTCTCCTTCTGGTTTTTAACAATAATGTCTGGCCTGTTTGCTTCAATTTTTCTGTCTGTGTAGATGGTGTAATCCCATAGAATGGTTACATCTTCTATTTCTGTAACCGGTGCTGGGTGATATTTATACCAGTGTTTGTTTACAGCTTTTCCATAATGTTTGCACATTGTCCAATGTAAATATTGCCCAACTCTATCGTGGCGATTTTTATATTCGTTTGGAGCAAGCACAGAACAGTCTGAGATTAGGTGGTCTATTGTTTCTTGGTTTTTATCACAAAACCTGCATTTTGGATCCATATTATTATGCATAATATTTGCCTGAAAGTTTCTAGTGAAAAGACTTTGGTCTTGTGCTGCAAGAATAAAGCCTTCAGTTTCAGACTTTAATCCAGATGCACGTAACCATCGATGAGTATTAACTTTGTCAATATTGGATTTATTGGCACGTTCTGGATATTGGCCATGCAGAGGTTTGTCTTGCCAGCGCTGTTTCATCTGTTCAAGAGCTTTATCTTTGGCTTTCATTTTCATGTTTTTTGCCGCAATAGTTGGTTCTTGGCTTCTGTTTTGCTTTTCTACAGAATCTACTAACTGTAAATCTTGTTTGTATTTACTGCCTTCTTTTATTATTGAATATTTTTTCTTTCTTTCATCATGTTGCCTTACTAATTGTATCATCCAATCCTTTGTTGTTTCTATGTATGTTAGTAAGCCAATAGTTGTTGTCTTGTATGACAATTCCAGCTGAATAAGACCACTTCCACCTTCTTTACGGGATATGTATAGACGGTCTACATCAGCCTTTGGATGATGCATCTTATGCTTAGAAAGAAGCTTTCTTGTTTTAGCATCCATTCGCCTGATGTCGTTTAGAGTCCAGTTTAAGATGTTAAAGCTATATTGAACAACTGGGATTGCAAGGCTATTAATGGCCATAACTCTGTTCTGTGAATTTAATTCAGTTTTTAATATCATTCGAAGCCTTCTATAGTACTCTTTACGCACTATTTCTTTCATTTTTTTTTATGGTGAATGTTTCCGCTCTCATTTACCCCTAGGTATTTATTATTATTATTATTATTATTATTATTATTATTATTATTATTATTATATAAGGACACTTCTGATATATTTCAACGGTTTCTACTCTAAATTTTGCATGCAAATAATATTTCTACTAGTATAAGAAGTTCGAATACAAAAACCAATTTGCATGATTTTCTGTATTGATTTCATCGGAGAGATTTTATATTGTGTCCATTTATTATCACTCTTGTCAAAAGTTAATCTCTTTTTATTATCTGAGAGGATGCCAAAAATTTACCATTTAAGAACTCTTTCAACAATGTTTTCAAGTTATTTATTGAGATTACGGGAAATGAATCAGGCCAAAAATTATTTTTTCCTTCCTTTTTATATAATTTTCTTTGCATCTTCTTTTGTTTTGTTCAGCCCTGATTTTGACTTTTTAATTTAAATATACGAACATCAGATTTTTTTTCTTGCCAAAAATTGCGGTGTAAAATTCAACTTATCGTACAAGTCGACTTGAAGGAGTTTTAACTAAAAAAAATCTGAGTTAGGCCTATATCTACTCTCTAGAAAATCAGTGGCCCAAAACTTAGATCTACCTGTAAATGAAGTTAGGCTAATTAAAATACAGTCAAAGTTCCTGAGACATGTACTGTGGAAGGAATGCTTAGAGAATCTGATACTCACAAGTCAGACTGAGGGAACTAGAGAAAGGGGAAAGCAGCGGATGACACATTTGAAGGGCCTGAGCAGGTGGATGGCAGAGCTGAGCTTGGTAGGGGTAACAGGAGAAAGCTTGCTCAGAGCTACCAGGAATAAAGAGACGTGAAAGACCATGATCGCTTACGTCCTGAAGAGACAGGGCACATAAAAGAAAAAGAAACCAGGTTCATTTTCTCCAGATTGTTATTTTTTCTACATAAATATAAGTGTATATACTTTTGTTTTTGTTTTGTTTTTTGTTTTTTTTGTTTTTTGTTTTTTGTTTGTTTTTTAAATAGGCGAATCATCTCCATTTGCAGAAGGCTTTCATTTTTTATTTTTTTTCGAATCAATTTTAAATCCTCTCCGGGTTAAAATTTGCTATCATTTTATTTCTTATTCCCCTGCAAATTTTTGCTCGTCCGTATTAAAATTAACTTCCAAATTTATGGTGTCTGACCAGCAATAACAGTCGAATCGACCAGAATCAGTTTACCGAGAGAATTGATGAGCATCAGTCAGTTAGTTAAGTGTCATACGTAAAACACGCTTCGGTGATCATGTCTCGAAAGAGACATGACTAACTGGGCAGAAGATTATCCCGCAGTAGGTTGCCATTTCTTTCTGCGGTAGGTTATAGAACCCAATCTGTTCTGTTATTTAACCCATAACTGGAAGGAATGGATGGATTAATACCTTTCCCAAGGGTATTTGCGCGTAAGTGAATGCAATGAATTCAACTGGAATTCGAACTCGGCTCCCCGATTTCTCGTTCCGAGCCGATATCCACTGCACCACAACGCACATCCATGAGGATACTGTGAGCAAAATGAACGCTTTATTTGCAGTAATTTCATTTAACTTTTCTATAAGTACATTAATTTTTCAACTCGCCTTCTCTCAGGGAAATAAGGCACCTTATTATTAACAACTTCATTCATCTGGTTACTGAGTTTCGAATAACGAAAGAAACCTTTGTTAGATCACATATAAAGAAAAAATCCATTGTGTGACTTTCGCAGTTCGAGAAGAGAATAATAGATATTTACAACGACTTATCAACCGTTAAATAAAATAACTATTAGCCTTTATTCCAGCAAACAAGACTAAATATTTTTGGTGTTTCACTTGCGGTCAAAATCTGATTGATTGTCAGTGAAGTTATTGCTTTTGTAGTGAAGAATTAACACATAGAATGATACACTGCCCAATTTATTTACTGGACCATACGTCCTTAAGGACAGATGATCCACTGGATAAAAGAGTTGGATTGATCCAAAGAGTTTTGAGTTCAATACCTGGCTACAACTGTGTTGAACAAATAACTTAGAGAGTTGAATTAAATGGAGATGACTACATGACATCTAGAAGTGGCATCACACATGGAATGAGAATGATGTACACCAGTGATTGAATTAAAGGGTCCGGTTCGAAATTCCCAGCACCTGAAGAATGTCGGAGCGTATAACGACCTAAACGTTGTAAATATGGCAATAAAGGTGAGGACAACAGTAAGTAATGTAAAGATACAAATTTGACGGAAAATAGAAAGCAAATTCTTAATTTTTCCAATTTTGCAAATGATTTTCTGAAAGATTAAATTTTCCACTGCTTCGGAAGTGATTATACTTCCTTAGGAAACTTATATTGACTGCCTTCAACATTTATATATCGAATAATTGTTTGTGTATACGTTTGGTGTTCATCCTGTACAATGCCGGGGGTGGGGGTCTGGATTTAGAGAGTTACAGTTTATGCGAATATGTGAAGAAGATAAAAGTTAGCATACACTTGGACAGATTAAAATTATAGTGATTAGGAAATCACTCTCTTGTGAGTCGGTTTCTGACTAAATCAACCTTTCCACTCTAACCGATCATTAAAAAATACCTTAAAACCCTACCTTTTTGGCATTAAATAACACCAAAAAGGTTGATATACGTTAAACAGAGCTCAAACTTAAACTCAAACATTTATACTTTATATTAAATTACTCACTTTATTTTACATATCTTTATTCTTGATTGCTTAAATCATCTGATGCAAAAATATTGTTGTCTCTTAAAGACTCTGGTCGATATTTAGGGTAAGTCGTAGTACAAAAGGCAAGTGCCTCAGTGAAATGGAAAAAAACATCAATTTCAAATCTTTTTATTTGTACCTCCTTACTTAACTAAATAATTACTTCCATTCATGCTATGCCTGTTATAACAATTTTTGTTGAAGTTGTTAGACTCACTCAGTGACGTCATTGGGTGCCTACCTATCATGGAAGACTAAGGTACGAAAAGTCCTAATAAGAAGCATATTATTTGCTCATGATACGGCATTAGCATCCCACACCCAGCGTGAACTTCAAACACTGATGGAGTATTTCTCTCACACATGCAGAGACTTTAAGCTGACCATTAACTTGAAAAAAAAAATGTCCTGGTTCAAGATCCCGCAGCAACACCGGTCATCACCATCAATGACTATGAGCTGGATTTTGTCCATCAGTTTACCTACCTTAGCTCTACCATCACTGGCAACTCGTCCCTGGGCATAGAGCTCGACAAGAGATTGTGAAGCTAGCCACAAACCTTGCGCGTCTCACAACACGTGTTTGGGCGAACTGCAATCTGACAGTGAAGACAAAGATGGCAGTGTACAACACCTGTTTCGTCAGGACACTGCTATACGGCAGCGAGACATGGACCACGTACGCCAGGCAGGAGAGACATCTGAAGACCTTTCACGTGAGAAGTATTTGGGAATCTCGTGGCAAGACAAAGGGCTCAACACTGCGGTCCTGTCTCGCGCGGGTCTGCTCACCATGTTCACACTCCTTAAACACCGCACACTCCGCTGGCTAGGTCATGTCCACTGTATGCCAGACGGTTGCATTCCAAGAGATCTCATGTATGGAGAGCTAGATTTGGAAGAAGACTCACAGGGCGGCCACAGATGCGGTATCATGACATTATAAAACGCTATATGAAGACTGTGGGCATCAACATGGCGTCATGGAAGAGTGTAGCAGTCAACCGGGCTAAATGGAGAGAAACCCTGGCCCAACAACTCAAATAAAGGAAGGAGCAATTAACACAAGCCACCATGGAGAGTCTGGTTCGCAGAAAGCAAAATGACAGCTCTGACAGACCAGAAACAAAACATAAATGCAGCCTCTGCAACAAAGACTGTCACTTCCGCATCTGTTTCTACAGTCACAGACGCCGATGCTCTAGCCAAGCAGACAACTAGAATGCCTGACTGACGGAGTCCTACTATTACATGTTAGATTCAAATATATATAAAAAAGGGGAATGTTCATTGTTCAAATATATATAAAAAAGGGGAATGTTCTTTGTTTAAATAACATTGTTTCCTTCCTAAATTAAATAATGCAGTTTGCTTAAAGAAAACAATGTAATCTCTTTAACATAATCACTGCCCTTTGTTGAAATGTCATTGTCTCCTTAAAATAAACAGTAACCTTTGTTTAAATGTTATTGTTCTCTTAATGGAGTAAATAATTTCCCTTGTCTAAATATTATTGTTTCCTTAAAGTGAATAATAACATGTGTTTAAATTTTATTATTTTTTAATGAAGTAAGCAATTTCCCTTGTTTAGATAATATTTTTCCTTGAAGTAAAGAATAATTTTTGTCTAAATGTTATTGTTCTCCTAATGAAGTAAACAATTTCCATTGTTTAAATATTATTGTTTCCTTAAAAATAACAACCTTTGTTTAAGTGTTATTGTTCTCCTTGAAGTAAGCAATTTCCTTTGTTTAAATAATATCGTTTCCTTAAATTAAATTACAAACTTTGTTTAAATGCTATTGTTCTCTTAATGAAGTAAACAATTTTCTTTGTTTAAATATCATTGTTTCCTTAAAGTAAATAATAAAATTTATTTAAATGTTATTATTCACTTAATGAAGTAAACGATTTCCCTTGTCTAAATATTACCGTTTTCTTAAAGTAAATAATATCATTTGCTTAAATGTTATTGTTCTCTTGGTGAAGTCAACAATTATCTTAGTCTAAATTTCATTTTTTCATTAAAATAAGAAACCGGGGAGCCGAGTTCGAATTCCAGTTGAATCCATTATATTCACTTACGTGCAAATACCCTTGGGAAAGGTATTAATCCGTCTCTTCCTTCCAGTTATGGATTAAATAGCAAGACAGATTGGGTTCTATAGCCTTGGTCGGCAACCAGTCTACCGCAGAAAGCAATGGCAACCTACTGCGGGATAATCTTCTGCCCAGTCAGTCATGTCTCTTTCGAGACATGATCGCCCAAGCGTGTATCACGTATGGCACTTGACTGACTGACTGAAATAATAACCTTTGTGTAAATATTATTGTTCTCTTAATGAAGTAAAGAATTTTCCTTGTTTGAATATTATTGCTTCCTTAAAGTCAATAACAAGCTTTGTTTAAATGTTATTGTTCCTTTAATAAAGTAAACAGTTTTCCTAGTTTAAATATTATTATTACCTTAAAGTAAACTGTAACCTTTGTTTAAATGACATTGTTTTCTTAATAAACCTAAATAATTTTCATTGTTTAAATGTCATTGTGGAACCTTCCCAGCGCCCCCAAGTCTCAGGTCTTCGTAGATGTGTGTTGCGTGCGTTAACTGCAACTGTGGCTGAAGCCGGTCGTACCGTTCCGTACCCGTGTGACCGAAGGTGTTGATGATCTGTCGAATTCCTTACTCCCCCTGCCACGTTGTGATTTCTGATTTTAAGGTGAGTTGAGGGCTCGGAGGTCGGTCGTCTTGTGTCGAACTCTGCGACTATTGCAAATGGAGAGGCGGGGTTGATGCACAATTCAGAAATAGTGAAAAACAGATAAGAACAAACAAATAAAAATAAAGAGACCTCAGCAAAAGCCAGTCCATGTGAACTAATGATTATATTCATAATTCTTTGTACAGCAAACAGGGAGATAGAAAAATGAAATTCAATAAAATTTAAAAAAACACATTACCACTTTTTATCGAAGTCTACAAATTACTACCTACTACTATGTCTCGTCATCACTAGAGATAAGACAGTCACTGTCTCTTTGTGCTACCCTTTTCTCTGTTTAGAAACGGTGGATGGGCCTGTTTGCGTAGGGAGAAGACTTTCACATCTTAGCGTTCTAGACTGAAACTTTTCTCCACCGCATCTCCCTTCTTTCAAATCCGCACTGCTGTTTTGTTAAAAATCGTTCGATCTGGCGCGGGAAGCTTGCTGGGAATAGGGGTATTTTACTCCAAAAGTCTAATGTCAATTTTGTGTATCTGGTTTTAATCACCCGTCACTGATGTCTGGTGGCTTGAAGCCTTAGAGACAAAGGCTTGTTAATTTTGTACATTCACTCACATGCCAGCGTTAATTATAATTCCCTTTAAAAGTGGGTGTTGCTTTTCGAAGCTAACCCATAAGTTAACCTGAGTCGGTTTTCATCGCTTCTCTGAGGAGAAAGTGCAGAATGAAAAAACAAACAAGAAAGAAACAGAAAGAGTTCTCTTCCCTTGTATTCATTTGCTGTCATATAAATCAGTCTAATTTCGTGAGTGCTTTGTCTCGCCGCTCTCTCTCTCTCTCACTCTCTCTCTCTCTCACTCTCTCTCTCTCTCTCACTCTCTCTCTCTCTTATTGTATGTATGTGTGTGTGAGCCATCCCTTGAGCCTGTTACTCCCATTTTTTCCCAGTTCTTTTTAAGAAAAACAAAAAAAATTTCACACATTGAGTCATTTTTCAACCATCTATGTCAGAGTTCGAATCCGTGGTTCGTCGATACTATTCTAACGTGGATGCATAAGGAACACTTACAATGTTATAATTGTTTCCTTAATGTAAACCTTTGTTTAAATGTTATTGCTTCCTTTATAAAATAAACAATTTTCCTTGTTTAAATGTCAGTTTTCTTAAAGTAAATAGCAACCTTTGTACAAATATTATTGTTCTCTTAATAAAGTAAAAAATTCTCTTTTTTAAATGCCAATTTTCTTGCCAAAATAAACAATATAGTTTGTTTAAAGGAAACAATGAACTTTCTTTAACATAAACACTGCCTTTTGCTTAAACATCATCGTCTCCTTAACGTAAATAATAACCTTTGTTTAAATGTTTAATTACCCTTGTTTAAATGCCATTGCTTTCTTAAATTAAACATTAACTTTTGTTTAAATGTTATTTTTCTCTGAATAAAGTAAGCAATTTTCTCAGTTTAAATGCCACTGTTTCTTTTGGAAACCGGTTGAATTTTTTTCATTACTCACTCAGTTATATCAATTCTTTTCAGCTGTGAGCAGTTTTATCATTTTGGCGTCTAGAATATCATTGATGTCTGCTGTCTCCGAAATTTATGAACGAGATGTAATTGAAATTATTTGATTTGCAATAATGAGTTCTATGATTGAGTACAACCTTAAAAGACATCCTGTTAGCAAGTATCGGTGGGCCTGTAATCAGGACACATTAACACAGGCAAGTACACTCAAAATATATATTAACTGCTACACAAATTAACCTGGAATTACGGTAGCCGAAGGGTCTAAATTACGACGGATAGGACGGTGAATTCCTCTACAAAGTTACAAGCAGATCTAATATCTGTAAGTTTTTTTGTCAACATTCCAGTGCTCTAATGATCATTGATGGTCTAATTACTTTATTTGTTAGATCTTTACACAAATGTTCAATATTTCATATTTTAAATCATTATAGTTGTCGATCTCCCTTTCTTTTAATTTTTATGCCAAATGAAGAGATGACATCTATTAGGTAGAACATATTTTTGTCATAATCATTATATTTGGTTTATCGTAGTCACTGTCTATATAGGATTATCTCATAGGATTATCCTTGCTTCTTATATCTAGCACTTCTCTTTTATAACCACAAGTCCATAACAGTTTAGTAAAAATGCGGGTTCGAATATAGGCATTAGTATTATTTCCTTTAAATTCTTTTGTATACAAATTTTCTTCCGGGTCCCATTCAGAGATCTACCATCAGAGATTGCTTTATGATATTTTCCAACAATGATTTTTTGTAAGACCTCACATATTTTACTGATATAAATCTTTCCACAATGTAGAAACTGTACTTGTGAATACAATTATTTGTAATTCTTTAAGTTATGTTTTGCCAAAAATCCCCTCAGAAGTCTATCAAAAACTTTTCCTATTATTTCGGAGATCCAACTTGATTTTAATAATCATTTTGCCCCAAACAAGGCAGGACCACCACTGATGTGCAGAGGGTTACAGTGAGAGTAAAAAAAAACAAAAATAAACAATACTACGACTGTAATTTTTGATGTCCATAAGTGCCAGATTCTTTGAGATTTCTACTTTAAGATCCTCGTATTTTGATAGTTTTGCGAAGATCTCTAAAGATACATTACAGTCTTATAATAATAGAGCGCATACTGTTTTTGTGATCTTCCAAAAAGATGTGTTGGTGATTCGTTTTGATAGTTCTGCCTATGTGTAATGTAAAGTCTCATAAAAATGTTAAAGGCCCTATGCCAGTAACAAAGTATGGGTGATTTTTATACAAATTACTCACAGTTTCCTTCTCGTAAAAGTTGCAAATTTTACAGTACACATATTGGCCCACTCTCTGTTGTCAAATTTTATATTAGGTGGATGTTAACTTTCAACCTGATGCAATATGGCCAATTGTTTTCTTCTTACAGTGACTGCTCTTTAGGTGACCCCAATTTTTCAATATGTGTACGTAATCATATTCTTTTAATCCTGGCGTCTTTGCAATTGGATTTTATTGTCTAGTCTGTGGGTATTGTAAATCCTCTTGAAATTCTTACAGATCGCATTTCTATAACTGGATCTGGATGAGGGTCTTACCAGTTTTCATCCCGTGAAAGATCCATATTTTCCAATGCAGATATTGGCCCACTCTGTCGTGCCGTGTTTTATATTCAGTGGTGCTAATACTGTGCAATCTAAGACAGGATCATTAATTGGTTCTGAATATTTATCACAGAATCTGCTTTTGGGGTGACCATAATGTTTCAGTATCTGTATTTGGCAATTTTTAGTTAATAAACGATGCTCATGTGCAGCAAGAATAAAACATTCGGTTCCGACTTTTATTCCTGTGCTACGTAACCACGGATAGGTATGGTGCTTGGCTACTTCAGCTTATTTAGCACGGGCAGAGTATTAACCGTGAATTGTTTCTACATTTATTGCATTGCATTTACATTTGCTTTATTTTCTAGGTTATCTGCAACTTCACTCTGTGTATTATGGTTTACTTGCACTTAAAATTACTGTGTTAAAATTTTAGATTTCTTTATAAACCAATAAAGTTTCTGATTTTGTTATTGTTTGTTGAAACGTGCCATCATCTAGTTTTCTGTAGTTTCTAGGTATCACTAAAGATCGATTGTTGTAGTTTTGTAAGAAAGTTCTAGTTGAACTAATCCTCTGCCTCCTTCGAATCTGGGCACATATTTATTATTAACATCTGCCTTAAGTATGCATGACTTGGCAAGTGAGTCTCTTTCTAGTTTTGGCATTTTTTTATTTAATCCGTTCACCCCAAGGTAAGGCGGGGCCGCCACTAATGCGCAGGAGGTTAGGGTGAGAGAAAAATTTACAGTGGGTATTGAAGAAAGGATAAAGGATTCAGGAAGATTTAGGATTGAAATTTTTAGACGTTGTAGCTATCAAAGAATCAAGTTAAGAGAAGGGAGCTTTCCAGATGGGAAAGAGTCGAGTAGAAATGGCGGTCGCATTTAACTATTTCAACGGTAAATGGGTTGGACCTAGATACCAATAACGAAGCCGACTTAAATTCACGTGGACGAGGCACCAGGACAAAGCTCATCAGAGCCATTGCCATAGAAAAATTGTGTAGAAAAGGCAGAAGAAAGGCATATCACGTCGGTGAGAAAGTGACTGAAGTCGATATGCCAAGTCAAGACCGATTGAATTGCAGATCCTTTTGTCGAGAACCTTTTAATGCAAGGTATGTTTCAGTTAAAGATGCTAACACTATTATTATTATTATGTCATTTTTCATCATATTTCGATTTCTGCTTTGGTCTCACTACCAACCAAGTCTGCGGGGAGACCTAAGGCAGGTAGTGGCGTGTTGTTATGGCTCCATTTCATGTTTTTCTATCTTCCCTATCATCTCCAGCATTACATAGATAAAGTTTTCCTTAGTGTGTGGGCTGTACTTAATAAGACAATTTTTTGTATATCTCTTAAGCTGGGGTTTCCAGGGATTCTTTCAATGTGTTGTTTTGTTCCATTTTTTATCATTCCAAGTGCACCTACTATCACTGGCACAACTCTTGTTTTCAATTTCCACATTTTTTCTATTTCAATTTCCAGGTCTTTATATTTTGACAGTTTTTCAAATTCCTTGATTGCTATGTTACAATCCGCTGGACAAGCCATATCAATTAATAGACAAGTTTTCTCCTTCTGGTTTTTAACAATAATGTCTGGCCTGTTTGCTTCAATTTTTCTGTCTGTGTAGATGGTGTCTGTTCGGGTTTATTTTTCATTCGTTCTATCTCTTGCGTAATCCAATGTACTTCCTTGCTAAGTTCTTTAGGGCAAGCCTATATCTTTTCCCAGAACTGTGTGACTTCTTCCATTCTGGGGGGTACTGTCACTTCAATTCTTTTTTTACCTATTTCCCTGTAAAATCTCTTTGTATCAGTCTGAAAAATCTTGTTTTGTCTGTAAAATCTTGCTCTTTTCTCATAGCGTCTTATTCTTTGAGCCCTCAGTTGGATTTTTTGCTTTATTTTTTCTTTATTTGATAAGACTTCATTTTCATTCCTGATGTTATATTTTCTTTTTATTATTATTATTATTATTATTATTATTATTATTATTATTATTATTATTATTATTATTATCGCTGTTATTGTCTTAAAAGCAGTATGATTTAGGGAATGAGTGAAAGATGCGGAGGTAGTAATTAATGATTATGAGAATAAATAGGAAAGACAACGAATAACTCTTCACTTTAAGTATTCAAGATGGTATTCTTCAGAGAAGCATCCAGCCTGGAACCGTAGTTCTTGATAAAATGCGTGAAATTTCTTTTCTATATTCTTCGATGTCGTAACCAGTAGTATAATTTTGGCTTCCGGCATGTTATTGATATCTGATGACTCCGAGGCTTGTGAATGAGTTGTAATTGAAACAATCAATTTGCAATTATCATAAAAGGTTTCAATGATTAAACACAAACGTGAGAGATATTTACTCTGTTTGCAAGTGTTTCTTTGCCTGTAATTAGGACCATGTACACACCCAAATACGCATACAAATATATATATGCTGCTACTTTTGGTTACATGGGGTGTTAGGAAGTGGGTTAGAAAAGGATGAGAATACTGATGAGAGTGAAGTGGACAGAGAAAGAAGCATGAGAGAGAGGATGCAGGTTAGTGAGGTAATAGAGATGGCTATTGACTTTACAATTAGATTCTTCAAGATTGTAGCTGTCGGGGAAGCAAGTAAACAGAAGGAAATTCCACAAGCGGGAAGTGCGAGAAAAGAATCTGTTGGAGTAGAATTTGCGTTTACAATTTATTGGTTTCACAGTAAAAAGTTTGGGATTAAGTTGTTAATCTTGTGACCCGAGTAAATTCATTTCAAAAAGAAAAAAATCAGGAGGCTAAAAGGAAGCAGCTGCAGATAAGTAGGACCCTGAGAATTGAAGATATGATAATGATAATAGTACATTCACGAAAATTTGAAAACAAACTGTAAATAAATGTAAAAGAAATGAATTAACTCCGACAAATTTTCAATTTATTTGTTTAGTTAAAAAAAATGGTTAAACAGATAAATTAAAAAATATGTCGAAGTTAATTCATTTCGTATAATTTCTTAAATAGTTTTTTCTTGTTTGCCTTTTCTAGATTAGAATACGAAAACAGAGCGAATCTGGATATTAGAGAAATCAGGAAAATGTGGGTTTAAAGGATTTATTTCGGGGATTGTCTAACATTGCCTTTGGTGGTCGAGCGGTCCAAGATATGTTACATCAATTGATGGTTTCAACTAGTAAATGCACGTGCGAATCCTGTCAAAGGACGTATATTTTACTAACCAGATTATAATTTATTCAGGCTTGAAGATATAAATAAATATACTGTTTAATTATAAAACTATGAAGTATCTACTCAAATTCTAGTATCCATAAAAATATTTAAAAAGATGAATTCAAAATATGTCGAACTTAATCTATTTCGCATATATATATATATATATATATATATATATATATATATATATATATATAAGAAAAAACTGCGAGAGGCCGTGAACGTTTTGTTTAAGGTCTAAATTTATTGTTGTTATTATTATTAATATTACTTGCTTTTTGTAGGATATATTAAATGTCCATAATGGCATATGCGTCGCTTCACGTGTTTCGGGTCTAAAGTTGACTCTCTTCAGGCGAATAAACTTATGACATGTATCGAGATCCGTTTGTTTTTCTGATGGTCACAGTATCGTGTATATACAAAGATAAGTGGTAAGCAGTTCATAAAGTTTATATGCGTGCGTGTTTGTTGGTTTTTCTCACACTCGCACGTTCAGTTTCATCCGTCACCTTTTGTTGACCATGACCTTTTTTTACACTGTCATACGAAATTTAATTTCGTCCTTATACTTCAAAATTGTTTTCAGCGATTTTTATTCAATTCTACATGTAGGTCTTTTCGTTATTTTTGGAATACTATTTTTTGAAAAGGTTCGTGAACTTTTTTTATCGCGTTTGAATTTTGTGTGTGTGTGTGTGTGTGTGTGTGTGTGTGTGTGTGTGTGTGTGTGTGTGTGTGTGTGTGTGTGTGTGTGTGTTAGGTTTTCATTTTGTTTGTTGAGGGAAGACTAGTATTTTTTTACAAATATTTCTTCCTGCGTCATGAGCGTGTCATAATCTGTATTTTGGTAGATAGGCATTATTCTGAATTTATCTTCACTACATTCATGTAAATGTTGGGAAACCTATAATTTCCTGTTCTGAGCTAGTTTGATTTTACTTCTGTGCAGGGCTACTATTTTATTTAGGTTTTGTATCGCTCCCACGTCTATTTTGTCGCATTTATCGCATTTTAGAGCATAAATTACGATTTTGGAATTGCGGGTCAGATCTGTTTTTATATCGAATGTAGATGTATTTTCGAACTTGAAGGAGTTATTGTCTACTATTATGTTGCATGCCCCACATTATTTTTGTTGCATTTTGTGACCCCTTGTGTTGTCTGCTGTTCGGATTTTGATGAAATTAGTATGTTTTTTAAATTTTATGATTGGCGTTTGCTTTTAAACATTTTAGTTGTCTTTAAGATTTATTTTTTTTATCATTTTTATTTATTAATTCTATGTGTATTTTTATCTTTGTAAACAATTCTGGGTTGCTTTTTTGTGTGTGGATACGTATGCTAGAATGTTTTCTTCGTTTTCTTTTTTTTTATGGTTATCAGGTTTCCGGAGAGATTCTAATGGTATTTCTTCTGCCAGTTAGAAACCCTTGTTTATTAGTGGGGTGGGTTATCCTCTTATTTGTAATGTTTTTGTAGTTCTTCTAGTCGTATTTTACAAAGGGTTTCGTCAGCTACTATTGTGCAAATCCGTCGTGCTAGCGAGTACGATTTTTGAAAACATTTAGGGTGGTGATTCTTGAAATGGAGGTATGGTTGGGTGTCTGTAGGTTTATGTTAAATGTCTATGATAATGTAATTTTTTTTAAATTTCTTTTTATGAGTATGTGTAGGAATGGAAGTTCATTTTAGATATATTCTAGCGTGAACTTAATTTTGTGGTGAAAGTTTCGGAGTAGATTGTGTAGTTTATTTATGTCTCCCCATGTTGATCTCCAAAAGATAAAACAATTATCTTGGTATCTCTTCCATGATTTAGTGAATTCTGTTTTTTTTGCTTTCCCCATATTTATGTCCCATTTGGTTGTATAGGGTTTGTTCTAGATATTCTAGTATGGGTGTTGCATACGCCGGTGCCATCTCTGTCCCCATCGCGGTACTCATTGTTTGAATATAATTTTGCTTTTTAAATTGGAAAGAAGTGTTATCTAAATTTAGGTCTATACTTTTTATAATAAATTCTTTCGTGAAGCGTGTGGCAAGTATTTCTGTGTGTTTTTCACACCAAAATGCCTGTTTACCTACCTATCCAATAACAGGAAATGCGACGTCTCCAAACATTTACACGAATGCAGTGGAGGTAAATTCAGAGTAATTTCTATCTACCAAAATCCAGATTATGACACGCTCATGATGCAGGAAGAAATATTAAGGAACGTGTTGTATTGCAGTCTAAAGTGATGCTCTAGGCATCTTTAGTCTTCGAAGTTTCACCCTTATTTTATAGATAACTGGAAGGGGGTCGCTTCCGCAGTCCGCACTTGGCTAGATTTTGCATTAAACCACTGCATTTCTGATGCTACTCTTATTATAGTACAGTATTTGTACTAATAAGTGTAATTTGGGACGAAATCATAACTATAAAGGAGAATTGTTGGATTGAAGACACTAGAAACTAGTATTGATCATCAACAATAGATCACTAACCTCTACCCTGTTTATTTTGAGGCCGTCATACTATTGTTTTTCATGGCTGATACATCGATATCTAAACTTTTTTATAAATGGAACTTTGTCTGTGTGTGTATGTGTCTGTTTGTGTGTCCGTTACCAACCGATTTTCTTGAAAATTTACACAGTTGTATTATAAGCGTCTGCGAGTGTTCTTAGATAGGTTTTGTGTCGAGGTACCCCAGATAAATATCGAAAATCGATAATTGAAAAGATCGGGTTATAGAAGGAGTGGTCCGATTCTAATCAAATTTGATACACTCATAGACAAAGACATAAGAAACGATGTTCAGAAGTTTCAATGTTGCAATTCTTACAATACAGAAAATTTGATATCGCTACCAGGAAATCAAAGTTTGACTTCCATCCATTCATTTTTCTTTCAGTCTACGGTTTCGCTTTAACTGGAAACCACTATTGCTTTTTAGTCTTCCGTGCCAACATCCAAAGAGTCTGAGCTGCAGGACCATGGATTAGTTTTAAAGCTTTCATTACATCCGAGCAACGCCGGGCTATACTGCTAGTTTTAATATAAAAAGCAGAGTAAGTACATAACTTCTATTGTGTAAAAAATTATACCGTATCGTATTAGATGCAGTTAAAGAAACCGCTTCACCCATGATAAAAAAGAAACAACAAAAAGTCAATATAACTATCTTTCAAATATTATATGAAAAATCATCAATATCATTGGCTCTGATCTCACGTATCGGCTTCCGTCAATTTATCATGCGCTTCCTTTTATATTCAATATACTTTCATGGTAATTGTTCAAATAAATTCCTCGTTACTGAACTCTATTGGCGGTAAGGTCTTATCAATTCACAGTAAAATTGGCTAGATTTAGCCGTAAGTTCTATGCTAGCATTTCCTTTACTGAACTCTCTCGTTTATGAAAATTTATGGTACTTTTTGAATGAATTCCTTACTATTGTACCTAGATCTTATTAATTTAAGCTGTCCCAGATTGGCAGCAAGGTCTTATCAATTCACAGTAAAATTGTCTAGATTTAACCGTAAGTTCTATGTTAAGAGTTTGTTTACTCACCTGTCTCATTTATGAAACTTTCATGGTAATTTCTCAAACGAAGACTTCGCATTCGTACCTAAATTTTATGAAGTTCAGCTCAGTAGTAGATTGGCGAAAGGTTTGTTTTTTTTTTCAATTTACTGTTAAATTAGTCAAATTTGACCGTAAGTTCTATGCTAAGTTTCTTTAACCACTTCTCATATTTATGAAATTCTCTTTCTGTTGAATGCTTTTGTTCTTAAAAAATTTAGTTTAATATCAATTGTTAGCACTTCTTTTCTTGATTACTTTACTCTTGTTCTTGCACCTTAATAATGTTTCTCAATTTTATTATTCTTTCACCATCACTAAACTTTTCTGTCTAAGTAGCATGGATCAGGCTAGTCTCCCTGTGTTCTAATGGAACATCCTATCATCCCCAAGACAGTTGACTTGCCGAAGAGATTAAGATGTAAGGAAGTACACAACAATTCGACTTCCGCTCCCCTTCCGTCTTGACTTACTATTTTATGAACGCTCTGTTAATTGTACTTTTCCGTACAATAAACTCTGTTATTTGTTTTCCCTTTACGTGTTGTTTAAAATTTTCCACTTGGAATTACCTTGTTATTTATATCGTTATAAAACCCTTATAGCAACCCACTGCGTCTCCTCGGGTTAACTCTCACAACAGACTTCACGTGTAATGACTATATAGAACCCACAGTTAAATCCACTGCTAAGAAAGTCAGTTCTATGCGTAGGGCCAGAACGTTTTTCCCTTCTGAAACAATCCTGCACATATATAAATCTACCATCCGCCCGTACATTGAATACTGCTGCCATATCTGGTCCTGTGCTCCTGCTATCCACCTAGGGATCCTTGACAAAATCCAACGGAGAATCTGTAATGTGATCGATCTCGACTTGGCAGCTCAGATACAGTCAATTTTTCACCGGTGCAATGTGGCTTCCTTGTGTCTCTTCTACAAATACTTTCACGGCTTCTGCTCCGATGAACTTAGCTCACTGGTGCTCTCTATATATGAATCTACTCGAGCCACAAAATTAGCAACTAGGTCCCACCATTTTACTGTGAAACCAATAAAATGTAAACGCAAATTCTACTCGATCAGCTTCTTTTTTCGCACTTCTCGCCTGTGGAATTCCCTTCCGTTTACTTGCTTCCCCGACAGCTACAATCTCCATGAATTTAAATGTAAAACCAATAGTCGTTTTCTATCTCACTAACTAGCATTCTCTCTCTCATCTCATTTTCTCTGTCCACTCCACTTTCATCAGTATTCTCATCCTTCTCTTACCCACTTCCTGACACCCTCTATAATCTGTCACTCTTTCTCATAACTTTCCTCCTATGTAACCCTCTGTGCACCAGTGGCAGTAAACTGCCTTGCTTGGGGCAATATGATTTAAAAAAGAAAAAAACACCTTGTGTCTTAGTGGCTTTGCTGCCTTGCATGGGGTTATATTATTTAAAAAAAATCATCAGAATCTGCATGATAATTTCTTTTATAGGGCTCATTCTGCTGCTAATAACCAACGCTAGTAGGACTTCTAATTCTCTCATAATAGCAACACTGTACTGATTTAAGACGTTTGTTGAGTAGACACATCCTTGTCTTACACCCATATCTGTTCACACTATTCACACTATTCGTACTATTGTCCTCATCTTTGTTGTCATTTTTCCGACGTTTCGGCCGTTGTACGCTCCGGCCTTCTTCTGGTGCTAAGAATTTCGAACCGAAGCCTTTATTGCTATCAGTGGTGTATATCATTCTCATTCCTTATGCAAAGCCACTTCTGATAGTCATGAGTTATCTCGCTTTAACTTAACTCTCTTAGTTGTTCATCACTGTTGTAGCCTTGTATTAAACTCACAACTCTTTGGGTCATGTCACTAGAACTAACCAAAGTCGCAGAAGTATAGACAAATACCCTTATTTGTTTTATATACACTCCCGATCAAAAAATTAAGACACTTAAAAATCTTTAAAAAGAAATATTTTTAAGGGATAGATTTTAAACTCCTCCCACTTAAGGCTACCAATACTACAATCTAAAAGGTTATGGAAACAAAAAGCTACATTCCAAACATTTTATTTAGAAATTTACATTTTTATAAAATGATGCGATTTACACATGATCAAAATTATAATACCAGGGGTAAAATTGTTAGATCTATGGTAATTCCAATGTTTTTAGTTTAGTTAGAGATTAGCAATCACTGCGTAAACGTGTCACCATGCCTAAAGCAAACAAACTTATCGAAGTTGAGCGTTCTCGAATTCTAGAATTCCATAAGCAAGGTTTGTCACAGCGGGTGATCGCAGCTAAGGTAAATCGCAGTAAAACTGTGATTTGCAAATTTCTAAAGAACAGTGAGAATTATGGAAAAGCAAAATACTCTGATAAGCCCCAAAATATTTCTCCTGCATTGAGTAGGAGAATAAGACGGGTTGTTATGAAAGACGGGGAACTTTCTTCTAGTCAAATTAAGGCAGTCACAGATGCTGATCGCAGTCCCGTAACCATCAGACGATATTTACGACAAAAAGGCATGATAAATAAAAAGCATAAACAAATTCCTCGGCTGCTTCCACGTCACAAGTTGGACTGCTTAAAGTTTGGTCATGAATACCAAACATGGAACTTTGAGAAGTGGAAGAAATTCCTGTTTCTGATGAGAAAAAATTCAATCTAGATGGTCCTGATGGCTTCCAACGATATTGGCATAACAAAAACATGCCTCCTGAAATTTTCTCCACACGTCATAGTGGTGGAGGGTTCCTAATGGTATGGGGTGCCTTTTCTTACAGAGGGACGATAGGGCTCCAGGTGGTGCAGGGTCGTCAGACAGCGGCTGGTTATGTTAGCAAGCTACAAAAAGCATCTTTGATGACGGAGGGCCATCGTTTGTGTGGGGATGGATGGTTATTCCAACAGGATAATACTGCAATCCACGCTGCAAGACGGACCTTGACCTTTCTACAAGAAAATGGGGTCCATCTCTTGGGACACCCTTCATGCTCACCAAACTTGAACCCAATTGAAAATGTTTAGGGATGGATGACAAGAGATGTTTATCGAAATGGCAAACAATATTCAACAAAAAGTGAACTTCATGAAGCCATCTTCAGAAGCTGAAGCAACATCCCCCGCACCTTAATGGAAACGCTTATTTCTAGCATGCCCGACAGAATTTTTGAAGTCATCAAAAGCAGTGGAGGTAGAACTTATTATTAAATTTGGTTGTTGAATGTTTTCATACACTTTTTGTACAATTTCGTAGAATTTTTGTCTCTGGTCTTATAATTTTGATCATGTGTAAGTTGCCTCATTTTATAAAAATGTAAATTTCTAAATAAAATGTTTGGAATGTAGCTTTTTGTTTCCATAACCTTTTATATTGTAGTATTGGTAACCTTAAGTGGGAGGAGTTTAAAATCTATCTGTAAATAAAAGATTTATTTTTAAAGATTGTTAAGTGGTCTTAAATTTTTTATCAGGAGTGTATTTACTGTACATCTATTCTATCCGTATGCAAACTGTTTGCTGCAAATATAGGTTTTGGAATAGTTTAATATCATTTCCAAATATATGAAAGTCATCTAGCAGTTTTAAATGTTTGTGTACGTTTTTTCATCGAATGCTTTTGCATCATTTATAAAATATAGGTATACATTCTTTTACATTTGTACTCATTTGTACTCGTCTCTCTAATGTTATTTGGAGTTTCAAAATCACATTTTTGGTTCTTGCGTCAGGAACGAATCTTATATTGAGATTTAAAAAATAGAAAGTAAAAGGATACATTTACTTAGCAACATAAAGAGACAACATTTCTAGGGAATATAAAGATAAATGTGACACTTACAAAACCTACTGAACGATTTGCTTTATATATAAACTAGCAGTATAGCCCGGCGTTGCTCGGGTGTAATGAAAGCTTTAAAACTAATCCATGGTCCTGGAGCTCAGACTCTTTGGACGTTGGCACGAAAGACTAAAAAGCAATAATTGTTTCCAGTTAAAGCGAAACCTTAAACTAAAAAAAAAAATGAATGAATGTAAGTCAAATTTTGATTTCCTGGTATCGATATCAAAGAAGTTTTTTCGTCGTAAACTGAATTTTGAAGGCTAAATAGGTCCTCTGAATAAATGTTATCATGGCTGAGTCTAACAACTACAACTATACCTTCGTAGAGCCAAACCCGAGGCAAAAATTAAATAAAATGGGCGAAAAAAAATACAGACATATAGGCAGATAAACAGACACACACACAAACATCTTGTTTATATATATATATATATATATATATATATATTATAGATTTTCGGCACTATTGTAAGAACTGCAAGCTTGAAACTTCTGAATATTGTTTCTTATGTCTTTGTATGTGAGTGTATCAAATTTGATTAAAATCGAATCACTCCTTCTATAACCCGATTTTTTAGATTATCTATTTTCGATATTTATCGCGGGTACCTCAACATAAAACCTAGCTAAGAACACTCGCAGACGCTTATAGTACAACTGTGTAAATTTTCAAGAAAATCGGTTCAGCCGTTTCGGAGTCTATAGGTAACGGACACACACACACATACAGACAAAGTTCCATTCATAAATAAGTTTAGATAACAAAAAGAGTGGATTTACTGAGGCCTGAAAAGGATAGAATTTTGGAGAGGACCAGGATCACTAACGTACTTGAAAGATATAGCACATAAAAGAAGTGCTTATGGCACAAATCTAAAGCTTTCAGAAACTAAAGAATAAATTAAAAAAGAAAAACAGCAAAGTTTCTTTGATAAAAATGATAACTGCAAATCAGTTATGTCATGTCATTCATCCTTTATGGCGTTGAGTAATGGGTAGCACGGATTAAAGAAGACATGAGACATCATTAACGTCATTCCGGAGAAGAATGTTACGAATAACACAGACGGAACCTGCAAGCAACAACGATGTTTTACCGATAACTAGAATCGAAAAGGACATTTGCTATGGGTCAGAGTTCTGGAATACATACTGATGAAAGGAGACATACCACCAGAAGAAATAAATAAAACATACGAACATGTAGCATACAATATCATCTGCTATTCAATTTGTTTTTCTAAATTTCATAACACTGCTACTAACTCTTTGATAATCGTGAATATATTTCTCGCCAAAATTAGTCATGTTGAAAACAGAGAGGAACGAAAATAGGATACCGAAGTCCGAACACGAGCTGGAATAACGAAGGACGTCTTCCAACGGCTAAGCAAATTAAGAAAAAAGAAAATTCCTTGGAACCGAAGAAAAGCACACTGAACCCCGATATAACATCATCAATGAATAACATAAATGAATCCTGCCCAATTCCCTCCCAGATGAATAACAAACTTAAAGCAACTGTGGGTGTTGAGAATATGAACAGAACGTAAGAGTAACGAATTACTCATAAAAAAATGAAAACAAAAAAAGATACTAATACTTAAAATCAGGAAGGGATGGCTGAAGATTTTGGGGGCACATCATAGAAGAAAGCGTGCATTCCATTTGAAAGATACTTTCGATATGAAGATAAAATAACCTGCGAAATCTAAGGATATATTTTTATCTTTTTGGATTTCACTGCTACTAAATAATTGTGAATACGTTTCTAACCAAGATTATGGTTTGGTTTCATTGTATTTGTTTAGCAAGATATCAACTTCTGTAAGTTAGTTACTACCAAAATCTGAATATTTTATTCACAATTTTATGACTGAAACTACGGATATTTATTATAGGTTTATACTTTCAATGTAATTGTGTGTTTTATAGATACGTAAGAATGTGCGTTGTGTTACAGTGGATATCTACTCGGAATGATAAATCGGGGTGCCGAGTTCGAATTATAGTTGAATTCCTTGCATTCATTTCTTAGGCAGAAATACATATAGAGAAAGTATTAATCTGTCCCTTCCCTGCAGTTATAAGTTAAAAAATAAGACAGATTGAGTTCTATATCCTTCGCTGGTAACCAGACAATCGCAGAAAGCAATGGCAACCTACTGCGGGATAATCGTCTACCCAGTAGGTCATGCCCTTTTCGATCGTCTCCGTTTAGTGGAGATAAAGTCGCACATAAGTTACTTGATTGTCGTTTTGTGACATCACTCCGTACAGTGACGAAAGTGGCAGTCAATTTCAGTTGGTTTACAAGAGTCAAACGGAGTGGTTGTATCTTTAGTCTGAGCCAAGGGTCTTGAGCTGAGGCTAAATATGCTTCCTACAGCACATGCTACAGCTTACAAGTCATGGTTCCGTTGCCCTTTCGGAAGATATCTTCCTTAGATACAGGCAAAACAGTTTGAAGTCCTCAATTTAGAAAAACCCAAAACTCGCCGTTTCCTTCACGGGGAACATGTGCTCGCTTAAGAAATAGTTGATAAATATGACTCATTTGAATATAGAGTGATATATAGTTTGCAGATTATCTATTATAGGTTCTATATGTTTTGGTAAAAGCCTATTTCTTTAACACTATTTGCATTATTCGGATTATTGTCTTCATTTTTGCTGCCGTGTTTACGGCATTTCGGCTGTGTACGCTCCAGTCTTCTTCAGGCGCTAGTCCGAATCATGTAAATAGTGTAAATATTACCACAACTCAGAAGTATAGAATAATAATACTTCATTAAGGTAAGACATGTCTACGGCTATATCGTGTTGAATGCACCGGTTGCCGTCCGATCTATCGAAGTTAAGCAACATCGAGCCTGGTCAGTACTTAAATGGGTGATCATTTGGGAATGCCAAGTGCTGTAAACGTAAGGAACAAGAATGGTCCACCGGTTCTCCAGGTTTGGGGGTTGGTCGCAGGGCTCACAACCCTGCCCCGTAAAAAACAGTTTGTTACAGCAACAAAAAGTTGCTGCCCTATGCACCATCTGGGTGTGATGGATAAATGATGATGAAGGCGAGATATTATGTTGACAGTTCCTGTATTTTTCGAATAGTTTTCTCATGTTGTTCTTCTTGTAGTATTTATATTTTTATATAGGTTAAGTGTCTACATTCAGTTAAAATTTATTTTACTGTGAAACTTCATATTGATTGATATTCATTTTTCTAGAAGATATGAAGTGGTGTGGTATGTGTGACGTATGCGACCGTCGAGCTAACGTTACTTCGTACATTCTTTTTTTTTCTAAGCATCTGTTTCTATTCACTATAGATTCGTTTTATTGTGAGCAGATTACTATTAGTGTTGTTGATTTAAGGTTTTTGCGATTCCTGTTGCATATAACTGTTTATTTTACCTTTTAGTTCTGTATAAGTGATCGCTGGATTATTATCAGGGGTTTTAATTTGGTAGACTTTACTGATGTTCTGTTTGGTCATTTCCTCAAATTTTTTTGTGGCTTGCAGTTTAGTATATCACTCTTTCTTTACAGTTGCTTAACCTGTTGTCCAACCTGTTTAGCAATTTCATCAGTAGTGAAGTGTCTAATTTTGGAGGGCTTTCTTTCATTGATAGTAAGGAGAGAATATTACTTTCTTTTATTTTCTAGAGATTAATTCGAGAGGTAGCACTCTTACACAAACATTGAAAGCAGCAGTCTTTATTTTTGCAGATGTATTTTTCATCTTCTTACTCTACACTGCTGTTTATCCTATTTCATTTTTACTAGACTTAGTCGCACAGAAAATAGGAAGATTGAAAATGTGGCCCCGAAATTCAAACATGCATAGTGATAGCGAAATATGTCTTTTAAAAGTTAAGCAAAGTATGAAGAAATGGGATCATTTCTTCAGAAATAAACAAATGTGTGTTGAATTGCATAATTTCTCTTGCATATCAGTGGATGCTAAACAATGTTCTCAGTGATGAAAAGAACACCTAAATCAAAGAGTTCAGGCGGATTCTGACAACATCCTTGACAGAGCATGTAAGCAATGAGAAGGTTTTAAAGAAATTAAAATAAAAAAGATATAGTTAGAATCAGAAATATCTAAGACGTTTAATGTCTAGAACGCAAAATGTCTAGGACGTATAATGAGGAAAGAGGGCTTTGAGAATTTGACACACACAGGATATATAAAATACAAGTGGAAAAGAGAAAAATGGTGTGTAACCGATCCAGGGAACTTGTGTCAGTGGGTAGCAAAAAATAGGGATCGATATTATAACTAACAAAATACAAGGCTAGAAAACTGCAGACAGTCGTGATCGCCCAAGTCTTGATGTAACCCTATTTTCAGATGGCTGCTATTCATTTTTATTGATTTTAAAGACGAGGAGAGATTTCTCTAAAGCTAATACGATTATTTTTGTCGGGAAAATTAACCGAAGAGATAACCTTGAAAAATACAAATTGAAAACTAGGAAGAATACAATTGCTTTTGTCGGGAGAAGTCAGCTAATGTATCAAAGCTGGTTTCCTAAAAGCATAGTCATGATATAGTCATCCGGTTTTGACAACTTGTGACCCTAGGTCAAAATTGAACCTTGGGAATTTACTATTTACTACCTAACAGGACTGCTAGTAGGAACAGGCAGATAATAACAGAGAGTTTTCTCCCCTTCTGTTGGAATGGCGGAAAACTCAGTCGAAATGGTTAAATGTTACTGCTTATATTTCGAGATGGTCAGACGTATATAGGGTAGTTGAGATAGAAATCCCGTGCCCACCCAGATTTTGTGCCTTTTTAATAAAACTAGGTTATACTAACACACAGGAAAATCTCAATAGAAACGAAGAAAATAGTGCTAGACTGCTACGTGATGTCAGTTCTTCAATACGGCAGTGAATGCTGGACAATATCATCGAAAATGAGGACAAAACTGGAAGCGGCCGAAATGTGGTTCTATAGAAGGATGCTACGGATATCGTGGACTGAGCATACAAGCAACGACGAGGTGTTGGAAAGAATGACAACAAAAAGGAAGTTGATGCTGAGCATCAGGAAGAGACAACTGAAGTTCCTGGGACATGCAATGAGAAAGGAGAGCCTGGAGAACCTGATACTGACTGGTCAGATAGAAGGAAGGAGAGAAAGAGGAAGGCAGCGGATAACATATTTGCAGGGCCTGATCAGGTGGATGACGGAACGGGGGTTGCCAGGAGCAACAGGAGCAAACATACTAAAAGCCACAAGGGATAGGGAGACGTGGAGAGCCATGATCGCCTACGTCCTGAAGGGACAGGGCACATAGAAGAAGAAGAAGAAGAAGGGTGGAAAACGAAATTCCGAGAGACAGAGACCAGCAATTAAAAATGGTCAAGCTTAAATAGCATGCCACCAGAAAAGTGATTTTGGCCCGAAATATTGCAGTCATCCCGCAAGCTGCAAAGTGAGCAAACCACCGTCCCGTAGAGTGCTACTGAAATACCAGCCAACTGATTATTTTTTCGTCACTTAGCTTTGATTTCCTTATAATTTTCTATCTTTTCGATATACGTAAATATATATAAATCTACACCGTGGTGTTGCAGTCTTAAATCTGATTTCCATTATATACCGTTCCCTCGGGTGTCTGGGCTAATCGTGACAGACGATCCTGCTTTGGCCAATTTTGCGCGTAATTGCATCTAACGACCACAACTTTAAATTTTGACTCGGCTACTTCATTAATAATGCCGAACCGCTATCTATTACACTACTATCACATCCAAGCTTACAGTAACTGGTATTCCCAAGCGGTCACTCATCTAGGTACTGATCTAGCTCGACGTCGCGTAACTTCGGTGATCGTATGGGAACCAATATTTCGACGTAATGTTGCCGTAATCTTGTCTTGAATTGATACGGCGTATAAAAGATGTTTTCTCTAACCGTAGACTTGTATGAAAAATTCTATTATTATTTAGTTAGCAATAAAGAATTGATTCCGCCTCTTCTTTTTTTTTTATTTTATATAAGATTAAATTGTTAATCCGGAAAAACAGAAATCCCCTGTTGACATTTATAAATATCGATGCCCCTCCTCTCAATCACTTTAACCTTTACAGAATTCCTGAACTGGGAATAGATTATACATAGTAATTATCTAGACGTATTCTGCATAAGAAATCACCAGCGATTTCTTTTGAAAAATCCGCGTGTTTTGAAGTACAATTATGTTTAATAGTTAAACAGAGTGACAATTTGATTCAGAACTTTTGATCGAAAGCTGATCTGACGATTACTATTATAAGCTTTACTCTCGAAAATTTTTGGTTTTACTACTGTTGTAGAAGTAGGAAGATCGTTAATGTTTTGTTTGAATTGGCCTTGTGTGAATCATAACCAAACTTGCTACATCTTACAGGTTTTATCCAGAATTATTAGGTTATTTGAAGGTGGATTTGTAGAAAAATCAAAGTATACCTTTTGTGTGTTTAAATAGACATTTATTAATAAAGTAGGAAGATCGTTAATGTTTTGTTTGAATTGGCCTTGTGTGAATCATAACCAAACTTGCTACATCTTACAGGTTTTATCCAGAATTATTAGGTTATTTGAAGGTGGATTTGTGGAAAAATAAAAGTATACCTTTTGTGTGTTTAAATAGACATTTATTAATAGAAAATAATACCATGAATTAGTATAAGTTAATGTTCAATGAGAGATGGCATAATTTAAGTTTATTAAGAGTTCGTAGTTGTAACATGCAAGATTGAGTTTATGTGTACGTAAGCAGGAACGTATATATGTATGTATGAGCGTTTATTGTTAGATATGAGTGTCTTTGAAGTTATCGCTCAGTGTGAATGGTGACAAAGAAGGAGGTGAGATGTAAAAGAAAAGCAGACAATAATAATAACGATCGCTTGACGTTTGCTAAGGGACGTGTTAATTAAGCTCGTCTCATTTCACTCTGACGACGGTCGAGCTTGCTCCGTTTTTTGTTTCGTTTGTGAGTGTCTAAATAGATCATTTGGGAATTCACTCGCGGATGTGATTCTGGCCTTTCTCTTTTGTTTTTAGATGCTTCCTGGTTTTCTATTGTCAGAAAAACATTTTGCATCGAGATGTGAAATTTCACAAGTTTTCTGCGTGTTAAGCAAAGTTTGTAAATTCGAATAAATTCGTTTATTTCTAACAAAATTAATACGTCAGTGCTTAGCATTTGTCTGTTTAAATCTAGAACTTCTTTTGTTTACTACATTATAATTAAATTTGAACAGGGAAACCAAGAAAGTTTCAAGAGTAATGTTAATAATAACGTTGAGTAATGCTGACTTTAGCTAGCTAGCTCGGTACAAAGAATCGACCATTTTTCTAGCATCTTTAGCGATAAGTCGTATTTAGAGAACAGTGTTGAGTTTGAGACCCAATGCTCGCTCAAGGCAAGGGCCGTAAATGAGGGAACTTCTACGACAATTTCTTTTATAACTGTGAAAACTGATCTAATGATTACTATTATTAGCATTACTTTTAAAAATTCTTACTCTAATTTTCTGATGAATCATAATTCTACAGTTAATTTTTATTACTTTTATTTTTAGAGTAAAGTTTACTTTGTGTTCTACACTCTTTTCATGTTTTAATTATACTGCTGTTGCTGCTGAAACACAATCACCTTGATATCAACGACCAACACGAAGAACGTATACATAAACATGTTAACTTATTCTGTGTATTTACTTCAGTGACGGTTGTGTGTAAAGGGTAGTAGTCAGAGGAATTAATTACATACGCATATATGACAGGCTAAACTTGTTATTCTCGCATTCTCTTTGAAGTCTTCTGGTTTCATCTTCTTTTTCGACTCCGGAAAACCCAGCTTTATATTACCGAGGTTCGTCGAACATCACTTAATTACGTCTTCTCTGGGTAGGCATACTCACCGATTATTGTTTATGGCTAGTTGCATCTTGAAGTCATCACTTTTTTGTTTTTTCAATTGTTAGACTTTAACACAGTCGCCCTAAAGCACACTTCGTCTTTCTATTAGTCATTGTTTTTATATCAAAAAACGTATTTTTGTCTGCTTACTAAAACATAAATCATTTCTTTAATGTAAGCTGGTTTTAGTGAGTCACAAGCTGCATTCCTTTCCTCATTGTTTTATATTTCCGGCCTTGGTCGTTGTTTCTGCAATATTCGCTTTTAATCTAAATTATATTCTGTCTTTGACACAATGCACGTAATTTTCTGTATTCCCCTTGCGATTAAAATTATATCATCGCCTTTTCTTTTCTTTTCTTTTTTTCGTTATTGGCAGAAAAAAATATTTACTTAATGTAGATTATATTCTGTGTCTCGCAAACTGCATTCTTTTTCCCATTGTCTCATATTTCGGGACTCTAAAAACTGGCGGCTTTGACACAATACATTTTTTATTTTGTTGTATTCCTGTTTCGACTGAAATCATCGCCTGTTTGTTTTTTTAGGCCTTTGACAAAAATAATATTTATTTGAGATTAATTATATTCTGTGGTTCCCAGAATATATAACACATCTTGTACAAGACTCGAAAGCCACTTGTTAAGGCGCCGCTCCTATTTGACTACAAATGGACTGTTCCCATTGTTATATATAGCAATGGTGGATTCTCTACAAAGCGTCGTAGAGAGTCACTTGAGAGTCTCTAATGAGTTACTGAAGAGTCAGTGCGAGTCAGTGAAGAGTTAGTCACACTTCCGGTGGCGTACCGATAGTAATCACGTATACACACGTCTTACGACGGACTGGACTCTTGTATCTTTATTGTAAATATTACAAATCACTTCTGTACATACTAACCGTCTTTCCGCGGAATACAACTTATATTCTGATTCTGTTGTTGAGTTATTCATTTATACCTGGTGACATAACACCACTCGAAGTACAGTGTTACAAAGAGACACAGTTTATGCGGATTGCTGAAAAACATAACGGTAAACTCTACACTTAAACAAGCTAATATTACACCAGGGAAGCAACCTCTTCGGGTTAGGCTACACAGTAATGGTTCACGGGAAGAAGCTGCTCAAGTGGAACCTACTCCTCACTAATGGAATACGAAGGGAATGAGAGAGTTCGCTAAAATTTGCATAGCATGTCGGATCCTAGCCTTAAAGGTTAGGACTGGTAAAACTAAAGAATATATTTTGTTAAAGCAATTTTTATGGAAGTGGTGACAGAGCAGTAAGAGGCTTGCTATATTTCGTCTGTGAGACGAGTGTTGCAGAGGGGAAAGCAGTTTGTCAAACACAAGGACGCGGAAACGCTTTTGGACACTATCGAAAGTAGAAGTGAGGACTGGGCAGCTCTTGTCCAAGTACGACAGCCGTTAGCACTGGATCTTAGTCCTGATCTGGCTATTGTGAAAGAGGATAGCACGAGGAGTCAGGTACTTGCTGGATTGGTACTAGAAATCGACCATTTGTCAAGCATCTTTAGCGATTAATCGTATTTACGAATTTCATTAGAAAACTGTTGAGTTTGAAGCCGAACCGTCGTTCAAGGCATTTGGCTTCACTGAGGGACCCTCTATTCGTTGTTTTTGGTGGTAGTTCGATTGGCGATGATGAAATAGATGGTTTGGTTTTCAAATAAACTACTTTCGAGTTCTACGAATATAAAATACTCAGTGCTACATTAGTATGTGGTTCTACCATCCGAGTATGATCTACCAGAATACTAAACTATTGAGAAAACGAAATGGTATTCACTTTTTATTTTTCTCCGTTTTTCAGATAATTCTACCCGCATTTGTGACAAGAAGGAATATTTTCCGGTCGATCTTAGAGTTGAAAGCGGCGAAGGCATATTCAGACGTATACTTCATCGCAAATAATTTGGTTGCAGGACTCTTTTGCACTCCTGTTGATCTGCCACAATAAGGGATTGGAATTATATTTTTTGAAAATAGGTTTCCATCAGAATTCTTCATTCGCTGTGTGCTACTTAGTTGATACTTAAGTAAAATTGCGCATGTAGATAATTTTCTTTCAGATAGATCCAATATTTAAGAAAAGTAGATCGCATATTTATGTAGCACCAAATACCCTTGGGAATTGCCCATTTTTTTCTCATTAAATATTTGAGCTTAACATATTTAACAAAATATTGTAATAATAGTCATTACTTTTTTTTTAATCATATCACCCCAAGCAAGGCGGTAATGCCACTGAAGCGCAGGGGGCTACGTAAGAATGAAAAGATTGGAAAAGAGAAAGCCGGAAACCACATCCTAAACAGGGAACAAGGGATGAGCCTCTACACCTGTTCAATAGACGTGGGTGAAGTGTGAATCGGGCGATAGGTTAGTCTATCTATTCCAATTGAGGAAACAAAAGAAAGAAAAAAAGTGAAAAAAAGAAATAAGAGGGTACAAATTGAAAAGGAAGTTAATTTCACCGAAGTAGATGTTAATCTTTCTTTCTTTTTTACTATCTTTCTCTCTGTCTTTCTTTTATCTTTCATTCTTTCTTATCATCATCATCATCATCATCATCAACATTATTATTAATACTATTATTAATGTGAATATTAATATTATTACTACGACGACAGCGATTTTCCTTTTTTTCCTAAACTCAAACAGCGACTTTGATTAAAACTTTTTCTTCTATATTTCTTCCTAATCAAAACAGAATGGTCCATTATTTTTCTGAAGCAATGGCAGATCGAGCGTAGCTTATGTACTAACTTACAAACTGGCGGAGAAACAAGCACAATGATCCTCGGATGGCAAGCAGAAATCGTTTTATCTTCCCCTACGCACCTTCTCGTCTTTCAGAGCAATAATGAAGAAAATATGATGCTAAATGACAAAAATCCTTGAATAAAAAAAATGCAAAAATTAATAAAAATCTAAAAATAAAATGTTAGGATTATATCCAAATAGAGAAAACTAAAGCTATTTTTCTTAATCTTTTTCTTTATTTTGTTCTTTCAATCTTTTTCTCTAATGCTTTCGTTCAATTATTCTTTAGTTTTTCTGCTTTTTGTCTTTCTTTTTTTTTTTGCTTTCTTTTTCATTTTTTTATTACTTTCATTCTTTTTTTCATTCGTCCGATCTTTCTTTCTTGCTTTCTTTCTTACGTTCCTTCTTTCTTTCTTTCTTTCTTTCTTTCTTTCTTTCTTTCTTTCAATCTTTTTTTCTATTACTTTCGTTCATTCATACTGTATTTTTTCTGCTTTTTTCTTTCTTTTTTCTTTCTTTCTTTTATTTTGCTTTTTCTCATTTTTTCGTGTTACTTTGGTTCTTTTTCGTTCGATTTTTCTTTCTTTCTTTCTTGCGTTTCTTCTATCTTTCTTTCTTGCGTTTCTTCTATCTTTCTTTTGTTTTTTTTCATTCTTTTGTCTGTATTGCTTTCGTTCATTCATTATTTATTTTTCTGCCTTTCTTTCTTTTCATCCTTATTTCTTGCTTTCTTTTTTCATGTTTTCTTTCGTTTTTATTTTTATTCTTTTTTCTTCTGTTCCATCAGTCTTTCTTTCTTACGTACCTATTTTTTCTTTCGTTCTTTCTTTCTTTCTCTCGTTCTATATTTCCTTCTTTCTTTCTTTCTTATTATTGTGCATACTTCATTTTTCTCGTTAAAACCAAACTGCATTTCTGAGATTTCTTTTTCTTCCGTCTTTCCTTTCAACTATAATGGAATTGTCCCTGTTTTATGTGGGGTAAGTCTGAGGCACGTGCTAACTGCTATCCATGGTATTCGCGAACCCATTTTCTGTAGAACCCATTTTCTATGGATTCCATTCTACTTTTCATCTGTGAAGAAATTGGCCAGTATACATTGTTATAAGGTTGCAAATAAATATAAGCTCGCTACTCTTTTGCTTAATTCAGAAGGATCTTATTTTCACTAAGACTAATCTCGATAATAAATATGTTCAAGATTAGCAAAGATTAGTACCAGTGTGATTAAATTGAAACTTTAAATCGCTGATAGTGTTGTGTTTCACCAGATTTTTATGTGCTTATCTGATGATTATTTCATATATAATGTCTGGTTTAACTGCGATGTTTATACTCTTTTAAATAACAAGTTCTATCTATTTGTGTGATGATGTGATGTAGATTTCCGGTCATCAGAGCGTAAAACGAAATCAGCAGTGCAATTCGAATTTCGACTTTTGATGCTTGTATTTAGTTATTAAAGGCCAAGCCCAAACTTCTCTCTGAGCTCTGACAACTCACAAAACATCACGTCTCTTGATTGCTACAATGTTTAACAAAATCTGTATACTTTTACTTTGAATAAATTGTATTCTCTTAAAATCCTTTAACGCACCAGTCTTCTTTTGCTACGAACCGTGAGTGATCATGACTCTCCACAGTTTCCTGCTTTCCTAGCTTTTAGTAATTTTTTCTCGTTATGTCTTTTAAAACTTGTTCTGCCGTTTCTCTTCATGACGTGGATGATTACAGCTATACACAATTTCCTGTCATTTGAAACTTTTTGCAAAATTTGTTATTTCACTATGTTTCCTAAACGCTATTTTGCCAAACATTTAGATAAACCTGTTCTTTTTTCTTCTACGTTTTTTGTCCCTTCATGTCGTAGATTATCAAAAACAACAACAAAAAAAAAACAATACTAAAAGCTAATTTTAGTATTGTTTTTCTTTTTGTTATCTCTCCTAAAAACTTTTCTGTAAATCATTTACAAAATCTTCTTCTCCTCCTCCTCTTCTTCTTCTTCTTCTTTGTGTCGTGTCTCTTCCAAATTATGTGCGGTCATGGCTCTCATATCAACATCTCAATCGCTAACATATAAAGTATACGTACTAACTATTACAGTGTCGAATCCTTACTCCAAGTCAACTGACCTGACATCCTAGCCCTCGTCGAAACTAACCTTGATCCTTCTATCCTCTCTTCTGAATTCTACGTTACCTTTCTCTCTTCAGGAAGGACTCCAATGTCCACATGTATGGGCTTAATGTTTACGTCAGTGCACACCTTCCTCTAGCTCGGGTGATCTCTCTTGAATCCCTAGATCATTTTTATGCATTTCCGTCTCTCCTTACTAAGCTCAATCAGCTATCTCTTCTTTCTCTACTACTCCCCCTCATATCCCGACTTTTCCGTTCTTGACAGCATCTCCAATAATATTGATAAGGATATTTCCTTTCGTCCGTTTGCTCATATATTTGTGTTTGGCGACTTTAACGCCCACCACGCCAAGTGGCTGGAAAATTCTGTCACAGATCTTGCTGGTGTCCACACCATGAATATTTCAATTGCTCAGTCCCTTACGCAAATGATGGAGTTCCCCACGCGTTTCTCTAATAACCTACAATGGACCTGACTCACTGCTAGATCTCTGTTTTACTTCCATCCCTGACTATTGCAATGTCAAGCAACTCTGCCCTTTAGGAAACTCTGAACTTGCTGTGATATCCGTTAACATTTCCTTCCACTCCCACTCCACTCAAGAAACTCAGATTAGCAGTATATCTTACTACTACCAAAAAGCTGATTGGGACTCGTTCCACTATTTCTTGTGTGACGTCCCTTGGAAAAAGCTTTTTAGTCTTCCCGTTAAGAACTGCATGGCTGAGGTCTCCTCTTGGGTTAAGGCAGACATCGATGCTGTCATTCCAACCAGGAAGTTACGACTTAAATCCAATTCGTCCCCGTTTCTCTCCTGCTTTCTCGGCCGCCATCGCTCACCAAAATTACAATTCGGTGCCACAATCTATTTCTCCACCAGCACATTGACACGTGGTAATCCCAAGCGATTACCCATCCAGGTACTCAGCAGACTCGTGCAACCAGACTGGCAACAAGGTGATACCCATTTACAGTTAGATCAACCAAATGCAACCGACAATTCTACTCCATCAGCTTCTTTTCTCGCACTTCCCGCCTGTGAAAATCTCTTCCATACACCTGCTTTCCTGACGGCTACAACCTCCAGGAATTTAAATGCAATGTCAATACCCATCTTTTATCCACTTGATTCCAGTTCTTTCTACATCACCCTGCATATCTTGTTTTTTTCTTTCTCTCTACCTTCGCTTCTGCCTTCACACGTGTTCCCATCCTTCTCTTGTCCTTTTTCTGACACCCCATGTAAATGGTTCATCTTTCTCTTTACCCTCTTCCTTTCTAAACGTTTACTCTTATATAGCCTCCTGCGCATCAGTGGCGGTACCGCCTTGCTTGGGGTGAAACGATAAAAAAATTTACTAAATTTCGGTGATCTTACGGTGTGTTTTAGCGTGATGTGGCTGATATCCATTACGCTACCTGTACATCGAAGCTTACAGTGCCAGGTATTCCAAAGCAGACATCTAACTAGGTACTGATCAGGCTCGACATTGCTCAACTTCGGCAAAGGTACGGTGACCGGTGTTGCAACGTCATGTAGTCGTTATCCATTACACTATGCGCACATTTATGCATACAGACCTGCTATTCCAAAATCGTCAATCATCTATGTACTGGTCAGGCTTAACTTTGGTATGTTATAAAGAAAGCCTGCAATAAAAGAAAGAAAGAGAATTGAAGTGGGTGCGTTAGTTCGGTTAGTTTGCACAAAAACTGGAGAATAAAAGGGAGAGTTTAAAAAGAGGATGTATAAAGGGTCTTTATAATTATTGGTGTACAATATGTGGGTGATAATGGCTCTCCACAACATTCTGTCTTTCGAAGCTATCATTGATGTTTACCTTTTTTACTACAATTACCACCCACAACACATTCATCTTCAGTATGCTCTATCAGTGTAATATTTTTCAATCTCTCTTTCCTCGTTATACGATACAAAAATTTTAGCTGTTTCTCTCAGTGTATGTTTTTGTTTTCCTTTTCCCATAAAACGTCCATGTTTTTCTTAGCAGGCCTTCGGTAAAACAATAATTATGTTGCTTCAAGTCTCTTATTTAGTAGTGTCTTTTTATTTCTAACAAAACTTTCATGCTTCTTACTATGTTTCTTAATTTTTTGAAGGTATCTTTTGATATCCCGATGTTTATTTTGTGTCACAGTTTCCATCCGTCCAGAGAAAAAGCCACTAATCGCGACCAAATTGATCTTGAACCCTGTTATCGTCTCGTATCCTCTGATCTATTTGCAGTATTCGTCAGCACAAGAACCAAAATGCCGTTAGCATAGGCAGAGGAACTGGCCGTGGTAGCAGCACAAGGAACGAATTTCCACGAAGGACCGTAAAACAAAATGAAATCGGACAACCTTTATGAATGACGCAAAACAATGCGAAAGGTTCCGATCTTACTCCAATCACTTCAACCAGAGTACCGGGGGACGCATACAGAAGTCTTCTCCAGGTGAGATAGTATGGCTCAAAATCAACAGCAGATAGGACACTCTCCGGCAATCGATGGTTAACCTTATCGAATACCTTGGGCTGAACTTAATTGATTAGCGCAGCTTCATGGTCGATTTTCTCAATGATCAAGCGTACCAAATGAACTTTGTTTTTAATAATTCTACCTTTCACAGCAAATGTTCGTTCAGAACCAATCAGTCTATAGAAGACAGCCTGCAAACGGTTGGCTAAGATCTTGGCTAAAATCTTTTTTATTTAAGATCGTCAAAGGCCGTATGTTAGCTATCCCATCTCCACCGTTTTTTGTTTTTTTTGTTTTTTTTTTTTTGTAGAAACACAATCATACTCCTGGTGAATCGTTGAGCTATAAACACTTATTTCATCCATTTGTTGTAAAACAGTTCTAGCAGAGGAAGAAGAAAGAGCGACTGCCTCAAGTACATTTTGTAAGGAAGATCATCTAATCCGGGAGTTTTCTCCCGGCCAACCACCTTCAGCTCTTCCCTGATTTCTGACTTCGTAATGGAACCCTTGCATCCAGACGCATCAGCTGCCTCGAGGCGGAAAAGTAGACCAAACTGGCGTTAAAATGAGCAATGCTCAGAACGGCCACCCTGGTGCACAGATTCTGAAAGAAGTCTTTAAAAAAACCTTCATATTCCCGCGTTTGTAGTCAAGGTCCTCTCATCCGGCAATGTGACGCACGTGATATGTCTATTTGAGTTCTCTCCGGAATCCATCGACATTTTTTTTTAACCCTAACTACCTGAGAGAGTTTCTTCTTGATAAGCAAAGAGGGCAACTTAGCCCTAGGTAAGGCTACTTCCTCTTTTCACGGGATTTTATCACCCGGTCTACTTTTGCCTCATATGCTGTTTGCGTTGCTAATCTAACTAGATTGTGTCGACAATAATATGCAGAAGCAAAATTATCCCACTACATTTTCCCAACCACAGACCCCGTCAATTGCCGCTGTAGCATTAGTAGCAGCTGCTTCTGGAAATCTCGTTCACTAAACAATAATGCGTTCAAATTCTATTAGCCAGCCATCCTAAAATTTATATGATCCGTGTAAAGTATAGAATGAAAAATCGAACAACCTAAGAGCACTCTTAACTAGGACTCGGTCTGGGTAGCTAGAACGCGCTACTGTAGCCAAGCTACCCCTATTAGTCTAAGTCCACACTACTTTCCGAAGGTGCTCACTATGGTACTTGTCGATAAAGTCCCGAAATGGCATTCTAATCTCTTGCTAAAACTACCCGATGAGATATCGTCAAAAATGGCTCGATACACAAAACAAATCAAGCCACGCCAAATAGTCATTGGGTGCATAAACTACAATAATCCGAAGAGCCTTATCCGAAGAGCCTTATCCTTTCTGGTAATATCTGCCACGCAAAGTCCGATCTGCTAAAGCAAGATATACGCCACATTCAAAGACTAACTCAATCAGGAATCACCTCTTGAGTGTTACTCAAATCATGTTGAATAGGGGATAAAGCTCTTAGACAGAGACTCTGAATTTGCAACTTGGTGAATAGTTTTTTTGAACTTGAGTCAAACGTAGAACTTCGAGCTCTTGAGTTTATCAGTTTGTTTTGTGCACAAGCTGGGTTTTTTGCAAGCAGTCGTTCTCGATACTTCATTGCTAGTTTATTGCATGCACATACTTTGAATATTATTTGTAAAAGGTAGCTGTGTATTGCGTTTCGTTCGCTGATGTAGTAATACCAGCTCAAATTCTAGTTCAACACTGATGTGGGAACCAGTGGAGTTAAACGAATCCTCTGTCGCTACTGATGTGGGATTGGGACTTTGGGATTTCGGCGTGGGTGCGTGTCTCGAATCCTCTGTCGCCACTGATGTGGACACAAAGTGGGGGCCACGGAAAGAAAACACGGAACACTGTTTAGAGGTAAAGAAAGATATATTAAACAGGACGATTGCAAAGAATAGTGTAAGAGTAAGCGGATCTTACTATCCAGAAGTGCCCAATAATGGTCGTCGTACGTGGCTGCGCACTACTGGTGCTTCTCCCATAATACTACCATTCACATGGTAATATAGTAATGGAAGAGTCCATGATGTAGGTAATGATCGGTCTCACAACAATAACTCAACATAAAACTTGTATGCTGTAGGAAGTTTGGTTAAATCTGACACAAGGCCGAACAAAAGAAATATTAACCAGCTCCCTACACTTCAAGGACACCGACAGACTGTCCTATTGAAATTGTGTTCATCTCATTCTTGATAGTACCATCAAGAGAAAGCCAGCCAATGTCTCTGGGAAACGTTAGCTTCAAAAAGTGGGTGAACAAAAACAGCGAGTTTCGTGGAACACAATTGCTAAATTTTCCTCATTTGGTCGTCATAAATATATATGCGTCTGGTTATTCAATAAATAAGAAATAGATTCCATTCAATATATTAGAAATAAATGCCACGCAGCGACATGTAATAATCACACTGTCATGAATGATACTGTTATACGAAAACTCCAATTTTTTAATTATAAAAAATCTTTTCGAAAAAAAAAAGAACTTTCCTACCAATCAAAGTATATTCTAGCACATATGGTTTTCTGCAGTGAAAATAGCTTAGGTATCAACTACAAAAAATTATTTGAATCTTTTTAGTATTAAGACATCATTTCAATATATATATATATATATATATATATAGTGTATCGTGCAATATATAAATATATTGTATATTTGGGCAGCAATCTCTTTTTTAATGTAAGTTTCAATAAAAATGACAAACTGCGATGTTTAATTTGCTTACATGATTTTCATGTGATCTTAAGATTTTTTCTTTTTAAGACATAATTTATATCCAAATATTATGTTTATCCGTGCACTTTTGGCTACTTTCAGCCATTTTCAAGGATGAATGTTATTTTATGTGTAACAGAATGTAAATGGTGTTATGTATAATGTGAAGTAGTGGTATGTGTTATGTACCCAACACGGTAGGCATGTTGCTAACGTTTTTGTAATTGATGCTATTGAGTGTTGGACTTTTCGATTTTAATAATAAGGCCAAAGGAAAAAATATCATAAGATCTCATGAAACATTACATAAAAAAATTAACCATCACATCTTGATTGTCATTTTTGATGAAATCTGCATGCATATATATATATATATATATATATATATATATATATGAGTAAGTATTATTGTATTGTTGACTAAAATCTGTCTGGTATTACCTACCTGTCTATGTTTTCCTAAGAAATGTTGTTTAATTGTATTTACATTACAAATTTACGAACTGCTGCGTTTGCTATTTTTGGTAACTGTTATCGTTGCTTAGCAGAGTTTTATGTCAACACAAGATAAAACCGTCGTTGATGGTGAATGTTTTTATGTTAACGTCCTTGTAACCACTGTGAAGATGGCTCATGTGAGCCGAAAGCTTAGAAACAAATTAATAAAAAATTATCCAAATGTTGGAGAATTTTTGTCTTTATTTTTATCTGAAATTAAAGCCAAAATACGATGTTTAGAATGGTTCATTATTAAACATAATAGACATTTATTGTCTCTTATATTTAACAGTATATGCTTAGAATATATATATATATATATATATATATATATATATATATATATATATATATATAATGATAATAATAACTACTTAGACTCTGTAAGAATGCACTCCGTAAATTTATGCCAATATAAACTCTCGAAAAACCATTAACAAACAGAACCTAAATCCGTTACAATCCGGCGTACTAAGTCGTCGGGTAAATGGGGAGAAAAAAAGAAACCAGCGGAACAAGAACAAAACATTCAAGATTCCGCAGTAAAGAAAAAAAACCCAAACGGAACCAAACACAAGAAAATTTGCTATTTATCTTTAGTACTTCAGCCTTTTCCCTGACGATCCGTAGTGTGAAACCGCGGTAGGTTTTGGGTCACTTTAGATTGTATATATATATATATATATATATATATATATATATATATATATATATATATATATATATATTTGTGCATGTGTGTGTGTATTTGAAGTGTATACGTGCATATTCATGTGCATATTCAGGTAGTGTATGATGTGGTTAACAAAACCGGTTTCAGATTCTGGTTTTTCACGTTTATGGGTTGTGTCTCTTCAGGACGTGGGCTATTTTGGCTATCTACAACTTCCTATACCTCGTAGCCATTTTAAATTTGATAAACCACCCATCACCGCTGCACCATTAATTTCATACAAACTTTTCAGGCAGGTGACCTCTTATCTCTTCATATGCCTTGTGAGTTTTTATTATAACAACTCTCCTTTATCATTCCGTGTGCAAGAAATTTCTGTTTCTTAATATAATGATTCATTTTGATAGCATTTTCATTTAAGACTTTTCCGTTGCTTACTCGATCTATGCATAGATCTTCTCTGTAGAACCACGTTTCTGTAGTCCAGCATTTATTGCCATGAATGAAGACTGATGCGTCTCGATTCTATTAAACTGAATTTTATTTGCGATATTAATTATGTATTTTCATCTTATGTTACCGTTGCATAATATATCATAACAGGTGATGAAAAGTGTTCAACGCCAAAGGCAAAGAACTGACGAGGATAAATCTTCACAACCAACTGCAAAAGAAAGAAAAATAATATTTTATGTGATGTTATGGTTAAAATATTATTGCTTTAGAGTTCATAAAAAGCAATGAAATACTAAATGCAGATTTATGCATTCAGCAACATATCTACACTATTTGTTTGAAAAGCACCCTGCCTTCGTCAATAAAACAGGTATTGTTCTTCTGCATAACATAAGGTCTTATGCAGCAAAAATAATACATTAAACCATTTGGAGTGTGCTTGATCTCTTCTTCATCCGAATGTTCACTAACTAATATTTATCTCATTCAATCGCTTCAAAACGCTTTGAAGGCGATTTTTTATGGCTTATCAATCATTGAAGTTTATTCGAAGATTAAGCGTTTCATATTTGATGGTTTTCTTCAAGTTTTTATTAGCAGAAAAAATGTCAAAAAAAAAAAAAAGAAACCGGGTTAATTAGTTACATATAAACGCCTCTAAGGGACATTTAATGCCGAAATCTAAATATTTTGCAAGCAATTTTATTTATTTAAATAATACTTGGAGGGAAGAATAATGGTTTTAGTGATGCAAGTGTTAATAATAAATAATTGATAGAAAAGAAATGACTTTTTATTGTATTTGCACGTAACGAACCAAACTAGAATTGGTACTCGGCTCTCTAACTGATAATTCCAAACCATTTAAATACCTGGGAAGTGTTCTAACAGAATATGGAAATTGTAACTTTGATTTTCGAAGACATGTTGGCATGGGCAACGATGCATTCCAAAAGCTGAGTAGATAATTAAGAGACAGGAAAATCTCCCATACTTAGGAGAGAGTACTGGATTGATATGTGATGCCTGTTCTTCAGTATTGAAGCGAATGCTGGACAATCTCCTCAAAGATTCTAGAAAACATGAAGCAACTGAAAGGTAGCTCTACAGTAAGATACTGAGGATACCATGGACCAACGTGTGAGCAACGACGTGGTTTTGGAGAGGATAGAAACGAAAAAGGAAACTGATACTTAACACCAGGAAAACAAATCTGAAATTTCTGGAACATGTAATGAGGAGAGCGGGCTTGAAGAGACTGATACACACAGAACATATATAGAGAAGGTGAGACAGGGGAAAACAACGTGTGATGGGCGTGAGTAAATTTATGATAGCGGAGAGTCTGAGGGTGTAAGAAGAGAAAGGGTGTTAAGAGCTACAATAGAAAGAAATATATGGAAGGCCATTATCGTCTACGTCCTGAAGAGACACGGCACGTAGGAGAACAAGATCCATTGCACAAGATCCATTGCACCATTCGCATATACAACACCTGGTATTCCCAAGCGGTTACCCATCTAGGTACTGCCCGGGCTCGACGTTGTTTTCTCTAATAAAAACAAGCTTTAAGATGCTTTGCCGGAAGATTTTTCAATTGAAAGCTTGCCGAACCTTCCTCAAATTGTACTTGGTAAGTGCCAGCAAGTCATCGTAAATAATAGGGAATATGTAATTTTAAAAAATGAAATTGTATTTTCAAAATGGATATAGAAAATTCGTTATTACCTCATTATCGCATTTTCACATACTACCTTGCGGTTGTTATGTCAAAATATGTGTAGGAAGAGAACGTTAATAGACAAGTACTTTGAAAAAAAAACACTCGATTTTGCCTTAAATACTAAGAAAATCTACCTGAAATTGTGCAAATCCCATAAATCTTAATAGTTAGAAATTGCTTTAAAAATATTTGTCAAAAAATTTTGTTAAAGAAACTGGTTTTATTTTTTAGAAAATTGCAGTGAGATTTTATGCAGATTAAACTGAGTAGTTATATATATATATATATATATATATATATATATATATATATATATATATATATGTGTTTGATAAAATAATAATTCCAGTAAATTGGACCGATTTTAAATGTGAATTAGGTTTAAGCGTTTAATGATTTTTTTTCATTTTTTCAGATTTAACAAATTCAGTATTTGGCAATGTCAAACATAGAAAGATGGATACGTGTTAAAGATATTGAAGCTTGTTACGAAAACAGACGTTCAAACAAGAGACGTTCCCAAGTCGTATATCTCGAAACAGTGATGTCAGTTGGCCACCACGATCGCGTGAATTGATTTATTCTTTTGGGATCATCTCGAAAGTATGTTCTATGCCAACAATCTAACAAGCCAACAACAATTCAACAGCTGACGGATAAGATAACCTATATTGGTGAGATCGAGGAGCAACTACGCAGAGATCCCAGCAAAAGTTTTGACCATCGAGTGGAAGTGTGCCACCAAAGCCTTGGCGAAAATTTGGCCGATATTATTTTTCAGACGTAACTGCCATGACTCAAATAATAAGATCCAGTTGTGAAATCAATAAAATTACACAAATAACACTGTTTTAATAACTGTTATATTCGAGCTGTCTTAATGGAACACTCTATAGATGTCAAAATATGCTTAATAGAAAGGTCCTAACAAATACTATAATCAGAAAATGAGAATATCAGAAAAGATTGGGTTCTATAGCCTTAGTTGGGATCCTGTCTACAGTAGAAAGAAATGGCAACCTACTGTGGGAAAATCTTTTACCTAGCCAGTCATATCTCTTTCGGAATTTAACTAACTGATAATAAGAAAATGCTTGATATTTCTTAATTTATAAACAAAATCATTGTGATCGAAACTTATTTATAAATGGAACTTTGTCTGCATGTGTGTGTGTGTGAGTCTGTGTGTGTGTGTGTCCGTTACCTATAGACTCCGAGACGGCTGAACCGATTTTATTGATAATTTACACAGTTGTACTACAAGCGTCTGCGAGTGTTCTTAGCTAGGTTTTGTATCGAGGTACCCCCGATAAATATCAAAAATCGATAATCGAAAAAATCGGGTTATAGAAGGAGTGGTTCGATTTTAATCAAATTTGATGCACTCATAGAAAAAGACATAAGAAACGATATTCAGAAGTTTCAAGGTTGCAGTTCTTACAATAGTGCAGAAAATCGATAACATACATATATAAAAGCTTTCATTACACCGAGCAACGCCGGGCTATACTGCTTGTATTACCTAAAAATAACGTCAGAGAATATAAATTTGAAAAAAAAAATCATATTATCAAAAAAAGAAAAAACTATTCAAATAAAAACTGACAAAAACGATTTTCGCTAAATGACACAACGTGAGCACTGACTTTCTACTTCATCACCGTTGAAAGAAACGGCAACATATGCTCAGCTCTAAAAGAGCATTCATGATTAACAGATGACAAAATTATCAGAAAAGAAAAAAATATTCAAATAAGCCTTCTAAAAACTGACAAAAACGATTTTCACAAAATGACGCAGAGTGTGCACTGAATTTCTACTTCATCACTTTAAATAGAAACAACCTACGCTCAGCTTTAGAAACGTATTCAAGATTAACAGATGACAAAATTAAATTTAGCAAGTCAATCTTACTTCTGCCTTCCATATTTTTTTATTTCTTTATACTCTTCCCCAATTAAACTTCACTCCACACCTTGTCCATTTTGGTAGAATAATTAAAAGTACTTAAATAAATGAAGAATATTAACACTTGACTGACTGCTGGTTGGCCATGTTTTTGGCGATTCTTGATATGGCTGCACGAGGCAGTATTTTTTTGGAGATTGGGAAGGATAAGTCATTATTAGTAAAATGTAAATTGAATTTAATGAATACACAGTCGGTCTGAAATTATTAAGCATATCACATAAACATCAATAACTTCAATTCGTTTTGAAAAATATTTTCCAAAAATTTTTAACAATGTAATTGGATTTATTCTAAAAATCTGCAGCCTGAAGTTATACAGAATAAACTGGATATTTTCTTTTCTTTTTTGCATAATATATGTCAAAACATGTTTCATGTAAAATATCTTATCTAAATCTAAAATTATTTATAAATGGAACTATGTCTCTATGTGTGTGCATGTGTCTGTGTCCGTTACCTATAGACTCCGAAACGGCTGAACCGATCTTCTTGAAAATTTACACAGTTGTACTATAAGCGTCTGAGAGTGTTCTTAGCTAGGTTTGATGTCGAGTTACCCCCGATAAATATCGAAAATCGATAATCGAAAAAATCGGGTTATAGAAGGAGTGGTCCGATTTTAATCAAATTTGATACACTCATAGACAAAGATATAAGAATCGATATTCAGAAGTTTCAAGGTTGCAGTTCTTAGAATAGTGCAGAAAATCGATAATATATATATATATATAAAGCAAGATGTTTGTGTGTGTGTCTGTTTATCTGTCTGTATGTCCTTTATACAAATCCACAGTTTTTATCCGATTCTCATCAAATTCACACAAATATCCTTTAGGCTGAGTCCGGGACCATGGGTTAGTTTTAAAGCTTTCAATACACCCGAGCAACGCTGCGCTATACTGCGAGTAAATACTAAAATCAGAAAATAACTAAGTTTTATTCCAAAGAATTGACACATTAGCGACATCATATCAGAACGCTAAAGCTGGTTGTTTAAAATGTAAATTAGTTTTGGAACTAACTTTCTTAACTGTGAGTAAATGTAAAACTAAAGCGTGTTATTGGGTAACAATCAATTTTGAACGGTCCCCTTATCTCTGAATATGTTGGAACTGAGGGAGTCGAGAAGGGCAAAAGGTGTAGAATATTTCGCAAATTGGGATCTCTCAGGAAATCTTCTAGCCAAACTTCTCTTAGCAAAGCAAATATTTTAAAGCGTCGAAATTTCTTAACAAATTTTCATGGGTGAATCTCGGGTGCCATTCAATGGACATAATGGATGTGTCAAATAATTTATCAGATGCCTGTGGCTGAAAGAAGGCGATAAAGAAGCAAAAGTGTGAAGATATAGACAAGAACTATCGACGAAGCCATTATCGTATAATTCAAAATCGAAGAAAGATTTAAATTGAACAGCGCTATTACGATTCCGTGGACAAGTCCCAGCCTTCCAGTTCCAAAGTGACGTGTGTATTTATGCACGGCAATGCTCCTGTGAATTTATTTGACTGCAAAAGGTTAACAAGAAAAAAGATAATTGAATAGCCAGCAGAAAGCCTCGATCTGAATCCAGTTGAATATCTATGGTCAATTGTAAAGATGAAATTATATGAACGTGACAAAACATATGACATAAAACAGGCCTATGAGACGCAATTAAAACCACCATATCTGAAATTGAACTGCTGCCTGTCCTTCTTCTGCCTGGTGCTGAGGATTTCCTTCATTAAATAGACTCCAAAAAGACCATACATCGCTGCTGCTGCTGCTGCTGCTTCTTCTTCTTCTTCTTCTTCTTCTTCTTCTTCTTCCTCTTTCTTCTTCTTCTTCTTCTTCTTCTTCTTCTTGTGCCCTGTCTTTTCAGAACGTAGGCGATCATGGATTTCCACTTGGTTCTGTGGCTTGTCGCTCTCAATATTTTTCTCTGCGTATCAATTCTAAGCCCCGCTCCGCCATCCATTTGCTCAGACTTAACAAATACGTCTCGTGCTGCTTTCCCCTGTTTCTCCTCCCCTTTATCCGACCTATGAGTATTAAATTCTCTAGGAACTCCTCCCTCATTACATGTCCAAGGAAACTCATTTGTCTCTTCCTGATATTTAGTATATGTTTTCTTCTCGTTTGCATCCTTTCCAACACCTCATCATTGTACACGTGCTCCGTCCATGGAATCCTCGGCATCCTTCTATAAACAACATTTCTGTGTGCCGCCTCAAGTCTCTTCTTCATCTTCAATGAGATCGTCCGGCATTCACTTCCGTACAGAAGGACAGATACCACATAGCAATCTTTTCTTTGTTTCTAATTTTTCTGTCTTTCAGTTGTCTGGTTAGCTTCTGAAATGCGTCTTTGGCCATGCCAATGCATCTTTGGATTTCCATGTCGCACTTTCCATCTTCTGTAAAAATACTTCCCAGGTTTTTCATTTTTTTTTTTACTTGTTTTATTTTAGTTTCTCCGATTTGCAGTTGACATATTAGGCTTAGACATATTTTTTTCTTTTTCTTTTTTCCTTTTTTACTTTTTTTTTTGTTTTTTTTTTTTGCTGATGACCCTATATTCAGTTTTCGTTAAGTTTATGCTCAATTTTATTTGAAAGAAATCGAAAGGAATAGTTTTATTGCTTTCAACAACGTTTGCACTGGAAATATAAAACGATTTTATTATTTTTTTTTCTGAACTAAAGTTGAAAGGTTTATGCAAGTGAGTTTCAGTTCACCCGATTTTAAAGTTTTTACAAAACTACGTAAAAATTTAACTCAAGCTTTGTTTTAAAGTCTAAATTAATCTTTTAAAACTTGACAAAAATAAAAGTAAATTTGAGTTATTAGGGTTTATATGATTTACCTGATATCTTCAGATAAAGAAAAATGCATCGAGTGCTAGCAATGGACACATTATTAATCCGATGCAAAATTTGATGGTTCTAAGTTTAGGAAAGGCTTCTTTTGTATTTCCCCTAATCGTTGTTGGGTTTTATAAGCAGTGAGAAAGCGTTCATCGTTGTTTTTAAGTGATTTCACTAGTAATCTTGGTCTTTAATTGTAGATCATTCTGTGAGCGCGTGTGCAGAACACTGAATATTCAAGATGCACAGCTATATCGAGAGAGATCGTGGACTCTTCTATAGATTAATTCAGTTTCTTTTCTTCACGTAATTATGGAGAGAAGAATAGAAAAAAAAACAAGAAAATAAGAGGAAAAAGAACTATTTTTTCTTGTTTTTACTCCTCCGCAATATTAATGCTGTTTCCCCTGAAGTTTTTTATTTTCAACATTTTTAAATTATATCGAGATTCGGAAAAATAATTACACAATTATTTGAGCTTAATGTCAATTTAAGAAGAAATTTAATTTTTTTTTTATCTTTTAACTGCTTTCCTGCTTGGCGCTAAATGACGGTAGAATTTAATAACAAATTAAGTATAGTGCTGATGATGATTCGAATAATAGAAATAATAAAGATAATAATAATAATAATAATCCTTTTAATAGGTATTTGTGGGATTGTCCAGGAAACTCCTCTGTCATTTCACAAAATGACGTTGTAGTCAGTCAGTTAAGTGCCATACGTGACACACGCTTGGGCGATCATATCTCGAAAGAGACATGACTGACTGGGCAGAAGATTATCCCGCAGTAGGTTGCCATTGCTTTCTGCGGTAGACTGGTTGCCGACCAAGGCTATAGAACTCAATCTGTCCTATTATTTGACTCATAGCTTGAGCAGGAAGAGATGTATTATATTTTTAAGTAGTAATTAGTGGGGTATCAGTTTATTACTTCATAATAATATAAAATTGATCCCCCACTTTATGCCCAGTAAAAGCCTTAATCATGTTTCCAACTATTATATTCAGTCAGTCTGTTAAGTGCCATACGTGATACACGCTTGGGCTATCATATCTCTTTCGAGACATGACTGACTGGGCAGAAGATTATCCCGCAGTAGGTTGCCATTGCTTTCTGCGGTAGACTGGTTGCCGACCAAGGATATAGAATCCAATCTGTCCAGATATTTAGCCCATGACTGGAAGGAAGCTTTCCCAAGGGTATTTGCGCGTAAGTGAATACAATGGATTCAACTGGAATTCGAACTCGGCTCCCCGGTTTCTCGTTCCGAGTCGATATCCACTGTACCACAACGCACATCCAGACGTTGTAGAACGCTGTCTAAATGAAAGATCGTGAAATCTCATCGTCTTTTCCTCCTTTGAACCACATAATGTGATCGTGGAAAAATGCCTCAGGTCGCCTACCAATCCAATGCATGAGCTAACTTTTAATCTCAACTGAACCACATAAGACATCGCGAGCACAAAAAACATGCAACAGTTAATTACTTAAATATAAATTACTCTTCCATTTTTTAGCCAAATTTTGTATATATGTAAAATTTACGTATCTGTAAAAATAATTTGTCATCTATTTAATTCTTTTCACCCACCAAGTCAGGCGATAAATTTCACTTAAATATAAATTCTTATTCCTCTTTAGTCATATTTTGTATATAAATATATGCAAAATGTACGTATCTGTAGAAATAATTTGTTTTCTAATTGAATCTTTTCACCCACTAAGTCAGGCGATAAATTTCACTAAGTTGCTAATGGTTATTTAGAGCGAACGAAACAAATAAAACAATAAAAGTACAGTTGTCAACAAAACAGAAAATAGCGATTGACTAAAATTAGAAAAATATAGACAGAAAAGTGTGGTTCAATAAAATCTTAGCATAGAACTTACGGTTACAACTGACGATTTCAATAAGAAAATTATGAGACCTAACTACCAATCTAATAAAGAGCTAAGGTCTAGATTAGATTAGATTTTTCAACAGAATCCCTTTCTTATTCCTGTTCTACTATTTGCCAACTGCTTTCAAAACGTAGGGAATCATCGTCCTCCCCAGCGTTTTGAAGCTGTAAGTAACATTTAACTCTTTAAACTGTTTTTATTGCCTTCTTGAATCTCTATTCGATTATTTGCAAAACTATTAATAAATATATCTGAAAATATCTCGTCAGCTGCTTTCATGTGTTTAAGTTTGAACAAAATTGCTCTTCTGTCTATATTTCTGAGATTAGGTATTGTAACCGTTTACAATATTTACATTGTTCAAACTTTTGTCCCCAAGGACACATTGCCCGACCAGTGGATCACTGCAGGGTAAGAAGATCAAATTGAAATACAAAACTATTAATAATTTTCTGACTATCACTGAAGCATTTGATCATTCTAAACCTAAATCGATTTTATAATACACTCTGTAACTAGGGTGAATTCGTAATAGCTTAATTGAAGAATAAGTGCCATATATGGTCAGGTGCCCCCGCTGTTCATCTCCGTGTTCTTAACAGGCTCCAAAGGAAAATCAGTAATGTGATAGGTACCGACTTGGCGGCTCGACTACAGATACTTTCCCACCGACGTGATGTGGCTTCCCTTTGTCTGTTCTATAAATACTTCCATGGCTTCTGCTCCAAAGAACTTAAGTCACTGGTGCCTCCGCAACAGGTGCTTACTCGTGCAACCAGACTGGCAACTGGGTCTCACCCATCCACAGTTAGATCAACCAAATGCAGACGACAGTTCTATTCCTGCAGCTTCTTTCTCGCACTTCCCGACTGTGGAACTCCCTTCCTTATTCTTGCTTTCCTGACGGATACAACATCCAGGAATTTAAATGCAAAGTCAATACTCATCTCTTAACTACTTGACCATAGTTCTTTCTACACCGCCCTGTATATCCTTTCTTTCTCTCCCCTTTTGCAACTGTCATCACACCTGTATTCCCATCCTATTTCTTGCTCCTATCTTACTGATTCGTCCTTCTATTTACTCTCCTCTAATCTTTTTACTCTTATGTAGCCCCCTGCACATCAGTAGCGTTACCGCATTGCTCGGGGTGATATGATTACAAAAAAATAAATAAATAAAAATAATCCATGTCAACGGTAAATTTTAGCCCGTCTTTTCCCTGAAGGTTACTATATCATCACTCATTCTGACTGAAAGTAAGATGTACTAAGAAGACTAATATATATATATATATATATATATATATATATATATATATATATGTGTGTGTGTGTGTGTGTGTGTGTGTGTGAGTGTGTGTGTGTATGTATGTATGTATGTGTGTGTGTCATATCATGGGAACGATGGAGTTGGATGAGAATCTGCGAGCAAAGCACTCAGTCTTGTCCGCTGATTAAAGGAGTGATAGAGGATTTGCTATTGTTCAGCACCCGTTTGCATAACAGCCAATAGTCTTTGGAGCCGAACCTGCGGTCAGCTATGCGCTGTCTCATTCTCTCGGCAAACAACCGCTTGGCGTCATTACGAGCAGACGTGAATAGGCTCATGTTGTGGTCTGATGACTGTTTCCACGCCGCCCTGTATATCCTATCCTTTCTCTCCACTTTTGCAACTGTCATCACACCTGTATTCCCATCCTATCTCTTGCTCCTATGTTACTGATTCGTCCTTCTCTTTACTCTCCTTTAATCTTTTTACTCTTATGTAGCCCCCTGCACATCAGTAGCGTTACCGCCTTGCTCGGGGTGATATGATTAAAAAAAAGGTAATAAAAATCAGTTTATGGCATACATTCTTCGCTATCTTGAAATCAAAATCTAGTGGATGTTGCAAAGAGCCGTATTTAGTTACACGTCTGGCACGTCATGCTGCAAGAGGTCGTGTCAGACATGTATAATCTCATGGCGGACTGTATGTACAGACCCGGCTCTACTCTATGCCTGAATAAGCGTCATGTGATCGGCCAATCGCGTTGTATACCAATTGGAGAAGCGGAATGAAAGTATTTAAAATACTGCCATCTACAAAGTGACAAGAATTACTGTTTGATCCACTGCAAGGTTGGAAGTTTATGGATAAAGTAATTGATCTTTCCGAGATTACGAGTGTTTTCATTGCCTTCATGAATTTCTATCCGTTTCTTTAAGAAACTATTAATAAATATATCTGGAGATATCTCGTGAGATTAAAAAAATAAATATACTCATTTTATATATATAATCGTTTCACCCCAAGCAAGGCAGTAATGCCACTGGTGCGCAGAGGGTTACAATGAGAGGAGAGGGAAAGCAGAAAAGAAAAGTGTAGATGATGTAGAAAGAGTAAGATTGATGTCGGATTTTCGGAGACAGAAGATGGCAATTGTGTTGCGTTTAAACTTTTAGAGATTGTAGCTATCAGGAGAGAAAGCATAGAAAAAGAGAGTTCTACAGGCGGGAAGTGCGAGAAAAGTAACTTTTAGACTAGAATTAGCCGTAAAACAATGAGACCTATTTGCCAATCTAGTTACACAGGTAAACTCTTGACGGCGGGGCACCAGGGAATAGAGCTCGTTAGAGTAGAAGCCGTAAAAACAATCGTAGAAAAGATAGAGACAAGCCACATTGTTGGACAAAAAGTGGCTGAAGGTAAACTACCAAATTGGGACCAAATACATTGCAGACTCTCCTTTAAATTTTGTCGAGACCCCCAGATGAACATCACTAACACCTGACTAGATATGTCAACAGATTCTCCTGAAGAATATAGCTAATTTGTCTATCAACAAAATATCTTATGCGACCCAGTATAAGAAAGTATCTTCTAATTTTTCTTCCTCTTTTTCTATTTCAGAAATAATGAACCTCATTCTCGATAAAACATCTACACATGAAATGTTATTGCTTTACACGTACTCAATATCAAAGTCACACGGAATTAGAATTAAGGCCTATCTTAGAGTTATAAACGACGTTACATTAAGAAGTTTCTTCCTAGGATTAAATATGAATTCTAAATGTCTGTGGTCGAACCTTAGTAGAATTTTTTTTTCTAATCAGAAACTGAGAACCTCTTTTTGTCTTCCATTGTTATGGCCAATGCTTTTTTTCCCAATATTTGATTAGTTTGATCCGGTTTTGACAATTTTCACGGATGCTACATAATAGGATGACCATCCTGTGCAAATATTCCCGAAATTAAATGTTCACTTGCATCAGTGGTTACTAATATTTTGTAGGGTTGAAATTTTTTTCAAATAACTTCTTGGTTAGAACAGCTTTTATATCTTTAAATGTCCTTTGTTCTTTTGATTAAAGAAACTTCACATTCTTTTTCCTTAAAGCAAAATATTCTGACAGTTCAGAGTATCGCTCTACATATTATCTGTAGAATTTCCAGGTCCTAAAATAGGTTCCATTTTTTATTTTTAGGTAATTTAGTTTTTAATATTTTCTCAATTAGCGATTTGTCTGATAATATGCCTTTGTTAGATGTTGAATATTCCAAAATTGATATTTTTTTAATGTAGTGTGCACATTGTTTTCTTGAACTGTTAATCCAGGATTTTTTTTTCTTTTTACTTATTGAAGACCATTCTGGTTTTCCATTTTAGCTCTTCGTAATGAAGTTCCTGGGACATGCAATGAAGAAGGAGAGCCTGGAGAACCTCATACTGACTGGACAGATAGAAGGAAGGAGAGACAGAGGAAGGCAGCGGATAACATATTTGCAGGGCCTGATCAGGTGGATGACGGAACGGGGGTTGGCAGGAGCAACAGGAACAAACATACTAAGAGCCACAAGGGATAGGGAGACGTGGAGAGCCATGATCGCCTACGTCCTGAAGGGACAGGGCACATAGAAGAAGAAGAAGTTAATATTATCCTGGTAGCAGTTGTAGTTTTTATATCGCTACTAATAACTTGCTCTATAGCGCTTTGAAAAACCGAACTTGCGGTTTTAATTTCATACGGCATTCTTGTCTTATCGGTGTGTTTATTGTTGTGACTTCTTTAAAGCGTTCATCATCAGTTATTTGATATTATGCCAACTTTAGATCAATTTTAGAAAATACTTTTATACCCAAAAGAGGATTCACAGTCTTTTTTACATTAGGAAGAGAATATCAGTCTGCTCATTTGTTAGGGTTTACGCTTATTTTATAATCATTATAAATGCGCAGAACCCCATCATAATTTCCTAAAATTACTAACGAGGAGGCCCATTTCTTCCCTCCAGGCGGAAATCGTTCAAGTATTTTTTTCTCTAGTAAGATTTTAGCTTTTCATGAATTATTGGTAGTTTTTTTTTTTCTTAATCATATCACCCCGAGCAAGGCGGTAACGCCACTGATGTGCAGGGGGCTACGTAAGAGTGAAAAGATTGGAAAAGAGAAAGCCGGAAACCACATCCTAAACAGGGAACAAGGGATGAGCCTCTACACCTGTTCAATAGACATGGGTGGAGTGTGAACCGGGCGATAGTTGATGAACTCGCATTTTTCAAGGCTAAAAATCTTAAGACATTTTTCTTTCATTTTAATTTAGTCTCATATTTCTTTTCAAATTCCGGCTTCTGCCTTGACTTTGTTCATTAATTTTGTCGAACTTATGTTCAATACATTAGATGATATTACTTTATTCACTTTATCACGATACTTAAGAATGCGTCAAACGTATTTTTTGTTCCACGCAGGCTTCAAAATAATCTGAAAATTTTATAAAGGATCTGGCAAACGGATTCAATTAGACAAGGCTTTTTTTTTATTTGTTTTTGGTTATTTTTTCCGAATATTTCTGGATATCGAAGTTACTTCACTTTACATACCTAGTTGCATCTCTAGTAAAACATTTTTTCTTTTTCGTTCATACATGCTTCTTTATTTTAAGGTCCTGGATATGACGTTAAACTGCATCCGGCAGCAAGACCTCTGATTTGAAGGGCGTGAGAAGCATGGAACCATCTCTTAATTGCTGTTGTTCCCAGTTCCACCCTGACCCGGAGTGGTAGCACCTGTTAAGGTCCCAGCTATGAGCAAATAGTTAACTCCCAAACTGTGGTCAAAACAATATAAAATTATAAAAATAAACTTTTATAGAAATAAATACATAAAAATAGAATTTTATCGAAAAATATACGGTTTATAAGGAACAATATTACCAACAATACATTTTTGAAAATAAAATTATTACCACAACACATTTTTGAAGAAAAAAAAATATTCACAGCAAAAAATTTTTAATACAAAACAAAAAGACCTCTTCAGTCAACTAAAATAAAAATGAATATAAATCAACTTACTCACTATAATCGAACATTAAAAAGTATTTTAAAACCTCCCTTTTGTGGCATTAAATAATAAATTACATTATTTATTTTGAAGCATTATTTCTCTTAGTGACTTCCTATGTAAATAAGTCAGCTCAGTCAGAAACAAAAGGACCAAAAAGGAATAAACCTGTTCTTAAAAAGAAAAACACAAAAATAATTTAGTTAGAACAGGACAAATTTATACAATTTCAAATTTTTCATTGCCTTTTATAAGGCATTGAAAAATCATTAAATTAAAGCAGAAGACGAAGTTGTCAGATTTTCATTCTACAGCGAAAATATAAATTTCTCTTATTTAAATATGTTGATAATAATATTAAAAAAGAAATTACAGCAATCTTTTTCTAATTATCTCCCTTATTTTCTCTTTTCCGGAAAGGAAGGAAAATTTGTGAATGCATTCTTCACTGTTTATCTGTCTTTTAATAATTATTAAGCTGAAATTGGCTGCATGGAACTGGCCCAACAGTTAAAGTTAATTCGAAAACAATATTAACGAATCAAGTTAAAATCCGCCATTTTCTATTTACGTCACACAAATAATCTTTTCTGCTTTTCAACCAAAATGCGCCTCAAGAGCCACGCAATAAAGATGATTGCTGAAAGAAAAGACGTTGAAAATATGTAATTCTTCATCCGAGACCTGAATAAGGTTCTATTGTAGTAATCGGGGAAGAATACTGCCAGGAGTCAGGTTCACTAAGTAACTTTTTGGGGTAGAAGCTACGAGAATGAAAATAGAACTTCTTTCTTTCCAATGAAATACGAAAGAATTTAGAACAATTCCATCTTATATACGTGGCATCATGGGTCTTAGTTATAAAGCACTGAACTGATGAAACTAAGGAATGTGGCCTCTCAGAAACTTTGCCATGTAAATTCGTCCACGTGCCTCATAGACGTTTTTTAAGACTATCAAACCTAAATATTTAGCATTGGGCTGTTTCAGCCCAGATATGGCAGCAATACTCTATTTGTACTTAAACCTAACTTTTGTAAAACTAAAACATGGCAAAAAGAATTAAGTACATTCTTATATACGTGGCATCATGGGTCTTAGTTATAAAGCTCTGAACTGATGAAACTGAGGAATGTGGCCTCTCAGAAACTTTACCATGTAAATTCGCCCACGTGCCTCATAGAGGTTTTTTAAGACTATCAAACCTAAATATTTAGCATTGGGCTGTTTCAGCCCAGATATGACAGCAATACTCTATTTGTACTTAAATCTAACTTTTGTAAAACTAAAACATGGCAAAAAGAATTAAGTACATTCTAAAACAGTACAACGAGTCAATATATATATATATATATATATATTGTTAGTACCTTTAATAACGGAACTTATGTTTGTCCCTCCTGGGGTCTCGAGCTAATATCAGTCCCAAAAAGTGTTCAAAGAATGGAGCTGAAACTATAGAGAGATGGTTATATTTTTTATTCAGCTTTGTGTCATACATAACTAAAATCCCTACAGCTTACAAATTTATTCGTTATTATCATCAGAAGGTTGGTTGTAGATTGGAGATTGGAATGTGTGGATTAGTGTGGAATAGTGGAAGAATAAAAATATATATTTTTTATGTTAAAATAGAAATGTATTAATAGAAAAGATAACAAGAATCGTAGAATGTAATGTTCAATTAGAAACTAGTAATGAGTTATGGTATCAAGAGTTGTAGAAATTTTCATAGTAGCAACTTTTTGGAAAGCATTTATGCGTATGTATGTATGTATGTATGAGCATTTGTTTAGTCTGAATGTCTTTGACTGGAGAAGAAGTAAAGGGAATCAGCACACGAGGAAGGAGAAAGAGGACGCATATGCAACGCGACCTTACGTCCGAGTCGATTTGAAGTTTCTCTTGTTACATTTTAGCATGTCGTTTCGCTGCTCCCATCTGACCGTCTGACGGACCGAAGCTTTTTATAGTGATTTAGTTTTTTCACACTGGATCGCTAAGTCTTTTTAGTCTTGTAAATCATTTCCATTGGTCAGAAAATCAATTTAACACCTTCTCGCGAAATCCGGTTTCCACTTTTCTTTAAGAACGCGGTCAATCCTTTTTTTCTATTTGGCAAAACCAGGATTTCACACGTCATTGTGAATTTTTGTAAAAGTGAAGAGGAAGGTTGCTTTAATTCTTAATTTCCTATCTGCCACAGAGCCTTTTTATAATTGTAACTGTCTTTTTAAAGTGATTTTTGTTACAATTATAACCAGAGTATGCAAAGCCTAAGAGCCACTCCAGGTAAAGATTACAGAGTAAGAGGCACAGTGTATACAAATAGATGGGTAAGATAATGTTCAACTATAGTAAACTAATAGATACGACAACAATAAGACAATCTAAAGCAAAACTATCTTCGACGATAATGAACATTTAAATTTCTCCAGACAATCCTAGTGACATAACAGTCAAAATTCTCATAAAGAAATATCCAAATATAATCTCTCCACGTCGAAATAGCAACGTTATCAAACCCAAGCTACTTCACAGGGTTGAAACTGGAAGTAACCTGCCTTTCTTCTCAAAATCTAGACAGTTATCACCTCAAAAATACAACATAGCGATAGAAGAATATCGGAAACTCCAGAAAACTGGAATAATTTCCCCTTCAAAATAGGAATGGAGTGCAGCCCTACTTATGATATTTAAACTCGACGGTACTTACAGACCCGTAGGTGACTACAGGTTACTAAATGCAATAACAAAACCTGATCGCTACCCAATCCCAAACAGAAATTCTCTGTCATCTAAATTGCACAACAGAAACGTTTTCTCGAAAATCTACCTGTCATCAACATATCACCAAATGCCAGTACACCCCGATGACATCTGCAAAAGAGCGATAACCACACCTTTTGGATTATACGAGTACAATTATATGCCTTTCGGTTTGCGAAACGCATTCAGTGCCTTCCAAAGGATGATGGACAGTATTTTTTGTGACCTCGAATGTACATTTACTTACATTGACAATATTTTTATATTCTCGGATGACAAAGATAACCATTACAAACATCTTGAGAAAGTACTACAGAAACTCAGTGAGTATGATTTTAAAATCTCTCTTTCAAAATGTACATTTGTTGTTATCGAGCTCGAATTTCTAGGATTTCACATCTCAGCTGATGGACTTAAACTCAGTACAAAAAAAAAACTAAATGAACTTACACAATTTCTTCGACCAAATGATTTAAAATTATTGGTGAATTTTTATAGAAAACTTGGACCAAATTTCGGCAACATGATATTACCGCTGACAGAGCAAATGCATCTCGAACAAAAATCTAAGACAATAACGCTTATTAAGGAATCTTTTCAAAATATAAGGAACTGTTTAACAAATGTAAATGCTCTAGCTTTTTCCGACTCAAAGGCTATTAATTATCAGCTAGTGATAGATAGTTTGAATTATGCCGTAGGAGAAGCTCTTCATCAAATGATTAATAACGAACCCATCCCTACTGATTTCTTTTTTTAAAAAATTGTCACAAACCCAACAAAAATATTTGACAGGGAACTATTAGTTGCGTATCTAACAGTATTACATTTTAAACACATAGTGGAAGGAAGTAACGTGTTATTAATGACTGACCATAAAGCACTTTGCAGTGCTTTTAAAAGCCAATTTCCATTAAAGTCTGACAGACAACAACATCACCTCAATAAATATGTTAATAATATATCCTACATAAAAGGCTCACAAAATATTGTAGCCGATTGTTTATCAAGACCAGAAAATGAAATCAATATTTATATTTGTGACCTATAAGAAATAGTATCACGTCAAAATACTGACGATGAAATCGAAACTTTCCGTGATAGTCTGAAACCATATACTGTAAACAACAACAAAGTAGTGCTATGTGACGTGTTCTTACGTTTTTCATGACCTGCTGTCACACAAAAGCTATGAAAATCAGTATTTGACAGTCTACATAATTTATCACATCCTGCTACATCAGCCTCTATAAAACTCAATATATTATCATTATATATATTACTGGTCTGAAATGGACAAGTCGATAAAAACTTGGTGTAAGAAATGTCAAGAGTGCCAGCAAGCGAAAATAAGAGTACATAAAAAAAGTAAAGTTCAACCGTTCGAATTACCCTCCAGCCGCTTTCAGACGGTGAATATTGATATTACTGGACCTTTAACGCCAGTAAATAACCCTACGGAGCATTATGTTTCACCCTATAGTCATATTTTAACATGTATTGATAGGAAGACCGGATGGATTGAAGTATGCCCAATATCGACGATGGCAGTGAAATCAGTTTCAATAATTTTCGTAGACTTATGGATCTCTTGATCCGGTGTTCCACTCCACGTTGTAACAGACAGAGAAAGCCAATTTGAAACTGAATTGTTCGCAAAATTATCTAAAATAATTGGTTTTTGCTGGCTGAGAACAACAACATACCACCCGCAAACAAATGGTTTAGTGGAAAAAGCACATAAAACTCTGAAGAGAGCAATAATAGCAAGAAAAGAATCCTGGCTGTCAGCTCTTTCCATTGTGCTTCTTGGAATCAGGATAACACCTAATGAATCAAACTATTCCCCGTTTACTTCATTAACGGGAAGTCAAGCCCAGGTTCCGAGATTGTTAATCGATCCTACTAAAGATGAAAACCCGGAACTAACAAATTCTCACATTAAATCTTTACCTGAAGAGATGCGAAAATTTGACTCGGAAAATATTTCCAGCGGACATTTACACTCTACACGTACGTTATATATTCTTAAAGATTTACAAAACTGTGAATATATTTGGTTGAGAACGGACAGAATATGAAAACCTTTAGAAGCGCCATATACAGACCCATTTGAAATAATAAGCCGTCATGACAAATATTTTACGATCAAAATATCTGAAAATATCCATAATATTATATTCCATTAACAGACTAAAATCAGCATATATTTCTAAAATACAAAGTCAAGAGATTCTGTCGAAAGAAATTCAGAACTGAACAATTCCCAATCTCATGTCGATTGAGCTCGTGATGAAAAACAAATAACAAACACAAAAACGGTAGAACGATTTAATGGAAAAAACAAAACATATTTTGTTACTGAAACAAAAATAATACACAGAATTACACACCGTTATTTCAACGAAGTATGTAGTGAACACAACAAGTTCTAAGTTTAAAATTCTGTTGTGGGATCGCCTCTTTTTTGTTATAATAATGGACTCGGCTGAGTGTACATATAATCCTGCCTATAGCGAGAACGGCAGAGTTTGGTTGAGTTGTAAGTAGTAAGTTGGTGAGTTGTTTAGTTGGAGTTGAATCTGGAATCACAGTTGTAGTTGCAGTTGCTCTAAGCTCCTCCTTCTTCTTCTATGTGCCTTGTTCCTTCAGGACGTAGGCGATCATGGCCTTCCACGTTTCCCTATCCCTGGTGGCTCTTAGCACGCATTCTCCTGTTACACCATGCAATCCTCGTTCCGTCATCCACCTGATTAGGTCCTTCAAATATGTTATCCGTTGGTTTCTCCTATCTCTTTTTCCCTCTATCTGGCCTGTTAGTATCAGATTCTCCAAGCCCTCCTTCATTGCGTGTCCCAGGAACTTCAGTTTTCTCTTCCTGATGCTCAGTATTAATTTACTTTTTGTTTCCATCAGTTCCAAGACCTCATCATTGCTCACATGCTTGATCCATGATATTCGCAGCATCCTTCTGTAGAACCACATTTCAGCTGCTTCAAGATTTTCCTTTATCTTTGATGTTATTATCCAGAATTCATTGCCATATTGAAGGACGGACAGCACATAGCAATCCAGTACTCTCTTCCTAGTTTCTAGCGAAATTATTCTGTTTCTTAATACCTTACTCAACTTAATACCTTACTCAACTTACTCAACTTCAGTGCGTTATATATCAGTTTTGGTGCTGCATTAGGCTTCTTCAATCTCCGGAGTTTCACTTTTAATTTGCAGATGACTGGGATGTGGTCGCTTCCACAGTCAGCACCTGGATAGGCTTTGCTTTGAACCACTGCATTTTTGAATCTGCTGTTAATGGTTATGTAGTCTATCCGTTTTTTTGTGTTACCTCCTGGGCTTCTCCATGTCCATAGACGTCGTGGGTGTTCTTGAAACCAGGTGAGCTCCACTCAGCTAGAATCAGTTACCCGGACATTTTCACTTCATGACTGTATATATTATTTTCACTAACAGTATTCCTAAATTGACTGACTCGTGTTCCCGTTTGTATATTACGTTCAATATAACTTACATTTTCTATCTCCATATCTGTTTTTGTTGTCTATTATTTAGTGCGGTTCGTCATCCGGAATCTACAACAAATTCAAATATTATTCATTGATTTTGTTAAGGAATAAAGAAAAAAAACGAATTTTCTCGAACTTACAAACTTTGCTTAGTACACACAAAACTTGCGAAATTTCACAGCTCGATGCGAAATGTTTTCGACTAATAGAAAACCAGAAAACATCTAAAAAACACAAAAATTCAAATAATCTTTAATTATTAAAAAAAAAACAAATTCATTTTACGGACCCTTTTCACGAGCCGACGCGAAGACTGTTTGTCGTCCAATGGAAAGCCCAGAGTTACATCCGGGAGTGAATTTCCAAATGATCTGTTCGGGGCCCCAAAAAAACGAAATGAAAAGACGAAACAAGAAGACGGTCATTGTGAGAAAAATACGAGCAATTAACACGTACCCTTGACAAACGTCATACGATCGTTATTACTATTGTCTCTCACAGCTCACCTCACACCTTCTTCTTCATCGTTCACCCGTCAACTTAATAACCGGACGGAACCCTTTTGACTAAAGGAATACTTCAAAACACTCCTACCAACAACAAACGCTCATATATACTGACATACATACATACATACACTGACTCTTGCAAGAACTACTACAGACATTTTAACAACCTTGTACCAATAAAAAAACACCACTTTTATTTGTAAAATTCTTAATTGATTTATATATATATATATATATATATATATATATATATATATATATATATATATATGAAATGATTTGTTTGAACATTATTTTTCATCAATACTCGTATTTAAATAGATATTCTGTTTTCCAAACCTGCGACACATCTGGCACGTCTTAGACCTCCCGACCACGAATGACCATTAGTCTAATCGAGGTTTTAATCAAGCCTATATAATACATGTTTTTATATTTTTAACTATATGGATAGGGGTCGCAGATTCGAATCCTGCCGAATGACACACATTTTTGTAATAAAAATTTATTGTAAATAATCAGGCCAGTAGATATAAATATATAACACTATTTAATTAAAAACAGAATATCTACTTAAATACGAGTATCGATAAAAAAAATAACGTTCAAACAATTCATTTCAACTTGTCGGTTTTTTATAACCAAGTTTCGTTAATCTTCGTTAATTTCCGTAACATGTTTACATTTTTTGACATTACGATACATTTCAGAGCAGATATGGTTATTGCGATAAATCAAAAACTGTGTTATATAGGCTTGATTACAACCTCTTTTAGACTAGTGATCGTTCGTGGTCAAGAGATCTAAGACGTATCAGAACACATGGTATCTTCCTCTATGTGGATAGGGGTCGCAGGTTCGAATCCTGCCCAATGACACATTTTCGTAATAAAAATATATCATAAATAATCAGGCCAGCAGATATAAATATACAATACTGTTTAATTAAAAACAAAATATCTACTTAAATACGAGTATCGATAAAAAATAATGTTCAAACAAATCATTTCATATTGTTGGTTGTTTATAACCATGTTTCGTTAATTACCGTAATATATATATATTTATTTATTTTTTTAATCATTTCACCCCGAGCAAGGCAGAAACGCCACTGATGTGCAGGGGGTTATATAAATGTAAAAAGATTAATTAGAAAAGGGTGAGGAGTACAAACTACTTAGAAAGGAACAATAGAAAGCAGGTGCGATGACAGATACATAGGTGGAGAGAAAGGGAAGGTTATACAGGGGTGGGGAGAGAGCTAGGGTCCAGTGGATAGTAGATGAGTATTGACTTTGCATTTAAATTTCTGGAGGTTGTAGCCGTCAGGAAAGCAAGAATACGGGAGCGAGTTCCACAGGCGGGAAGTGCGAGCGAAGAAGCTGCAATTGTTATTCCTATATAAAATTTGATTTTTTTTTTTGTACACCTTATAGAGGGTTATCTTACTAACAAGGCCAAATCAAATCAAACTAATCTGTTTCAACACACATACACTTCACTATAACGGATAATCCGCTATAGGTTCATATGAATATATGTATTCTTTGTAAGAAATCAGTTTGTAGACCAAGTTTCAGTGGCGTATTGCTCTCAAGAGTGTTTTTGACGAGAGGCAAATGTACTGCTGGTTATATTTTTCCATAAATGTATTGCTGGTATTATTTTTATAAATATTTATTTTTTAAGCATTCATAATGTTTTAACGCCAGTTTGAGGGTTAACTATTCACCCATTGGTGCGAACCTAACAGGTGCTACCAGCTTGAATCATGGTGGACGTGGAATCAACAGCAATTAGATGGTTATACCACGCTCCTCAAAACCACTTGATCAGAGATCTTGTTGCGGGATGTAGTCTATTGTGATACCCAGGACCCTGAGATTTTTTAAATAAATGAACTGAAAGCTGAACATCTCAAACGTAAAATGTGGAGCAGTATAGAGAGAATGATTGGGTTCTGTCAGATCTCTAATAGATTTCCTGACTGACTTGTCACACCGTTATTTATCCCGAAGTTTTTAGAAAGCTTTTTTATTTACCAATTTCAGGGAGACATGTGACTTCAAATACGATTTTTCCTTTTTATCTATTTTGCTTTGAAGGTATGTTAGAAGGGTAAACGTCTGAGAGCTATTCTGAGTCCATGAAAAGGGTTACTTCGTTGCACCGCTCCAGAAAGCACCTGTTTTCTCATTCCATTCCCCGGTATGTTAATTTAAGGTCGATGTTTCTCAAATAATGTCTGGCCCTCGATCGGATTTTAATCGTTATCAAAGAATATAGAAAAAATATTTTTATTAATATTAGTTTAATCAATAAGACACAGGCATGTGAAGGAGCTACTGGAACTTAAACAGAATGAGACTTTAGAAGGAACCGGAAATCAAATCCTAAATAGAAGACAAAGGATAAACTGCTACCACTTTTCAAAAGACCGTGGAGAAGTTCCCTAAGATTTGTAATTGAAAGTCAATCTCATTGTCATACAGTTATTGGTATTGCTTTTTGGTAAAACAACTTTATTATTTTTAATATAATTTTCAAAGTAAGAAAATTACTTTGTAATTGACGAATAATTACTTTGTAATTATTCGTCAAAGTAAGAAAATCGAAATATCTTCATTTGAAACCAAGTGAATCTATCCGAAAACAAAATACACTGAAGCTGAAACTTTTACGTAGTCATAAACTTTCTTTTTTACCGCTGTTAAAAACACGCCTATAGTAACACGGAGGAACAAACAAAACAACAGTACCGTCGGTGAGGCAAAACGAAAAGAAAGCAAGAATTGTACTTACAAAATTCTTTTGTATTTGCCGAAACAGCGGATCCGAGCTAAAATCTCTGTGAGGGCTAGGGATGGTGAATTTGTATTTAGCTAGAGTTGAGACGGCCTGTAATCGGCGAGTCGGTTGATTGAAGTAACGGTTTTGACAACGAGTGAGGCATGGAGTGAAGTAGTGAATCATGAAACTCGCCGCTAATTCCACTTTATCAACATAGAAGATGTGAGTGGAATGTTTGTTGTGGGCATGATATAAGCGTTTGGAAGAAGGTAGTCTCATATGTATATGTCTGTCGGGTTGATTGACCGAAGTCACGGCGTTGCCGGCTTTCGCTTTGCTTCTCTTAATCGTCTATGAGCAACTTTCTTGCAAGCAACTCTGGGGACTCCTGAAATCATCTTTATGTCTTTTATTTCGCATCTTGGATTTTTTAGGGGATATGCTTCGTGCGCCTGACGTGATAGTCGCAGACTCTGCACGGAGGACAACTTTTTAGCGATAAGGCGTTTTCTCGGCGTTTTCGTCGCAGCCGATATGTAGAGTTAATCCTTAAGTTGTAGCGGAGTATAATACATCGTTATTTCTCTCTCTCTCTCTCTCTCTCTCTCTCTCTCTCTCTCTCTGTGTGTGTGTGTGTGTGTGTGTGTGTGTGTGTGTGTGTGTGTGTGTGTGTGTGTGACTGATTCATCAAATATCGGATGGAAATTGCTCGAGTGGCTGACATTACACAATTAGCTTTGTCACGCGATTTTCATCTATGTCCTACTTTTGAGCTCTAGAGTAGTCTACTAAAATTCTAAGAAGAATTTCCTCTTTTATTTCGCAAAGAAACCCAAAGGTGTTGAAATAATTTGATTTAGGTGTAACGTGGAATACTTTCCTAATGAAAACACCTTTTAAATAAAATCTAGCTCTATATTAGAGTCTAGTCATAAGGAGAGGCAATCGAAGAAAATTAGTTTTCAATGATTTATGTGTGAATGCCAAAAAATTGCTTTCTTACAGTAATTACAACCAAGAAACAACGGTTCTCATACGACTACGGAAGTTAATCAACGTCGAGCCTGAACAGCAACTAGAGGGATGACCGATTAGAAGTATCAGGTGGCGTAATCTTGGATATGCATGTAGTATGATTGAAGACCATATCATGTTGAAACATTGGTTCCTTCCGATGTTAAGTAATCCGGTTAGCACAGAGATTGATGACCGCTTGTAAATAACAAGTGTTGTAAGGGAGGATATGCAGGCAGAACGAATTAGGCACACATCACATTGAAACATCGATTCCCGTACGATCACCGAAGTATAACAACGCCGACCCTGGCCAGTACCTAGATGGGTGGCCGCTTGGGGATTCTAGATTATATGAGTTTGTATATGCAGGTAGAACGAATTAGGCTCACATCACATTGAAACATCGATTCCCGTACGATCACCGAAGTATAGCAACGCCGGCCCTGGCCAGTACCTAGATGGGTGACTGATTATGAATGCCAGATGCTGTAAGCTTGGATGAACAGGTGGTGTTATGTATGATGGCTCGGGATTGTTAATTGGAGAGCAGAAATCTAATTCCAGTTGGGTTCCGTTACGCACTTTTTGGAAGATATGAGTTCAACTCTTCTTCTAGTAACTGTGGGTTAATTAGTAAGACTTGTGTCTTTAAATTATTATGGCAGTTGACAATGATTCATGAGGGTGATTCATTGCGCCTTTTTTGACAAACCGACTTGAACTGGGAAATATATATTGAATCAATTGATAATTCTGCGGCTAGGAAAGTGAGTTCACAATATTGTTCTAGCATTTTTCTCGTTAGAATCTAATATATTTAGAAGTATATCATTGGTCCTTCATTGAATATTGCTACCATACCTGGTCTGATGCTTATGCTATAAATGTATTGATTCTTGATATTATCCAAAAAGAATCTGCAATGTTATTGGTCCTGACCTGGCATCTCCACTTCTGTCGCTTTTCCAACGCCGTAACTCTTCCCTGTTGCTTTCCTCTAAATATTTTATGATAATTGTTCTGATGAACTTCCTGCTATGATACAAAGACTTTATGATAGGTACCTCCACTCATTTTCGATACATAAATTGAAATTGAAATTTTAAAAACAAATAAGTTATCTTCAATCATTAAAATTAGCTTTAATTGAAAGCCAAGGGATTAAATTTAATAATTCTAATAAGTAAAACATACTGGTGTATTTTTAACCGAAATTATATTGATTGAAATAAAATATTTTGAAATTTTACAATTTTTTTAAATATACCGCCATTTTTGATTGATCGACACATTACGTAAACAGTAGCCAAATTTCTGTTTTTAAAATCTTGCAAAATTAAAATATACCTCGCTGACACGTTATTTACGTCAATTTTTAAAATTGAAACTTACTTTTAGCTGTCTTAAATCAATTAATAACTGCTTACTGTCAGAAATTTACAAAAAAAAAATCCATTACGGTAGCCCTGTTTTATGTCCGTCATCGAGGTGATGATAGATTTACGACGACCGGAAGTTGTCAAGAAGGCAATGTATGGCGTCTAATCATGTCAAATTTTCCATTTCTTTTTTTTAATTATCATAAATTAGTTAATGCGCTTACGGTTACAAAGAATAAAAAAATTGAGGAATTAAAAAAAAATACTTACTTTAAATGTTGAAAGAATTACTTGCAAAACAGGCTGTTAAATTTTAGAAACATAGAGAATAAAATATCGTAAGAATGAAAATTCGTTTTTCTATGGTTTCCTATGTAAGGGGGAATAACCCAGAACACTTGTTAACTTATAAAATCAATTTGACTCATATGGAACATCGTACTTTATAAATTTGCACGTAGTACTTTATAAATTTGAACGTATTTACACAATTTTTTTATTTATTTTAAGAATATACGGGTAAATAATTTTTTTTTCTTTTTTGATAGGCAGTATAATCATCAATTCTTAACTAAAATACAAAGGACAACAGTTCTTTAAATGATTTGTAAAAGATTTTTAAAACTTTATGAATTATTATAATAAAAAATGAAAACAATACTTTTAAAATTTTGATTATTAATCGTAAATGTTTTTTTCTGCAGACTATAATATCCTTAATTATTATTATTTATTTTGCCATTAAAAGCTTATCAAATTAAATTATTTCAGAGTTTTATTGCATTTTTTATTTTACTCTTCGGAGTATATTTTCGGATAGTGCCAAATAATTTTAAATAAAAAAATAGATGTTTTATATTACCCGATGAGTTCTGCGTTTAACTAATCAAAAAGTAAATCACAGAAAATTAAAATTTATTAAGATTTCATGAATTTACGTGGCGGGGGTAACAGAGTTAAAAAAAATTTTCTTCAATATTTTAAATAAATAATAAATTCAAAAATGATTTCATTCATTTATGAACGAGTACTGAAAGTTTCATTAAAATCCGACAATTATTTGTTTTTTGCGAGAATTTCCAATTTAATGTGTTTGTCACCGAAAAATTGAGTTACGTAAGAAATTACGTAATCGATTGTAAACTGTTGTAAGATTTTCTGCAACGCTAACTCAAATCAAAACAACATTTTCTGCCAAAGTTTCGAACATGTTAAAAGGGATTAGAAAATTTTATAAAATAAATAAAAATTACTTTTATCTTTCCTCTTAATAATATTATAAACGTTTTGATAAAAAAAGGTCGTTTCATTAAGTTTTGAACCTTTTTAATTCATACTCTGCTGGATTTTTTGTGATGTAATGGAGGTACCTACTTTATGAATTTGAGCACAGTGTGGTGTCATGGATATCAGAACGAGAAATCGGAGAGCCGAGTTCGAATTCCAGTTGAATTTGTTAGCTTCACATACGCTCAAATATATTTATGAGAACTATTAATCCATCTCTTCACCCTGCAGCTTTGGGTTAAATAGCAGAACAGATCGTGTTTTATAGCCTTGGTTGGCAACCAGTTTACCACAAAAAGTAATGACAAACTTCTGTTGGAAAATATTCTGCCCAGTCAGTCATATTTCTTTGGCACTTCACTGACTGACTAGATTGGCTGCATTGTCGCTTACGTTTTACAGTTGAAACGGCTAGATGTAAACGTAAGTTCTATGCTAACAGTATCTTCTATCACACTTCTCGCTTGTAGAAATCTATTCCGGTTTCTTGCATCCCAGTCATCTTTGATCTTCATAACTTTAAATGTTTATTCTTATCTTCTATCTTCTTAGTTCTTTTCTTTTATTGTACTCTCTCGTTATTAGTAGATTTATTTTTCTCATTTTCTCTGACACTAAATAATATAGCTTGTGTTCTTGTGGCTTTATTGCCTTGCATGGAGTGCACTGATTAGAAAAAAAAGAAGGCATGCTACTTTCAAAATTAATTTACAAGATCACTTCCGGTACGAGGGAATTTACCTTCCTGGAGGGTTTTATCGAATATTCAATAAGGAAAACAAATCTATTGTTGCATAGTGCCTCCTTAAATTTTTATCTCTTTTTGCTTATGATTGCGGTTGGTGTCATGGGAACGTATAACGCTACGAACAAAGAAAAGCAATATTATACGTCAGCTGAGATACTGAGATCAGCTAACGTCCTAATTAACTCTTGAGGCACTGTCCCTGTTATCACGAGCGGGACGAAGCTTCCAAGGTCACTCGAATTTTTTCTGATAACCCCAGCTACTGTGTCATAAAAAATATATTTTTCGTCCGATATTCTGTACCCAGATTGGCTCAGGGATGTGGTTCAGGTATAAACATGGATTCAGACAAAAATTTTCTTAACAGCAAGAAAACAGCAAAATAAAGGTAGCAGCGATTCATCTAAATAACTGATCAAGAAAAGACGATCGTAACAATAACAAAACAATTTAATTTGTAACTTGAGGGAAATATATTTTTAAATTCAATGCTCACAAAAAGAAGAGATTTATAGAGAGCGATATCCCAGACAGTTATTTTTATCATCAAGTGAATTAACGCTCATACAGGGAATAAAGTTATTTCAATGTAGAAGGAAATATTCTACAAATAAAAATAATTTCTACTAAGATCTCTGTCTGTTAGTTACAATCTGTCTTATTCATTTCGCAGAGCGTCTTCTATTTTTTTTTTTTTTTTTTTTGGTGGGGGGTTTCGTTGCCATGGCTCTTTTTGGTAGTTGCCATGGATATAAGTGTTTTTAAGACTTTTTTCTTGTTGCCATGCATATTCTCGTTACACTGTATACAAACCAAATCGATTCAATAAACAATCTACTGACAAAACACATACTAATTTTTCTTTTAGGTGTTATGTCTCTTCAGGCACGGATAGCGGCTCGGAAGGAGAAATTGGAGACCCGAGATCGAATTCCAGTTGAATCCATTACATTCACTGACGTGCTCTTGGGAAACCTATGAATTCATCTCTTCATATCAAGCTATGGGTAAATTGTATGACAGACTTCGGTAGCAACCGATCTATGAGAAGGGCAACTCTGAATTTAAACCAGCCTGGAGACTGTTTGTCTTCGTTAGGCGGTCGTACCCAAAGAAACACCACTTCTACTGAGACTGCAGTACATGTGGTGGCCTTACGACTCTAATGAGTCCCAAGATATCTTTTCTGGCCCCTTCAGAGCGTAATCGATCATGACTTTTCAGAATTTTTGGCCTTTTGTAACTTCGTTAAATAGGGTATTAATAATTATTAAGTTGTTAATCGCTTAATAACTGAAGGTTACGTACTTTTTTAAACTAATTTACTTTACTTCGAGTAAGCCGGTTGTTAATTCGTTTCGTAACTCTTCGGAACATTCCTAAACGTTGTCTGTTCACATTTGTTTATATTACAGTACATTTCCAGAGCAAAGGCGAATATTTACGAGAAATCGAAATCTTTGGCTTCGTTTAGACTGTGAAATTATTCGTGGTCCAGGGGTCTAAGACGCATCAGATCAGTTGATGGCTTCTCCAATGTTGTTAGGAGCCGCAGATTCGAATCCTACCGAATAACATATTTTTACAACAAAATTTCTCAAAAGAATATTCTTGCTTATGGTTGAAACAACCAATGCGCAATTGGCACGTTTTTTGACAACGACTTCTCTGGTGTCATCTACCGTAGGGTATTTGCGTTTTTTCTAACCTCTACGGTACACAGAACTCTGTTTTCCGCATCTCTTTGCTCCTGAAAAAAAAAACTGTTCTCCTCTCGACTCAACCCCAGGCAACCGCATCTCAATTTGCAAAACCGACAGAAAATTCCCTCATGGATATTTTACACTGTTCCATGAAACGAATCTTGGGTCTTTTAACGTTACGCGTGCCGTCGGACGGTACCACATGCTGTGTCTGTTTGGAAGTTATAGAATTATCAATGCACGCAGAATGCCCAAGCAACCTGAGGCGTCGAGACTACAGGATGGGATATATTGACTGAATGTCCGCACTTTTGAGCACTTTTGTATACGGAACCTTATCTTGCCATTTAATTTTAAAATATTTCTCATGAGAAAACTATTTAAGCCTTATCTCCTGATCAGAATACAGTGTCCACGTCTCACTACCATAAAGAAATGTTGAGAGGATGCATGCTTAGTAAATTAAAATTTTGGTTTTTATCCAAATTTCTTCACTTTCCCATACCCAGTTTTTTTAATGGAACTGTGAACTTTTCTATTCTACTTGTCAATTTCTCATTGATATGGTTGATATTAATGTGGTTCACAAGTAAACAAAGTTATCTGCCGTTTTCAGAAATTCAAGCACCAAGTTTTATCTCAGGTGGTAAGTGTGATCTTTGTCTTATTATCTCAGTTTTCTTGACGCTGATTGTCAATCTGAAGAGATCACATTCTTCCGATAGACGATCGACTAGTCGTTGAAGCTCATTCTTTCGAGCCATGTATGACTAGGAAGAATATTTTCCTGCAGTAGGTCGCCATTTCTTTCTCAGGTAGACTGGTTGCCAACAAAGGCTATAGAACCCAATCTGTTCTATTCGACCCATAGATGGAGAAGAGATGGATTCATAAGCGAATAGATCAAATTCAACTTGAATTTTTACTCGATTCTTCGAATGGAAATAATATTCCATATAAGTTCAGCATTATTTTCTTTGTTCCTATGCAGATTTACTTTCTTAATAATACTTTGCATATCCTTTAAAGGGCATTTTTTATTATTCTAATGTGTTTTCGAATGGCGGTGTCATATATTCTGTCATGTTTTAAAATATTTTCTAGATATTTAAATTTGCATAATTGCTTGGTTCCGAATGTTCTTAGCTAGCACTCTGGGCTGTTTCTCTTGCCGTTAATCATAAATCCCCTCTTCTTAAAATTGACAGTAACTTTCCTTTTCTACATTTATTCTTTACGATGAATACACCGGCTCTCGTTCGATCACCAAAGTTAAGCAACGTGAGCCTGGTCAGTGCTTAGATGGGTGACCTCATAAGAATACCAGGCGCTGAAAGCATTCATTGACGGATGTGCGTTGGGGTGCAGTGGATGTCCGCTTGGAAAGAGAAATCGGTGAGCCGAGTTCGAATTCCAGTTGAGTACCCTGCATTCACTTAAGCACTGGTACCCTTGGGAAAGCTACTAATCCGTCACTTCCCTCCAGTTCTGGGTTAAATAACGGGATGGGGCCTGGAGGCAACACATACATTGTTGGTGTCACAATAAAAACACCCTTGGTAGCCCTGGCGAAGTATTCAGGTATTTGACAAGATTATGAATTTTGCTATATACTGCGCCAGGGTTCCAAATGCGCAGGGAATACTGGAGGGGTGTAGTGAGTTCTATCTCGGCCGAGGCCGGAAGACGACGACGACGGCTGACAGATTCTGAAAGTTTTCGAGCTATGTCTGTTAACAACACCATATCATCTGCATATCCCAAGTTGTTAGTAGGAATATTAATAATAAAGTTTATCAAAATACATGCGACTAACACATGTCCACAAGGTGTTAGGCGACTAGTGTGAACCAATCTCAGTATATTTGTAAAAAGCCTTTCTGTAACTATGTCTCTAGCAATAAGGATTTAACATTGTTCAGACTCGTACAAGAGCGAACCATAGAAACCTATAGTGTTGAAATATTTCTGAGATGAAATTAGTTCCTGTCTCCTATGGAGGAAAAACTCCTTGCAATTATAATAGATATTCACTTATTTGTGCCTAACCCGTCGTTTTTTCTTGGCTTTTCACCACTTAGTATTTATTCGGTAAACACGAATATTTCTCTATGAGCATTTCTCACTTAGGAAAAAGATAATATTCAAACTGATGTTTTTCTTTTATCCTTTATCACATTTTATGATCAACACAAAATTTAAACTAAAATTTAATTAATTTGAGTTAATTCTGACACTTCTATAGACATAAGATTACTGACAGACATTCTTTAGCTTTGTTTCCAGAGACAGTCATCTGTTTTGCGGATTTATATGTGTAAAGACACATATAACATAGCACGAAGCCCATTTTCAAGTTCCTAATTCAATTTCATTTAATCAGAATGTAAATGTATTCATTTTCCCAAGCTTATTATCTTTCTGGCCAAGTCATATACGAAAAACAAATATGTGCGTTTAATTTTTAAAAATGCTCAACAACACAGGTGACACGAATCTAAGATGAAGACTGGGAAACAGTTTCATATAGATCGATATTTTCATAGCTAACCTCGCAAATAGTGTTTTTTCTATAATGTCAGTAGATATTGGTAATCTATTCCTGTGTCAACCTATGATTGGTCATTTACATAGCCGTAAAAAAACAACAATATTTTTTTTTTCAAGTTGAAACAATGAAGAGTGAATCCACTGGATTTAGGGTTTCTTCTCTTGCAGTAAAGATTTTGTCTATATTTCTGAGATGACGTAGTATTTACAGTATTTACATTATTTGGACTATTGTCCTCATTTTTGTTGCCATTTGTACGACGTTCCGGCCGTTGTACGCTCCGGCTTTCTTCAGGTGCTAGGAATTTCGAACCGAACACTTTATTACAATCACTAGAGTATATCATCCTCATTCCTTGCGTAACATCTTCATTAGAAGTCAGGAGTTATCTCCCTTTAACCCTGCAAGTTACTTGTTCACCACTGCTATAGCCTGATACTGAACTCACAACTCTTAAGAGTCAAGTCAGGAACTAACCAACGTCTATATCGACTGGACCATATGTCCTTAATAACAAAGATGAGAACAATAGTCCGAATAATGTAAATACTGTAAGATGGAATAAGTTGGCCTTGTAAATAGCTTAAAAAAAGAAATGAAGAATCAAAACGTTTAAGGTAACCTAAATGTATCATGTCCCTAGTAAACATTTTGCCATTCGACTGATTTTGTTATAAAGGAAAAAACAACAAAATAATTATTTTTCTTTAATTTTGTGAAAATCAATATTCAAAAAAGGAGTTGTACCACCAAAGAATGATAGCAATTACATGGTTTATTGATTGCTTTTATTACAGTTTATCAACCAACTGAAGGTTATTTAAAGCTAGAAAATATTTTTTAGATTGTCAGAATCTTTTTGGAGATGATAATGATTTCGCTGATTCTAGTTCTACGAATTAACCTATAGTTAGGGGGAAGAAATGATACATATAGATCTCTAGAGTAAGTGAATATAATAAACTCGACTAGGGCTGAAATTCGTCTCTCTGATTGCTGTATTCCTTTATGCCACCTGTATATACAAGCTTGAAACAACTGCTACTTCCATGCGGTATCTTGTGTTGTATTTTATTTCTCTTTTAACTATTTTCTTACTAAGGAAAATGCATGGAAAATAATTATTTTTCTTTTACTTTGCGAAAAGCGATACTCAAAAGAAGAAGGTTGTGTTACAAAAGAATAATAGTTATTGCTGTCAGACAAGTTTGTTCTTTTCCTATAAATCTTAATATTAATTTTCTTCTACTGTTTGTCTTTACGACTTGATTCTCAGCCAATTTAGATCTGATTGTCAGGGAGTTTTTATTAGCAAAATTTTCACCGGTATATATGTACCTGATTACTTTTACACCTGTAACATTCTTTTGCAAATACATTTTCTCGTAGACGACCAGTCAGTTGCCGACATCGCTTGTGTAATAATGTCTCGAAAGAGACAAGACTAAGAAGAAGATTTTTTTTCAGTGGGTGGCCATTACTTTCTGCAGTAAGCTGGTTGTCAACCAAAGTTATATAACCCAAACAGATTCAGTTATTTAACACTGTAAAAAGAAGATTTGAATTAATACCTTTCCTAAGGTTATTTGTGCGTAAGTGAATGAAATAAATTCGACTACAATTCGAACTCGGTTCTCAGATTTCTCATTCCGAACCGTTATCTAATCTACCATAACACACATCCTATACCGTTCTACTCTTAAGCTGTTATCTCCACAAAATCTACTAGTTGCATAATGGCCGACCACTTGTATTAGAGAATAGCTGTCTACCGAGGCGGATAGCTAATCTCCATTGCAGACACTCCTGTTCAAGCACACTTGTTTGTTCAACATCTACAGAGCCAAACTATGGTTTATACTTCAACTATGCTTAGGTTAGTTACAGTTTCTGGGGAAAACCATGAACAACAGGATGCACAAACCTTCGGTCACGATGACTTGTTACTTCAAGCTAGTCCAACCATCGACGTCTCCTCATAGAGAACTGTCTGCCCCATTTCACTCACAAGGCTTGGGTCCACGCGTGCTATTGTGTTAATGCATTTTCCAAAGCTACCGCACGCTGGGATCGCCTCATCCAGAGCAGTAAACATCAAGAAGTCACCTTACTGACAAATAGACCATGGTGAGATTCGAACCTAGGTATCATGGTCAGAAAGTGAATGTTCGGCCACGCGCCTAATACTTGCATACAGAATTTGGTTAGAAGCGAGTGAATGTTTTTGTTCCTTCAGCCCTTGTATTTTTTTTTCGGGTTTAAAAAATCATAATGAAAAGAGATAATGCCAATTGTATGTTCCCACTGCTAATATTATAAACGCATTATTTCCAATACTGGATGGTCTTCCCAAAAAGTATATCAAATTTTAAACAATATGTGTTTTTTTTTAAACAATATATATATATATATTACACAAGGTGCGTAAATTGTCGCCATTTTATATTTTCAGTTTCGCGATACATTTCGTTGATACATTTTGTTTTTGACGACTGCATAGTATAGTAGGGTCAGTTGGGCACCGTCTGTGAGAATGGAAAAACACCATGCCGCAATTCACTCCGCCAGAATATTTTAGAGACAGCATGTTGGCTACTTGGCTTTCGCACCGGAAACTCCAATATGAATACTTCAAAGTGTCTATGCGTCAAACTGAGGAGAGTGCAGAGGATGCGGAAAGAGCTGAATCGATCTAATGGTGATTGTGAAGTTACAGCAGCTCAGAAAACTCACTTTGATCATTCTTATAAGAAACGAACACTCAAATCGGTTGGCGAGGGTTTCGGAACCAACATGGAGGCTTACATCAAGTGCGGGTAATGTTACCCTGAGTCAAGCGGGTTAGTGCTAGAAGACTCTATGTCTGACAAAAAGACATATTATTGATAATATTTTCCTTTTAGCTGACAACAAAAACTAAATTGATCATCTGAAAACTACTTTTGAAAAATAATTTTGTTCTCAACTTCACATATCAGCTTAACCAAAGAAACTCCCATTTCTGAATGTTCTTGTAGATTCTAGCAATACTACTTTCACAACTTCAGTATATGAAAATAAAAGAAAAAATTCTCGCCACTTAAATTTTATTAGTCAATGACCTCTTCGATACAAAATTGGCTTATTAAAAATTTCCTTACGAGAGCGTAAGAGAATTCATCTTCCCAACCACTGTTCTTTAAAAATATACACAATTTGAAACAAACACTTATCGACAACGGCTTTCCAAATTATTTACTTGATTACCATATCAAACTTTTCTTCGTAACATAACCAATGGCAACCACAAACACGCAGATAAAAATAACATTAATATTTTTTTCCAAAAATCAAGTGTGCAGACAGAATGAATCTTCACTTTGTAATATCGTCCGAGATTATGTAACACTGACCAATTCAAACAAACAAATTACTTGATATAAAAAATTCAAAACTTCCAACCTCATTATTAATTATAATAATCCAGTTGCAAAAGCTAAGCTGCAGAGAAACAGTGTCGTTTATGAATTTATTTGTCCTTTGCAGAACTGTGTTCCTCAGCTATCCAAATCCTTAAACGTTGGCTACACCACCACAAAATTGGCGAAAAGATTGATATTTCACCGTTCCCACAACAGTTCCATCAGATCGCATTTAAACACGCATCAAGATCTTCCAGGACCTATCCGTGGTCTACTAGTTGATTATACAAGCATAATAGCATCAACCACATGCAAAAGAATATTAAAAATAATGGTGGCATTACTAATAAAGAAAAGAGAAATCCTACACATAATAACATAAATTATGAACATGGTAACAATGTGCTTACCATACACAAGACTCTATATGCATAAACTTTACACATGTTTATTTACAAATAAAATAAAATGAATTTCTGATAATAGCTTAAAGTATAGCCGAAAACGCTCAAAAGAACAAGATCTTTGGATAATCGTTAGATTATTTGAGTTCCGAAAAGAAATATTATACGAACACGTAAAAAATTATATGAAAACTTAATGATAATTGAGTGTCATTTTCAATGAAAACTGTATAAAAGGAATATTGTTTCCCAAATACACAATATATATATATATATATATATATATATATATATATGTTAGAAAGATTTTTTATTTACTCCAATTTCAATGGGTAATACATATTTCACCGCATAATGATATTATTGCGGCTCGTCAGACCCAAATCGTACAACACATATATAGACAGACTTACACCATGTGAGCTATGCTTAAAAATCACCATACTGACACCATCAAGTGAACACGTGACAGCTACTAACTAATAAAACAATACATCATAGAAGTTAAAGATCAAAACAGCCCTACACATCAAAATTCTCATAAGCCGAAATATGTATGTACATTTATAAAGTTTGTTTATGTGTTCACTAGACTTACGAAAATATCATGTTGAAACACCTGTTTCTATAAAATCGCCGAAGTTAAGAAATGTCAATGCTTGTCAGCATCTACATGATTGATACTCCTTACTCTCCTCCATTTAAAACTCTCTTTTTTAATTTCCAGTTTTCGTTCAAACTAACCGAAATATCTCTCTCTCTCTCTCTCTCTATATATATATATATATATATATATATATATATATATATTCTTTATAGGCTTAAGGCCATAGCTCGTTGAAACGTTGGTTCCCATACAATCACCGAATTTAAACACTGTCGAACCTGGCCTGTACTGAAACCGCTTTGAAATATCAGGCCTGTAAGCTTAAATGTGCGGGTGGTATAAAAGATAACGGCCTTATAACATTGAAACACCTTCTCCCGTACAATCATTGAAATAAAAAAAAATACTCGAACATGGTATGTACCTAGATGGATGACCGCTTGGCAAGATTAGATGCTGTATGTAACCTTGTATGTGAGAGTGGTGCAATTCATAATGGCTCAGAACTCTTAATCGTAGACTAGAGTTCAAATCCTAGTTGGGTTCGTTATATTCACGCGCGAATAGCCTTGAAGAAGATATTAATCCACCTCTTCTCCCCTACACCCCAGCATCTTATTAAATATATAACGGTAGAAAATGATTAAATAGTATAAGTTAAACCTATACTTAATGAATGGAAGATCTATACATTTGACAATGATGTAATCTAATATTATACATTCTTTTCCGACATTCGTCATGTTCATTAAATATTCAGAATACATTAATATGGATAGTTTTTCATGAACAGATACTCATGTTGACCTTTCAAGAAGTGAATAGCAGTCAGACGGTATTACGTCGACAGTTACAAAAGAGACATGACTGACTGGGCAGAAGATTATCCCGCAGTAAGTTGCCATTGCTTTCTGCGGTAGACTGGTTAGCAACCATGGCTATAGAACGCAACCTATCCTGTTTTTTATCCTATAACTGGAAGAAATAGAGGGATTAATATCTTTCCCGAGGGTATTTGCGCGAAAGTGAATGCAAGGAATTCAACTGGAATTCGAACTCGGCTCCCTGATTTCTCGTTCCGAGCCGATACCGACTGCACCATTAAAAATCATTGTAAAAGAAGAATTTAAAATTTAAAATATAATTACGCATTATTCCATTATTATATATATAATCAATTTTCTGCACTATTGTAAGAACTGCAACCTTGAAACTTCTGAATATCGTTTCTTATGTCTTTGACTATGAGTGTATCAAAGTTGATTAAAGTCGGACCACTCCTTCTATAACCCGATTTTTTCGATTATCGATTTTCGATATTTATCGGGGGTACCTCGACACAAAACCTAGCTAAGAACACTCGCAGATGCTTATAGTACAACTGTGTAAATTTTCAAGAAAATCGGTTTAGCCGTTTCGGAGTCTATAGGTAACGGATACACACACACAGACAAAGTTCCATTTATAAATAAGTTTAGATAGATATATTCTAATAATATAGAAGACTAAATAGGGTATTTTTCGACAGATAAGGTCGTATATTCAAATGTGCAGCAAATATTTTTAATACACATTTTTATATAAACTTATATAGGTGGCGTGCTTCTGAAATACGCACTGAATATAAATTATATACATCTTGTTCTTCTAAAATACGCACCGTATATAATAATTATATACATAAGTGGCTCCCCTCTGTCTTTTCTGCAAATATTTCCATGACAACTGCTCTGACGAGCTTTTTACTCTGGTGCATTGACCACAAATATTTAAACGTTCTACTAGATTGGCATCTAGTTCCCACCCTTTTACCATCGAAATATTTAAATATAAGAGTTAATTCTACACCAATAGTTTCTTTTCTCGCACTTCCTGCCTGTGGAACTCTCTACCATTTACTTGTTTCCCTGATAGCTACACTCTCGAAAAATTTAAATGCAACATCAATCGCCATCTTCTATCTTCTAGAATCTCATCAATCCTTTCTTCAGTTAACCCCATGCGCACGAGTGGAGGTCCCGCCTTGCTTGGGGTGAAATGATTAAAAAAAGTTCCGGAGATTTTCATAACCAGATTATAGTGAGGACATACTCCCACTGACTATAAAATGCTTCCGTGGCATACATATTGGGCAATTATGTGCAATTCCAAGTCTGAGCAGCGCACGGTTTCCATATGCCATCACCCAGATCTGCGTCTTGGTGAGATCATTCTAGTCTAAGCATCAAAGGATTGAATTTTGACCAAAGATGGAGTTTGCAGGTCATTTAAAGTCAGAAATTATTTTTGATTGTCCGATTACTTTGGGGAAATGATTATTTACTGAAAAATTCTATTAACCAATACCTGGAGAGAAGGAAGAAGTTTAGATTCACACCATCTCCAATGGTTTTTGCGAGTAAGTGGCTATAATGAATTCAACTAGAATTGAAACTTGGCTCCTCAATTGCGTCTATTTTAAACAATATTTATTTCGTCCACCGGCATGCATACTCGAGAAAACTTAGTAAAGAATATATGTCCTCCAGTATGATTCGAATGTGCGTTCTCCTTTTCAGGTGGAACCAAGTTTCTATCGTGTAGGGTTTAAACATATTAGTTGTTAGGAGACAAAAGAGGCCCATTAACGACTAAAATGGTATCTTTTAATTACCATAAAGAATAATTTTTTAAAAGATTATGGAAAAACTGCACAGTTAATTCTTTTGTGGAAAATAATGTGTATTTTTTTAGTAAGCGTGTACATATAGTGTACATATTATTGTCGGTAGATACCAAATGTAAATATAGAACGTTATAATCGAATATTCAATATATTTTTCAAACTCAAGAAATTGTTTTATATTTTTAAATAGTTTACTGCAGACTTTTTAACAGACAGTTCAAAAGCACAATATATCATTGCATACAGTCTGCTATATTAAGTGCAATCTTTTGTGTTCACTAGACGATTGTGCGAATCTGTTAACAATTTCTTCTGCATCATTGTTTATCTAAAATTTCTTTTTCAATGGATAACAATATGTATGATTCCAAATTCCGCTCATACGGCGAATTTCTTAACATTGTTTATGACCTTTAGCTTTGAAAACAGTTATATGTGTTTGTTTCTTTATTGTATCGTTATATAATATACAGGCCCTTCTTTATAATGGGTTCACTTGTCATCGGGCAGATACACTGGTCAGAGTAAAACTGTATTTAGATTTTTAAACGTTGTTTTAGTCCGTAAGTAGATGTATCATTCGATAATGAATTGGAGCACGCTAGCTATTGGGCGTGTTTATACGCGCTAAAAAGCCCGCTTTCATCTACTGGACGCTCGTGGCCTAGGGGTAGAATAGCCGACTGACACCAATTCGGATGCGTTTCGATCCTGGGTTTAGATAGTGATTCGGACGGGTTTCGATCCTGGGTTTAGATAGTGATTCGGACGGGTTTCGATCCTGGGTTTAGATAGTGATTCGGACGGGTTTCGATCCTGGGTTTAGATAGTGATTCGGACGGGTTTCGATCCTGGGTTTAGATAGTGATTCGGACGGGTTTCGATCCTGGGTTTAGATAGTGATTCGGACGAGTTTCGATAGTGATTCGGACGGGTTTCGATCCTGGGTTTAGATAGTGATTCGGACGGGTTTCGATCCTGGGTTTAGATAGTGACCGGAGTCTGAGCCGTACTGATGAGCTGTAATACAGCGAAACAGGTCTGTCTGAGGATGATTATAGTGTATGTATGTATGTGTGTGTATACACATGGGGATGCATCTTCACATGAATAATTTTTTTTGTTTGCTTTTTATTATTCACCAACCATCTGTGGGTTATTTAAAACCAAACCATATTTAACATTATTTGAGCTTGTTTACACTACGCGAGATTACCCAGTACTCCTCTATCGAAGTAATGACCGTGTTTAATGTCACTTAACTTCGTTGAACAATCGAGAACTGGCGATTCCAGCAGGATCTGACCACAGTCCCGAGTGAATAGAAACGCATATCTTTGCTTGAGTAAACACCATGTATCCACATATACACCATTGTGTAAATTAATTGAAACAACTGTTTTATTTTATTTTCTTTCACCATACGTATTTTAGACCCACTAGAGTAGCAGGGTGTAATTGATTTCCACTTTTCTTCAGATTAGGTCTTTTGCTGTGGTGTGCTATAATATGAATCTATTTTTCGCGTGTATGGTTAAATGTGTTTGACCTTGAAAAATATTGAATCAGCCGTGATTGTATCAGATTTTTATCACGCCCAGACACAGCTTTCCCGATTGTCAACTAGGTGTCCAACGGTCATTGTCACTGGCAGAGAGATCACGGATATCGTTGGTGTCATCTTTTCAATTGTCAGTCGTGCCATCAAGGCGAAGAAACAAAACTGATTCATCAGTCCGAAACGTAAAGAAAGATGCGGTCGGAAGAAAAAAAAAACAACGCAGAGACGACGTATACATGATCAAGAAAAGCGTGAAAGATCCGCAGAAGATATTATTCGTTTTCTTTCAGTTAATTTGTATAAGGGTGCAAATACATGCAATATATAAACACATTGATGATTTAATAATCTGTGTATTCTCTCTACTGTTATTTGTTCTTGTTTTCTTTATGTTTAGTTTGTTTATTAGTGTTCTCATTTAAATGAATACTGAACATAAAAAACGGCCCTTTTGAAGTCATTTGGAGTAATGCGACATTTTGAGTAATCCGAATAACGATCAATTATTTCTTTGGTGCTGCCTTTTCCTCATTTTCCGTGGATGTAAATAACTCCATTTTTCTTACGTGTTCTTTAAATGTAAACTTGTCAGGATTGCACAGTATAATTAACTCGTTCCAAATTAAAATTCGAGAATTAATATTTACATATTTAGATGTAATGTCGTCATTTGTTGTAATTATCGTACAAACGTATAGCATTTCCCAGATAATATGATTACCTACAACCTAACGAAATATATCAGAAAATTATTTATTATTACAAATCTCGATACATTCTTTGTTTTCTATGCGCCGTTTTCTTTCAGGAAATTGGCGATTCTGAATCTTAACTATGTTCTGTCCTTTGTACCTCTTAATAAATTTTTGTCTTTTTCTTATCTTTTCTATACCCTGTTTCGCCATCCATTTAAAGGCAACATGCGTTTTGTTTAATCAGCCATGTCTTTTTCGAGACATGATCGTCTAAGTGTGCATCACGTTTGGCACTTAATTAACTCGATTGGCAGCATGGTCTCATTCTATTATTAAGATGTCTACATGTAAACGTATGTTTTATGCTGAGTATTTCTTCTCTGGTACTTGTTACTTATGGAATTATCTTCCGACATTTTGCTTTCCAATAATCTTTGATTTTCAAAAATTTCAATCCTACGTCACTCGTCATATACTGGCTTCTTAATCTCTCTTATCTTGGCTTACGGCCATATCACGTTGAATACATCGGTTCTCGCTCTATCACCGAAGTTAAGCAATGTTGAGCCTGGTCAGTACTTAGATGGGTGACCGCTTGGGAATACCAGGTGATGTAAGCGTATAGTGCGTTTTTGTGCAGTGGATATCGGCTCGGAAAGAGAAATCAGTGAGCCGAGTTCAAATTCCAATTGAATACTCTGCATTCACTTAAGCACTGGTACCCTTGGAAAAGGTATTAATCCGTCCCTTTCCTCCAGTTATGGGTTAAGTAACAAGGGTAGGACTTGGGGACCCTGCCCTTAAAAAAATCCCAATGAATCTTGAACAAACAATAAAACAAATTAACTAAATAAAACAAATCAAAACGATTTTCAGCATTAAATGACCTAATGAAAGCTGATATACTGGTTAAATGAACCAACCAACCAACCCCTTCTTTTATTGATTTCTGTCCTTATATCATTTTTTCTTTCTCTAATTTTTTTTCATATTCAATAACGCCTTGTGCTTTATTGTTTTGTTTGAGGTGAAATGATTCATAAAAATTACTAATTACTAAAGAACATGAATGAATTCGTTAAAAGGATACTGTTGAACTATTTCCATTTTGCAAGAAAGCTTCTCACATTTGAATCATACGTACCGACCCTGCATAAATGGCTTGGTCAAATTCTTACTGGTTATTCAACTCTCACTGAATCACTGAATGGATAACTCTCAATCATGCAAGTTTGTATATCACCCAGAGAAACAACGAATGTTCTCATAGGATTTTAGAACTTGGGCTCTTCAATGCGATGTAATATTCAGCAAGTTTATCTCGAACTAATTCAGTTAAGTGCCATACGTGATACACGCTTTAAATCTGTAGCTGATTTCTAATGTATTTTTGTTGAATATCCTCTGAAGTGTGCTTGATGGTGGTGGGGAGTGTCTCTGATTGAATATCTCCCTTTTTGTTTTTTACGGTTTTTTGTTTAGAGCAGCCCAAAATGCCAAATACAGGAGGGGATACTAAAAATGGGGATACTAAAAATGGGGATACCAAAATGCCAAATACAGGAGGGGATACTAAAATGAAGCGAGTACAAAAATTTAAATACCTAGAAAGTGTTCTAACAGAAGACGGAAAGTGCGGCAGAGCGATCCGAAGGCGAATTGGCATGGTAAACGACGCATTCCAGAACTTGAGTCGAGTATAAAGAGACAGGAAAATTTCGCTAGAAACAAAGAAGAGAGTACTGGATTGCTATGTGATGTCAGTTCTTAGATATGTCACTGAATGCTGGACAAGATCATCGAAGATGAAGGAAAAACTTGAAGCAATTGAAATGTGGTTCTACAGGACGAATGCTGCGGATATCATAGATCGTGATTGTGAGCAATGATGAGGTCTTGGGAAGGATGGAAACAAAAAAGAAATTAATACTGAGCATCAGGAAGAGACAACTGAAGTTCCTGGGATATGTAATGAGGAAGGAGGGCTTGGAGAACCTGATACTAACAGGCCAGATAGAAGGAAGGATAGAGAGAGAGTGAGAGAGAGAGAGAGAGAGGAGGGTAAAACAGGGAGTAACGTTCTTGACTGGCCTGAGCGGATGGATGGCAGAACGGGTTGCGTGGTGTAATAAGAGAAAGCGTACTAAGAGTCATCAGGGATAGGGAGACGTGGGAGACCATGATCGTCTACGCCCCGAAAGTTTATACGGTGGGTTAAAGCATATAAAGTTTTGTTTCCTTTTGGCTTTTTTGCACTTTGTGATTTGTACGTGAGCGTTGCTAGCAAACCACTGTTTCTTAGGCTGGTAATAATTATTTTCGGCTTCGTTAAAGATGGTTTTGTTGGAAGAATGTGCGTAATTTAACTGATTGATTATTGTTGGCGAGTGGTTGGAAGATGTATATATATATACAGTGGTTTGTCGTTGGGGTCTCTACCCTGATTTAGCACTCTATAAGTAAGGTAGACTTTGAAAAACAGTAGCCACTCTAGCGTGTACGCATCGCTCATTCAGTAAAAATGAATTTGAGCACGCTAGCTATTGGGCGCGTAATATGATAAGCGCTAAAAAGACTGCCTTTTTCCACCGAACGCCCCATGGCCCAGGTGTAGAATCGCCGACTGACGACAATTCGGTCGGGTATCGAGCCTGGGTTATATAGTTAATCGGAGTCTAACCGTGCTGATGAGCTGTGAATCAGCGAAACAGATCTGTCTACGGATGACTATATATATATATATATATATATATGTGTGTGTGTGTGTTCTAAAAATTTAATGGTTTTATTTTTATTACTTCAGATGCTATTTTTAGAGCATACACATATTTGAAAAAGACGTCATATTTTTGTTTCTGTTTTTTCTACAAGATGTATGTCGTCTACCGACCTAGACACTCGAAAAATTCATAGAAATATCTACCATGCTTTAGAGCTCTTTTACGCTATTAAGTCCTCCTGAGTGCGCGGGACAGCATTAATACACTGTTATAAATAAGCTTAATCTGGGCGTCTATTTCAAACACGGGTATCCAATAAAATATATATGCATATATGAGTATACAAATTTTACCAACGGGATTCAAAGTCTTACCAAAAATACCTGTTTTGCATATCATCATCATGATTGCACACATACAGAGATCAGCTAAGGAAAACACACGCACAGTTATACACTAAGTTTGGAAGTGATAAACTAATTAATTTGATTCATAAATCGCACTTATCATCAGAAATTTTAAGACATTTTCATGCACAGTTTTGTCTTTCTTCCATTCTAATTGGAGGAAGCCAAAGAAAGTTAATACAATTTACCCTGTTCCTTTATAATATATGCATGATACCTACGAAATAATATGCTTGTTTCAAGGATCCAGTTAGAGGTCATAGACACACAAACGAGACGGAAGGCATTACTAGTGATACGAAGGGTGAGGAGGCGGCTCTGATCTGAGTCAGGTGTAGTAATTACCATATTTATTAAAACTAATAAGAATAAATATAAAAAAATATCTTTTCTAAACAATAAGGTTAAAACTTTTATTTCGTGTGAATATTTAGCGGTCATTTGAAAGAAAATGTGATCGGAACTAAAGCTCCTGCAGAGAAATGTACATTTAATTCAAATAAATGTATAAAAATGGCATTTCACTTAGTTTTGCTATTAGCCCGCGCATAAATTACTTATTTCTTCGAGGAATTCAGGATATGACTAATTATTTGAACTAAGAAAATTTGTGCATTAATTTTAAATATTTTTTCTGTGTACCGTGTCTCTTCACAAAGTTGGCGATCAAGTCTCTCCACAATTCTCTGTCATTTATAGCTCATAATAAACGTTGACATTATGCTATCTTTCCTCAACCCTGCTCCGCTATTCATTTGCACAAGTTTTAGAGGTAGGTGCTTCGCTGTTTTCTTCTGTTTATTATGCCTTCAATCTGTTTTGAGGATATCAATTTTTCCAAACCCGCTTTCAATATATAGCGTATAGTACGGCATGGGGTAAAGAAAGGAAATGAGAAAAATCAAGCCAACTAAAGTGGGTGACATATACATGTTTAGTGGCGTTGTTCTCCTTATACATCCATCAGAAGTGCAGTCAACTCAAAACAAGTTGAAGCAGGAAACTGGTCCCTGTCATCCACTCCACAACTGTGAATGTCAAAAGACAGCGTTATGCATTCAGTCGAAACCCTGAACAACAAAGCTCTTAGCCACTGTCTGTCCCTCTGATACATCTACCATAAAAACGTGAAACACAGGCAGGTTTCGCCAGGCACTCAGTCTCCTATATCTCTCTCCCTCCCCCTTTCTCTCTCTCTCTCTCACACACACACACACACACACACACAGACCTACAGAAATTTCACTCCCTGGCTTCAGTGATGCCTAGATCTTCTGACCCTGCCCGAATCGTCCCCTTAGAGCTGTAGGTCATTGTAGAACCAACCTTCAGAAATAGGGATATGTCATCTATAAGATCCTACCAACAAAAGCCACTTATCACAATCATTTAGCGAAAATACTAAACAACGAAACCCCTAGTCAGCGTTGGTCCCTGTGGTGCAGCCACCTTAACATCGTTTTAGATTCAACCTTCAGAAATAGGAATATGCCAATGATGAATGCGAGGAATTGCAAATTATTGGTCATCTTCTAGTTTACACTAATCTTAAACATTTATGGACACCTAACGACCATGGAACCTTAAAACATGAGCAAGGCTCTGTGTGAAACACTGGATGCGTTTAGTGTAGCGACTTTATAATAATAACAATAATAATAAGAAGAAGAATAGCACTAATAATAACAGCTCTTTTTCCTCATTATGTGCCCAAATTACAAATTTATATTACAAATTTAGGACCTGCGTCTGCTATTCGGTGACTGTTACCGTCACATAGCAATGTTTCTGTCAACACAAGATAATATAATCTTTGATGGTAGATGTCGTGAAGGTCCCTATAACCTTTCCAAAGATGGTTCATGTGAGCCGAAAGCTTAGAACCAGCATAATAAAAAAATATCTAAATGTTGGACAATTTTTGTCTTTATTTTCACCTGAAATTAAAGCCAAAATACGATGTTCAGACCTGGAGTATATAGACCTTGGTTAGGCCCTGTGACTTGACCCAAATACGTTGGTTAGTTCCTGTGACTTGACCCAAGGAATTGCGAGTTCAATACCAGGATACAACAGTGGTGAACAACTTGAAGGGTTAGAGGAAGATAACTCATGACTTCTAATCAAGGCTTTACGCAAGGAATGAGGATGATATACCCCAGTGATTGTAATAAAGGGTTTGGTTCGAAATTCCTCGCACCTGAAGAAGACCGGAGAGTACAACGGCCGAAACGTCGTACAAATGGCTGCAAAGATGAGGACAATAGTCCGAATAATGTAAATACTGTAAATACTACCTCATTTCAGAAACATAGACAAATCCATTTTCACTGTGATATACTTTAAGGTTGATGGTAAAAAAAAATTATTTGATATATATTGCCTTTCTTATAGCCTTTGATATTATGATTTAAATAATATATATATATATATATATGGACCAATTTTCTGTTTTGGTGTGCCATAATGTTTTACTGCTAGTTCATTCCTTTCATGTAACAGTTATGCTCGGTTTCAGGTTTTCGGAGGGGACCAAAATGTTGATAATATTCATCTCTGCCACCTTGTGTGGTATGGAACAATGTTTCTATTTTAGTGTATCATTAATAGTTTTTAATACTAGTTACATACAGGTAATATATACTAGTTACTTACATGCAATATATATATATATATATATATAGAGAGAGAGAGAGAGAGAGAGAGATGCTTGCTATTATTGAATTTTAGCAGCTCTAACGTATATTTGTTATTATTTGTTCAAACATTATTTTCAATAAATACTCATTTTTGAGTAGATACTCTGCCTAATTTCATAATTAACCACTATATTTATATATAACTACCGGCCTGAACGATGGAGAATTTGTTTAGGAAAATATGCGTCCTCCGGCAGAATTCGAACCTGCATCCTATATATATATATATATATATATATATATATATATATTAATACAGGTTTCATTGAATAATATAGACAAGTTCTGTCTATTTATTTTGTGTAAGATCCGTTCGTATGATCTGATTAGCTTGATAGTGTTGTCATGGAAAGACGACAAGAAATCGCAATAATTGTTGATTTTTTTTATCAGGTCTGAACTTTCGGCTTACATAAGCCATTATCAAAGGATGAACATTTAATTTTTAGTGAACAGAGAACATTTAAATTATTATTAACAGAGTGGAGTTATACAGAGAAAATTAGACAGCACAAACAAATCAACAATTATTGCGATTTCTTGTTGTCTTTCCATGACAACACTATCAAGCTAATCAGATCATACAAACGGATCTTACACAAAATAAATAGACAGAACTTGTCTATATTATTCAATGAAATTGTATTAATGAAAAAATGCTGCCAAAATAGACACAATATATATATGTGCGTGTGTGAGTATACATACTATATATATATATATATATATAATCGCTGTTTTGGTTGGTTTTTATGGCATATCAACCTCGGCGGGTCATTTATTGCCAACTAAATTTTATTTATTTACTGCTGATAATACCTTCTTCTTTCAACAATTTATTGTTGTTTTTATATAAGTTTTGTGTCTAGTCATACTTTTTCTTTTCGAGTATCAAGATTCTTTAGGATTTGCTTTTAAGGGCAGGGTCCCCAAGTCCTACTCTTGTTACTTAACCCATAACTGGAGGAAAGGGACGGATTAATACCTTTCCCAAGGGTACCAGTGCTTAAGTGAATGCAGGGTATTCAACTGGAATTTGAACTCGGTTCACCGATTTCTCTTTCCGAGTCGATATCCACTGCACCACAACGCACATCCGTCACTAAACGCTTACATCACCTGGTATTCCCAAGCGGTCACCCATCTAAGTACTGACCAGGCTCAACATTGCTTAACTTCGGTGATCGAGCGAGAACCGGTGTATTCAACGTGATATGGCCTTTAGCCGCTGTTTTGGTAATATACGATTGAAAATATATAAATAGTATTCGTTACCTTTCTTGAAGTTTGCAACATTTTGTAGTGTTACCAGCTGGAAATCAAATTGATATTTTACCATTTTAACAACACAAAATACACAATATTTCTTCTTTATCATGCTGTTATTGAATCGCGATAAATGCTTATATCCATTATTCTCATGACTAAAAATTGATAGCAAAAAAAAAAAAAAAAACAGCATATATGGTCGTTACCAAGTGAGATCGTCAAAGATGCACGCGACAAAAAGAGGGTATCACTACTAAGCACATATAGAAGTTAAACAAACCTGGAAGTCCTTTAACAGACGTTGGAAAAATCGACACAGAAACACATTGGTATGATTAAAATACCTTCCACCACTAAAAAGTAATAAGAAACAGGAAAATGTCTTTAAAAAGAAAAAAAAAGAGTACTAAACTCCTATTTAATAGTGAACTCCTATTTTATATTGATTTTCTAAACCTAACTTAGATGTAGCATAAAGTCAAAAGCCCTGTGCACCCAGTGAGGATCAAACTCACTACGTAGTTCTAATTGTTCTAACACAGCAAACTTTTTAAACATTGCACCACGTTGAACTGATCAAATAGCTATTTAATATTAGTGAATGTGAGACAATTTCTTCGGAAATGAGAAGACATGAGATAACAAAAATGTACAACAAGAAGGGATGAAACATTATTTATTCTTCAAAGGCGAGGAAGTTTTGCAGCGCCATGAACACCCACGTTCTGAAGAAAACTATACATGAAAGGAGACGATCATTATTGTTGTTATCTAACATCACAGTCAATATATGAACCACTGACCCATCATACATATAAATCTTTTTTCTAATGCTCACTCAATGCAAAGTGCAAGATCCACTCAAGGTAGATTGGCTATTTTGTGGTTATTCATGAGAGTAATAAAGGGCAAAAGGTGAATATCATGGGGTTATGCAGAAAACATAATAGATAGATAGATAGATAGATACATAGATAGATAGATAGATAGATAGATAGATAGATAGATGAACAGATTTAGATAGATAGATAGATAGATAGATAGATAGATAGATAGATAGAAGAACAGATTTAGATAGATAGATAGATAGATAGATAGATAGATAGATAGATAGATAGATAGATAGATAGAAGAACAGATTTAGATAGATAGATATATATATAGATAGATAGATAGAAGAACAGATTTAGATAGATAGAAGAACAGATTTAGATAGATAGATAGATAGATAGATAGATAGATAGATAGATAGATAGCTAGATAGAGAAGTCAGCAGAATCGATTACCATACACTGGTGAAAAAGGCGAAGATTTATGAGCAGAGCTTAGAAAACGCGGCTGGCAATCAATTACATTTTCTCGCAAAACGGGAGAATTTATCATCGACTCAAATCTTAAGTGCACATCGAATACCCACTTCGAGAAAGAAGAAATATATATAAAGAGGTTTGAAGATCGGGCAAAAGCCGCATTTAAATGGGCCAGCTATTCTCACCTTGTGACGAAGAATTCGCAAACTCAGCGCTGATGATGTGATGCATTGCCAAGGTATGCGTGGCTTCTCCTTTAAACTGCCGGTTTCGAAATATCTAGCCTTTCAAATGCTGCACAAAATTTATTCATAAACTGCGACAGTCTAACCAAATGATTATACATCCATTTATTAGTTTGAAGACCGATATATGATCAACGGGTTATAGTGTTTATTCATGCCTACATGAATAAACAGTATAATTAAAATAACAAAAAACTAAAATACAGAAAATAATACATTATTTACTTTGTTCGAACTGTTGTCGTCATCTTTATTACCGTGTTTACGACGTTTTGAAATTAATACATTATATGAACCAGTAACGCGGATGTGCGTTGTGGTGCAGTGGATATCGGCTCGGAGCGAGAAATGGGGGAACCGAGTTCGAATTCCAGTTGAATTCATTGCATCCACTTACGCGCAAATACCCTTGGGAAAGGTCTCTTCCTTCCAGTTATGGGTTAAATAATAGGACAGATTGGGTTCTATAGCCTTGGTCGGCAACCAGTCTACCACAGCTGCGGGATAATCTTCTGCCCAGTCAGTCATGTCTCTTTCGAGACTTGATCGCCCAAGCGTGTATCGCGCATGGCACTCAATTGATTGGCTGAACCAGTAATACGGAGTGCCAGATAAAATCATTAACTTCAAACATTGTAATATGAGCTTTGGTAAAAATAGTTACTGAGACATTAGGTTTATACGTCCCAAAAAATCATACAATGATGTCCTCAAGGACACATGGCCCAGTGGATGAAAGCGTTGTTAAGATCTAGTGACTTGACCCAAAATGTTGTGAGTTCAATACTTGGCTACAGCAGTGGTGAACCAATAACTTACAGAGTTGATTTAAAAGAAGATAATTGCACAACATCCGAAAGTGGCATGGTAGATGAAATTAGAATGATATACCCAAGGGATCGGTTCGAAATTCTGAAGAAGGCCGGAGCGTACAACAGTAGAACAGTCACAAACTAGGCAATAAAGATGAGGACAACAGACCGAAAATGTAATGTAAATCAAGCCAGCATAGCAACGCAAAGAAAATATTATCTAAGGCAATCTCCCCTAACACCCATAAACATGGACCAAGCAATTCTCCCTGAGAGCAATATACTGAGCCTCCTCGGTATTAACCTATCTTTCGACCTCAAGTAAAATCATTACATTGAATCCGTAGCTAATTCCACTGCTAGGAAGTTTGGGTCACTGTGTCGGGCCAGGAAGTTCTTTTTTCCCACCTGAATCCATCTTGCACATATACAAATCAACCATCCGAACGTGCATGGAATACTGTAATATCTGGTCAGGCCCCCCTGCTGTTCGTCTCAGTGCTTTCGACAGGCTCCAAAGGAGAATCTGTGACGTGATTAGTCCCGACCTGATAGCTCGAATTGTTCAAACACCGCTTTCCTCATTATAGGACCCAGAAACTTCAATTGTCTCCTTCTGATCATAAATATGTTTCAAAAACATTTTCGTTTCACACATGTTCACTCCATCGTATTCTCAGTAGCTTTCTGCAGAATCACATTTTTGTTGCTTCAGGTCTCATCGTTAGTTGTGAGAAGATTATCAAGCATTCACTGCCATAGAGGCGAACTGATAATACATAACGGTTCAGTGCTCTTTTCTTTGTTTTTAACGCTATTTTTCTTTTTCTTAATATATTGCTCAGCTTTTAAAAGACATCTTTTGTTATTACTATGTATCTTCGAGTTTAAGTGTCTTAGTATCCTTCCTCAGTGAATGCGCTTCACAGATACGTAAATTCTTACACCTGTTTGATTTCAGCGTCTCCAATCTGTAATTGGCATATTATGCTGTATCTTTTGCAAACAACCCTGCATTCAGTTTTGCACTGGTGTTTATTCTTTTCTTCTCGCTATCTTTCACTATTTCTGTAAAAGTTATAATAGTTTCCTTTCTGTGTCTGCTATCAACACATTGTTATCTGTGTATTTTATTTTATTTATTTATTTTTGCATTTGGTGTTTAGTCTTTTCTTCTCGCTATCTTTCACTACTTCTGTGTCTGCTATCAACACATTGTTATCAGTGTATTTTATTTTTCCTAAGATTGTTGCGGTGAATAATAAATTCTGGTAGGATTTCTAATTATCTCAGAATCGCCTCATCTGTATAAACTGAATAAGTCCGGTGAGAAGACACATCCTTGTCTCAATTACCTCTTTTTATTTTTAGCGCAATATTTATGTTCAGAATTTTATCAGAAAGGGCAATACAAATGCAAGGAGACGTGTACCTGTGTTTCATACACCACTCTAAAGCATTAGACAAATTACGAAAAAAAGACTTAATACTGATAATCGGGAAAGAAAATAATCAAGAACCTGTACTGGCAGCAAATTGCCCGCATACGTACAAGAAAGAAGTTCAGCAGTTATTAAAAACAAAGTGGGGGTGAAATAAGGATGTGTCTTCTCACCAGATCTATTCAACTTATAGAGAGAAGCAATTCTTACAGAACTAGAAGTATTGCCAAGATTCGTCATTACCGGCTACAATCTGAACAATATGATATGCTGATAATGCAGTGCTGATAGCAGAATCGGAAAGAACACTACAAGACCACTACAAGACCACTACAAGAACACTACAAGACCAGTACAAGACCACTACAAGACCACTACAAGGCCACTACAAGAACACTACAAGGCCATTTCATCTACCATGCCACTTTCGGATGTTGTGCAATTATCTTCTTTTAAATCAACTCTGTAAGTTATTGTTTCACCACTGCTGTAGCCAAGTATTGAACTCACAACATTTTGGGTCAAGTCACTAGATCTTACCAACGCTTTCATCCACTGGGCAATGTGTCCTTGAGGACATCATTGTATGATTTTTTGGGACGTATAAACCTAATGCCTCAGTAACTATTTTTACCAAAGCTCATATTACAATGGTCTTGTACGTATGCGGGCAATTTGCTGCCAGTACAGGTTCTTGATTATTTTCTTTCCCGATTATCAGTATTAAGTCTTTTTTTCGTAATTTGTCTAATGCTTTAGCGTGGTGTATGAAACACAGGTACACGTCTCCTTGCATTTGTATTGCCCTTTCTGATAAAATTCTGAACATAAATATTGCGCTAAAAATAAAAAGAGGTAGCTAAAGGAAATTGATTGCATGATCATTAGTAAAAAGAGAAACCGAAAATGCAAATTACAGGCCGGAATTACTAAAATCAAGAATGCACTGAAATTTTAAATACCTGGGAAATGTTTTAACAGAATACGCAAAGTGCAACACCGAGATCCAAATGCGTATTGTCATGATCAACGATGCACTCCAAAAGACAGAGTATTGAGAGACAGGAAAATTTCGCTGAAAATAAAGAGTTCCGGATTATTATGTGATGTTTTTTTTTAATATGGTAGAGAATGCTTGAGAATTTCATGAAAGATGAAAGAAAATATTGAAGCAACCCAAATGTGGTTCTACAGAAGGATGCTAAAGATACCATGGACTGAATATGAGCTACGACAAGGCTTTAGTAAGGATAGAAATAAAAAAAAAAAACTCATACTTAACTTCAGGTAAACAGCAGAAGGTTCTGGATGGGAAGTAATGATTTTATCATTAGAGGTGGTGCTATAGAGTGTTTCTTTACTGATGGGCAAGACGGTGCTGATGAAGAAGTTTCAATTCCTTCTTCTGTTGAAATCTTATTTGTTCTTTTTGCCAACTAAGTTTCATTCATTTGTTCCAGTTTCTACAACTTTTCAAAACTATGGTCATATTTAATAAATTTCTGTCATATTATTGTCATAGGTGGCCGTGTCATCGCCCTGGGTACTGGTAGAAATAGTCGGACATAGCGCTTCCGAAGACATTCCCCCTTTTTCTTCTCTGCAACCACACAAGCGGTGGACAAACGGTGAACAAAGATTTGTCGGCGAATAGGAACCGCAAATTGGACCCAACCATTGGCGTGCCCATTAAAAGCGGAACGGAAATAACAGACTCAGCCAATGGAGGATGTTCTTCAACGCAAGCCAGAAGCCTTCTTCTCTGGTCAGGAAGACTTGACCAGCCTCTCCAAATACCTAGGTAGGTTTATGGCTAGTCACAATGACCGGCATTTTCTGAACCTCTACATCCAGAAAGTTTGGAACGAAAAATGAAGGCTTTGCGATCTTACATTATTTCAAAGCCCCATCCCCTGTCCAGGTTGTCGAAGATTCAAATGTTTATTTGACTATATTAGACCAGATAATCGGTTAAACGCTACGGTATCAGGAGAGACTTCAAATTCTGAGAGATGGTCTTTCGCCTGCCCCTCATATCCAGTTCTTTGAAGGTGATTTTTTGTGATTAGATATTGAATGAATGCATCCTCACAAACAGCAGCAGTGAGTAACAGTTCTCCCAAATGAAGTAATCCTGGCCTCTTATAACTCTTTAGAGCATAACCATCAATGACGTCTTTAAAACGTCGGAACGACAAATATTGTGCAAACGATTGTCCGCCATAGATACTGATATATATTTTGTCAGCCTTCTGTAATTCTCCGGTGTCTATCAAGAATCCATCTTCTTTAATAAGATATGAGTAGGTCTCGGATTTCTGGGAACTCTGTCATGTTGATGACCTACGATGAGGAGTTACAACATGAGGCTGATCTTTCGGTAGCTGCATTTTTTAAATTTTTTCATCACTTCACTCCAAGTAAGGCGGAACTGCAACTGGTGTGCAGGGGGTTACATAAGAGGTAAATGATAAGAAAGAGAAACACGTTACTGGGGTGTCAGAGAATGAGTAACAGAAGGATGAGAACCCTGATGTGAAAGAAGGATGTGAACACTGGTTTGAAGAGAGTTGCATGAGAGAGGAGTGGAAAGGAAAAAGAACAAGGGTTGTCAGAGAAAGGCTGTGAATCAAGAAAACAAAAGATGGCAATTGACATTGCATTTAAATTCTTGGAGATTGTAGCTGTCTGGGAAGCAAGAATACGGAAGGGAATTCTATAAGTGGGAAATGCGAGCAAAAAAGCTTGTTGAGTAGAAGTTGCGGTTACATTTGATCGGTTTCGATGTAAAAGGGTGGGACCTAGTCGCTAGTCTAGTAGCTCGAGTAAATTCATGCAAAGGAGGTACCAGGGAGCTAAGCTAATCGGAGCTGAAGCCGTGAAAGCATTTATAGAAGAGACAGAGGGAAGCCACACTACGTCGGTGAGAAAGTGACTAAAGTTGAGCTACCAGATCAGGATCAATTACATTGCAGTTTCTTCTTTGGAATTCGTCAAGGAACCAGAGATGAATAGCAGGGGAACACGATCATATGTGGCAGCAGTATTCAATGCACGGAAGAATGGTAGATTTATATATGTGCAAGATGGATTCAGAAAAGAAAAACTTCCTGGCAATACACAGAGAACGAAACTTCCCAGCAGCAGATTTAGCTATGGATTCAATGTAGTCATTCCACTGAGGTCGGTTGATAGAGTTAGACCGAGGAGGCGCAGTGTTTTGCTTTCAAGGAGACTTGCCCGATCTATACTGATGGGGGGTAAAAGTGGTTGTCTATGGTGGTTAAAGGATAGCAGCTTCGTTTTGGAAGCATTAAAATGTATGAGGCATTTCTTATCCCAATCTACCACAGATTGGAGGTATTTTTCAAAGATCAGCAGCAACGTTTGCTTTGTCAGCATCGGCAGATTTCTTATCGAGGCGGGAGTAAATAGTTTTGTCGTCAGTATAGATGCCTACTTGCCATCTGATTACATAAGGGAGATCGTTGATGAAGATCAAAAAAGTGTAAGAATTAGAATAGAGCCTTGAGGATTCATATCACAATCTACCACAGATTGGAGGTATTTTCAAAGATCAGCAGCAAGTTTGCTTTGTCAGCATCGGCAGATTTCTTATCGAGGCGGGAGTAAATAGTTTTGTCGTCAGTATAGATGCCTACTTGCCATCTGATTACATAAGGAGATCGTTGATGAAGATCAAAAAAGTGTAGAATTAGAATAGAGCCTTGAGGGATTCTTATCCCAATCTACCACAGATTAGGTATTTTTCAAAGATCAGCAGCAAAGTTTGCTTTGTCAACATCGGCGAATTTCTTATCGAGGCGGGAGTAAATAGTTTTGTCGTCAGTATAGATGCCTACTTGCCATCTGATTACATAAGGGAGATCGTTGATGAAGATCAAAAAAGTGTAAGAATTAGAATAGAGCCTTGAGGGATTCTTATCCCAATCTACCACAGATTGGGTATTTTCAAAGATCAGCAGCAAGTTTGCTTTGTCAGCATCGGCAGATTTCTTATCGAGGCGGGAGTAAATAGTTTTGTCGTCAGTATAGATGCCTACTTGCCATCTGATTACATAAGGAGATCGTTCCAAGTGAAGATCAAAAAAGTGTAAGAATTAGAATAGAGCCTTGAGGGATTCTTATCCCAATCTACCACAGATTGGAGGTATTTTTCAAAGATCGGCAGCAAGTTTGCTTTGTCAGCATCGGCAGATTTCTTATCGAGGCGGGAGTAAATAGTTTTGTCGTCAGTATAGATGCCTACTTGCCATCTGATTACATAAGGGAGATCGTTGATGAAGATCAAAAAAGTGTAAAATTAGAATAGAGCCTTGAGGGATTCTTATCCCAATCTACCACAGATTGGAAATTATTTTTCAAAGATCAGCAGCAAAGTTTGCTTTGTCAACATCGGCAGATTTCTTATCGAGGCGGGAGTAAATAGTTTTGTCGTCAGTATAGATGCCTACTTGCCATCTGATTACATAAGGGAGATCGTTGATGAAGATCAAAAAAGTGTAAGAATTAGAATAGAGCCTTGAGGGATTCTTATCCCAATCTACCACAGATTGGAGGTATTTTTCAAAGATCGGCAACAAAGTTTGCTTTGTCAGCATCGGCAGATTTCTTATCGAGGCGGGAGTAAATAGTTTTGTCGTCAGTATAGATGCCTACTTGCCATCTGATTACATAAGGGAGATCGTTGATGAAGATCAAAAAAGTGTAAGAATTAGAATAGAGCCTTGAGGGACACCCGCGTTCGTATGATAGGATCTAGAAGAATGTCCATTCAATACAACCTCCATTAAGCGATTTGAAAGAAACGACTGAATTAGGTTAAAGAAGCATCCAGTTATCCCATAGCGCTGTAGCTTGCGTAGAGGGTAGCATGTCAGTCATGTCAAATGCTTTGGAGATATCTACTGAAACAGCTCAAGATTCGCCGTTCTTATCAAGAGCCTGGTAGATAGACTCTATGATTGTCGTTAACATATCAACAGTAGACCTGATGAAATAGAAATCATACTGTTCATCGGAAAAGAGGCTGTGGGCTGTAAGATGTTGAACCACTTCAGCATTGAAAATAGTCTCAAACACTTTGCCAAAAAATCCGTAGGAGGCTGATATGGCAGTAATTAGAGAGGTCTGAGGGTTCTTCAGGGTTCTTAAATACAGGAACCATACAGGGGGACGGGGGCTTCCTGCATGCAGGGAAGCAAGAAGCAGAGAGTCAGTAGTTGTAGATGTTAGAGAGAACAGAGAGGAGTTCAGAGGCACATCTCTTCAGGACAATGATTGAGATTCCGTCACCTTATGGAGGTCAAGCCTTGAAATTATGTTAGAGACCAACGAGGAAGTAATGTGAACGTCACTCGGTTGAGCCTCAGTTCTCGGTCGGAAGTAGGTACGGATACCCCAGACGAATTAAATGTTGAGTTGGTAGCGAATCTGCAATCAGAGCATTCAGCCTTGTCCGCTGAAGATGTAAGAACCTAAAATTCATTGATTAAAGGGGGAATTGAGAGTTTGCTGTAATTTAACACATTTTTCCAGAGCCGCCGGTAGTTTCTGGAACCGAATTTGCGGGATGCTATAGGCTGTTTCATTCTTTCAGCAAACAACAGCTTAACATCATTTAAGATCCTCTTACACACATTACGAGCAGAGGCAAAAAGGCACATATTATGGTCTGACACTTGAATACGATAAAACCAAAAGAAGTGATTTCGAGCAAGCCAAAAACCAGGGTGACGAATGGATTTAAGTCGCAATTTCCTGGTTGGTATGAAAGCATCAATGCCAGTTTTAACTGAAAAGAAGATATCGGGTGCACAGTCTTCAACAGGAAGACTAAAAACTTTGTTCGAAGGGACTCACCTGATATCTTAGCTCTCTGTGAAACTAAACTTGACCCCTCTATTCTTTCCTCTGATATGCCTGCTTACTTTCTCTTCTTTATGAATGAATCCAATATCCATATGCATAGAATTGGCGTTTATGTGAGTGAGCAGCTTCCTCAAGCTAACGTGAGTTCTATTGAAACTCAAGATCATTCCTACATGTATCTACGTCTCTCTCTACTAAGCTCGGTAGCTACCTGTTTTTTTCTCTATTGCTCGTCTTTATCTCCTGACTGTTCCATACTTGACAAAATATAGATTAGGCCATTTCCTCTCGCCCGTTTACTCAAATATTTGTGTTTGGAGACTTCAATGCCCACTACACCATTTTTTTTAATCGTGTCACCCCAAGCAAGCGATTCCACTGCCACTATAGCGCAGGGGGTTACATAGAGGGATTGGGTATAGGAAATGTCAGAAGGAGGGTGATAGACGACTTAGGATGTACATAGGGAGAGAGTGGATGTGAGTTAGTGTGTTACGAGGTGTTTATTGACCTTACATTTAAACTCCTGGAGTTTGTAGCCGTCGGGGAAGCAAGCATGCGGTAGGGAATTTCACAGGCGGGAAGTGCGAGGAAAGAAGCTATTGGAGTAGAAATTGCGGTTACATTTCATCGATTTCACTGTAAAAGGGTAGGACCTAGTTGCCAATCTAGTATCTCGTGCAAATTCACATCTAGGGGGCACCAGTGATTAATGGCTGGAAAACTCTGTCACAGACCTGGCTGTTGTCCATACTATGAACTTTTCAATCAAAGCAATACCTTACGCAAGTATTTGATTTCCCCACGAGTTTCTCTAATAACACTAATGAAACAGCCTCAATGCTAGTTAATTTTGTTGTTGTTGTTACTGCTCTCAGTTGCGCTTTCTTTTTCTTGTTTTTGGCCATTATTAGCCTCCATATTTTTTCTAGGTTAATCTTGGTCGTTATTTGTAGTGCTGATTACATCCTCAGCCGTCTCTATTGACTTGGGTTGAGTGTATATTTCTTTCGAGAGAGAGAGATTTTTATTCTTTGACCTAAACAGATCGTCTTTCAACCACCGACATTTTTCAGATATTTTTATTACTTTATTTGTCAGGAAAACATGGAATTTATTGAAAAGAGAAAATAAAGCAACAGAAATAAAGAAATACCAAAAAATAATCTTAAACAGATACACAAAATAAAAAAGCAAAAACAAACGAAAAATAGAACAGAAAGACAGACGAAAGCTGGTTTTTCAAATAAGTTTAACGTGTAAAATAAAGTTCACTCAAAAAAATACCGTAATTAAAACAAAGTCGTTTTACAAGGAAGAGAAAAACAAATTTAAGAATGTAACATGAGAACAAAAAAACATACGAAAAAACCTTTGACGTGTAAACCAAAACAAAAAATCTACGCAACACATTAAAATAAAACAGCGTAAAAACTTCTTTTTTGTAAATCAAGACAAAAAAATAAAAGAAATTATGAAAAATACATCCAAAGAAAATTTTAAAAAGAGACATGTCGAAAAAATAAAGGTTTGCTATGCAAACAAAATGGCTGCCGTAACACGAAGAAAAAGAAAAACACAGATTAAACAATAAAGAAATGGAAAAAGACCGTTACAGTAGAAAATAAAATTGAAATTTTCTTGCCGACAGGGATTAAATAAAAAAGAGTAGAAGTAAATGCTTGCCTCGGACACAAAAAATGAACAAAATAACGCGTAGAAAAATAAACAAAAACGATGAAGCAACAAGAAAAGTTGTAAAAGAACAATAACATATGAATGGAATTTACTACCGGGCTGGGATTAAAAAATTAAATTAATAGCGAAAATTAATTACAATTGCCTGGAAAAATAAAAATAACTCAATAGTCTATTGAAAATTGATGTTATACTAACAAAAACGGCTTAGAGCCTAGGAGAGTAAAAATATAAGACAAACAGGAAAAATTAAGTTAAACGTAAAAAGAATGTAGTGAAAAATACCTTCTAAGGCTTGTAATATCAGAAAATCTAAATATTTAAAAATAGAATTATTGATAAGTACCCAAGAAAGTTAACTAACGCCATTGCTAAGGAGATCAAAGTTTCAAGGCACTGTGTTACGTATACAACGTTATTTTTATATTATTGTGGGTTTATAAATGTGATACTAAATAATTACAATCGGTGAATTGATCCATAGTATTATGCCTGCTAATATTTTTTTTAATCATCTCACCCCAAGCAAGGCACTCCACTGCCACTATTGCGCATGGGGCTACATAGGGGAAGGTAAAGAGAAGGAGTGGTTAGACATAGAGAATGTCAGGAGGAAGGTGACAGATGAGTAAGGATAGCAAGGATGAGGGTTGGGCAGATGGGAAGAGTGTTTGATAGAATGGGAGCAGGTTAGTGTGTTAGGAGGTGTCTATTGACCTTACATTGGAACTCCTGGAGATTGTAGCCGTCAGGGAAGCAATCGTTTGGAAGAGAATTCCACAGTCGGGAAGTGCGAGGAAAGAAACTGTTGGAGTAGAAGTTACGGCTGCATTTTATCGGTTTCACTGTAAAAGGGTGGGATCTATTTGCTAATCTAGTATCTCGTTCAAATTCGTATTTAGGGGGCACTAGTGATCTAAGTTCATCGGAGCAGAAGCCGTGAAAGTATTTATAGAAGAGACACAGGGAAGCCACGTCTCGCCGGTGGGAGAGAGACTGCAGGCGGTCTGCCAAGTCGGTATCTATCACATTACAGACCCTCCTCTGAACCTTATCGAGAAGCCCGAGGAGAACAGCAGGGGCACCCGACCAGATATGGCAGCAGTATTCAATGCACGGGCGGATGGTAGATTTATAAATGTGCAGGATAGATTCAGACGGAAAAAACTTCCGGGCCCTACACAGAGAACCGACTTTCATAGCAGCGGATTTAGCAATGGATTCGATATAGTCATTCCATTTGAGGCCCGTTGAAAGTGTGAAACCAAGGAGGCGCAGTGTTTTACTCTCTGGGAGGCAAGTCTGGTCCATGCTAATGGGAGGTAGGTGAGATTGTTGATGATGGTTAATTGAGAGTAGCTTCGTTTGAGAAGCATTAAAATTTACTAGCCATTTCTTACCCCAGTCCAATATGGATTGGAGGTCTTTTTCAATCTCGGCTGCGAGGTTAGCTTTGACGCCTACACCAGATTTTTGTAGGAGGCGAGAGTAAACTGTGGTGTCATCCTTATAATATCCTTATACTACGTTGTAGTTGATTTTTATGAAAAGTCATAGGCTTCAGATTTTTTTTTTTTTTTGAGCACGAATGTTTACGTAAAATATTTATATTTTTTCTGTTAATAAAGTTGAGTGTTACAAATTTTGATTCCTATTTATGCATTCTTTTGGGGTTTTTTTTTTAACAAAGTTTGCCCATAAGGAAATTTTGAATACAAACAAATGTTGTCGTCAGTTTTTCGCGCACCTATTTCATTTTCGATTTCAAATGTAAAGGCGCGCTTTAATCGTTGTCTTAAAGGGAGTGAATAGTGATTTACAAATTGCTCGCTTCCTGAAAGTTGTACAGTCGTTTATTGTCAAAGTTCGCAAAGACCTGGAAGCCGCTGACAGAAATTTATAAAGCAGTAGCCAAATATACACTGCGTGCCAGAATTATATGTAAATTGATTTTTTTTCTAACTCCGAGGGTTTTTAATAAAAATTAGTGAAACTTGGCACGTTATATGGCAACACTAACACATGTGCAGATCTAAAATTCTAAGCTAATCTGTGCAATAGTAAACAAATGGCAGCCATTAAGAATCTTAAGAATTCAAGACACTCTGTGAGAAGAATTGGACATGATAACCTTGACGGAAACCCCGACACAGAGATCCGAAAGCAAATTGGCATAGCGAAGGAAGCATTCCAGAAACTGAGAAAAGTATTAACAGAAAAATTTCACTAGAAACAAGTACTTTTTTTTCCTTCATCTTTGATGATATTGTCCAGCATTCACTGCCATATTGAAGAACGGACAACACATAGCAATCCATTACTCTCTTCCTAGTTTCTAGTGAAACTGTCTTGTTTCTTAATACTTGACTCAACTTCTGGAATGCTTCCTTCGCCATGCCAATTCGCCTTTGGATCTCTGTGTCGCGCTTTCCGTCTTCTATTATAACACTTCGCAGGTATTTAAATAAGGCGCCATAACAGCAACGTATTCTACTTGCTGATTGGGTACTTATATCTACATATAATGCGTATTCAACAGAGACGTCAATCAATGCTCTCAACACACTATAAAATCTCTTAATCCTGCTATAATAGCGCAGTGTCTAAAATAGTTTCGGGAATGTCCTTATGACTTAGCTATGTTGCTTAGGCTGTTAAAAAATCTCACTATTATTTAGGCCAATTTCTCTCGAATAAAGCACTTTTTGTGAGTTGTATTTTATTAAATCCGTGCAAATATTCAGAAAGAGCCGAACAGTTCTATATATTTGTAGATAACCAGTAAACAAATATTTTGCATTCAAAAATATGCATACGAGCTTACAAGAAGACAGAAAGAATATATTTTGTGTATCCGAGACCTGCAAGGTAGGCACATGCTTTAGCCGATTTTGTAATTGATGGTTTTAATCCTAGTACAATATTTATTGAGCTCGTCTCATTTTCTAAATCGTTAGCTCTATACCCAACGGCTGTCTAATGACACGTGGTGTGGTGCAATCTAAACTAATGCATTCATGGATAACTTGTTTATTACTTGCAGGGTTGGAGGTAAAACGCAGAGAAATGTTAGGATTTCAGTTATTGCATTACAAGAGCAGGTAAATCGAAAATAAATCATTGTCTCTGCTATTAGTTTGGCTATCAGCCTTTCACACACATACACCCACAAGTTTCATCTTCCAATCATAAAAATTGTCATTTCAGCAAAAACAAGATAATAATAAGACACCAATAAAATTCTTCCAACAAAATCCAAATATGTCTCCCGCTTCTCTTCCTAAAATGTTAATCTTTCTTGCTTATGTAGATTTAAATACAAGTGCTGTTAATCTTCTAGGAAGTGGTTAAAAGTAGTCAACTGTTTATTTTTTAGCCAGATTTCAATATATTTTTGTTTTGTTTTTGCTTTGATGATTTGTTGTGTGTTTTTTTATACAGAACCATCTGAAATCTATGCAACCAGATATACCAAAAGTACTACAGAATGAGAAATAAGAAATAAAAAAATAACATTTTAACGTTTCTAATAACAACAAAAATAAATAGCCTATGAGACGAAGAAAAAGCATATAAAGATTTGGCTGTACTTCTGAGTTAAGTTAGTATGTACATTATTTATATTGTTCGAACTGCCGTCCTCATCTTTACTGCCATGTTTACGACGTTTCGGTCGTTGTATAATCCGTTAGTTCTAGTGACTCGACTGACCCAAAGAGTTGTGTGTTCAATACCTGTCTACAGCGGTGCTGAACAAATAACTTACAGAGTTGAGTTAAATAGAGATTACGACATGCCATTCGAAAGTAAAATAGCACATGAAATGAGAATAATATACCCTCGTTATAAAAATAAAGGTTCGGTTCGAAATTTCTAGTACCTGAAAAAGCCTGGAGCTTACAACATCCGAAACGTCGTAAACATGGTAATAAAGATGAGAACATCGTCCAAACAATGTAAATAATGTAAACCAAGCCAACAAACGCAAGGAAAATATTAACTAATCATTATTTCTAGTGTTTATAGAATGTATAGCAAATACACATGCAATTGTCTTTTTATGTACCATGTCCCATAAGGACATTGACGATCATGACCCTCCGTAATTTCCTATCCTTTTTCACATTTAATAACTTGTCATTATGACATCTCTCCCAAGCACTGCGCTGTCATCTTTTTTTTTCCAAGCAGGCCAGGTAGGATGCGTGTTGCTTTCATTTGCCCCTCTTGCCTTCAATCTATCCTGCGAGCGTCAAATTTCTCCAAGCCCTCTTTCTTCATTATACGGCCCAGAAACTTCTATTGTCTCCTGATCTTATTTACAAGTATCACTAAAACAATGTCATTTCTCAAATGTTCGCTCTGTGGTATTCTCAGTAGCCTTCTGTAGAATCACTTTTCTGTTGCTTCAAATCTCTACCTCACGCGTGAGGAGATTATCCAGCATGAGAACAACAGTTCAAACAATGTAAATAATATAATGAAGATGTTAATTTCGCATACTAATTTGAGCAAAAATTTCAGAAAAAAAGCGTCCATCTATACCAGACATACTGATAATAGTGCAGTTGAAAAGTTTTATTTCCTTAAAAGTTTGTTTTAAGAAGAACTAATTTGTCAATAAATGCCGAATGGTCCCTGCTTGAAAACCATTAATTTCGCTATTAAGATCACCGTTATAATAATGACATCATTTGTGTCTACGAATGTGAACACGGTCATAAATAAAATTCAGTAGGGTTATTTCTTATTTATATATTCAGTGTGTGTGCGTGCAGAAATCACTCATGAAAACGGCTCATAACTAAGATTCCGCAATAATTTTCAGGCTTCAGGAGATATTTCTGAGTACAATTTAACACATCGGTATTGCTGATTATTTTCAACTGCTTCTTAGTTATTGGTCAGCGCGTAGCCTCCAGAACAATCTTTTTGGACACGTTATGCTATTTGAAGAAACGTTTCCATAAAATAAACAAAAATGTTTCATGAGTCTGAGTCACGCCATTATCATTTTTTAAACAAGACGGTTAATATCTGTTGCTTTTTGTCTTTTTCTATTTGTGTGTCAATAAAAACAATTTTTAAAAACACGACAATCAATTCTTACAAAAATACATGGAGTTTTAAAAATACCCACAATTTTTTTATGTGTTGTGTTCCTTCACGACATGGATGATTATGGCTTTCCTCCATGTCCTGTTCTTTTTTTCTCTTGATAATGCTATCTCTATTAATTCTTGTTCTAATCGCTTACATATGCCCGTTAATTTCGTTACTTGCTTTTTCCTATGTCCATCTTGTAATTTAGTATGTATTTTGAGTGTAAAGTTCTCCAAGATGTCTTTCCCATTTATGCGTTCTAGAAATTTCAATACTTTCTCTGTGATTTTAAATATAAATGTTTTTGTTTACATTTTCAATAAAATGTTCTTGTTGGTATTATATTCAGTAAAATGGGTTTCCTTTTTTTAATCATTTCACCCCAAGCAAGATGATAATGCCATTAAGACGAAAGAAGTTACTGGGAGTAAAAAAGAATGTGAAAACTTTAACGAAGAGAAAAGACAATAAAAGAACAAATTCAAGAAGACAAAAAATATCGATCAATGTTGCACTTATTTATTTTTCTACGTTGTGAGTGGCTGCGAAGCAAGATACCGGAAGAGAGTTCTACAGGCAAAAAAAAGTGAGAAAAGAAACTCTTAAAATAGAACTTAAAATAATAAAAAGCAAAGAACTATTTTCGAATCTAGTAAAACGCTTATATTCATCCTCAGAATTATTCTGTAAAACCACGTTTCTACTCTCATTTTCTTTTTCGATATCACCGACCAAGAACCAATTTCTGAATCCCCACATATATCTCTGGAAAAACGATTTTCACTTCCCGTCTCGATATTACAACCCAGACTAGCTTATTTGCTTGTCTTCCCTTTATGTAGAAAGTGGAATTAATTAGGCATAAGATAATTTTTTGAAAATCAAAATTGTCTTGGAAGAAGAAAACCGGAAGTGAGTTCCGAAAGCGGAAGAATATTTTTTTGTACTGCAGCAACGTTGTAAAAGATTTTAGTACGAGTTTTAATTATATGAATATATCTTCTTCTTCTATGCGCTTTGTCCTTTTAAGACGTAGGCGATCATGGCCTTCCACATCTCCCTATCCCTGGTGGCACTTAGCACGCTTTCTCGCAACCCCTGTTCTGTCATCCACCTGCTCAGGTCATTCAAATATGTTATCCGCTGCTTTCCTCTGTCTCTTTTTCCCTCTATCTGGCCTAGTAGTATCAGGTTCTCCAAGCCCTCCTTCCTCATTGCTTGTCCCAGAAACTTCAGTTGTCTCTTTCTAGTGCTCAGTTTTAATTTTCTTTTCGTTTCCATTTTTTTCAACACCTCATCATTGCATATATATATATATATATATATATATATATATATATATATATATATATTTGTGTTTGAAATCATAATTTTACTGAAATATTCTACTTTGTGCTAATACATGTATGAATATATAGGTACCTAACCTAGAGTGTGTGTTACGCTCTATTTTTGCATGGTAGTGTATATATATACATATATAGTGTATCGAGGCAGTAGACAATTTTTTAAACATATACTGTTAAATTGTCGGCTTACCACAATTTCATGTGATTTCTTGTTGTAAGAATTTTGGCACATAGTCACCACACTGTGTGTCTGTTCTGATAACCGATCATACAAACAAAGCAACCGTTTTCTCTTATCTTCGATATGCACTATGAGTGTTACATTCTCCTTGCTCACTTTCCTCATATCAGTCAGCTAATTTCCATACGTGGTACATGCTCCTTCGATCCATGACTGACTGGACAAAGGATTTCCCCGCAGTAGTTTGCCATTACTTTCTGTGGTAGACATGTTGCAAATCAAGGCTATATAATCCAATATTTTTTACTATTTAACCCATAGCTGAAGGAAGATACTATGGATTCATACCTCTGTAAGGGGTATTTGCGCGTAAGTAAATGCAACAATTTCGAACTCGGTTCTCCGAATCACGCCCCGGGCAGATATCCATTCCACCACAACGCACATCTACTTCCTCATATCAGTCCGTTAAGTGCCATACGTGATACACACTTAAGTGATTATGTTTCGAAAAGATAATGACTAACTGGGTAGGAGATTATCCTGCAGTAGGTTACTATTGCTTTCTGCGGTAGACTGGTTGCCAGCCACGACTATAGAACCCAATCTGTCATATTATGTAAGAGATAGATTAATACTAGTATTTACGCGTAAGTAAATGCAAGAAACTGAACTGGAATTCGAACTCAGCTCCCCATTCCGAGTCGATATCCACTACACCACAACGCTTTCTCATATATACGTTTTAAATCTTTTTTTATTGTAAGCTTAATTCTTTCAAGTCTCTCATTCATCTGTGGGAATATTGTTTAGTATTTATTATTTAGATTAGATATAAGACTTCTAGTCTAATTATTTTGCTTACAAGGGAATTATCTTATTTAGTTTTCTCTACTCCTGCGCATCAGCTGTATGTTACTATTAGAAGTATAGCCCGGCGTTGCTCGGCTGTAATGAAAGCTTTAAAACTAATCCATGGTCCTGGAGCTCAGACTCTTTGGACGTTGGCACGAAAGACTAAAAATTTACCACCTCCACACTAGGGCGGATCCCCAAGGCGGATGCGGCACAAGGTCAATTAAAGTGGGTATTCCGAGCACTTAAGTTCAGCCAAAAATATTCCGTGTACACTTCTCAAGGCTGAATGAGGCTCTTGTTTATTTACCCCAGACGTGGCTCTGCCCTTTGACGGAGCCTCGTTTGGGTTCCTCACCAAAAAGGTGACAAAGAAAGGGTTTAGATCAGGATGATCACTCTCCTCTACCCTAACAGTGTGTCCCTATATTTAAGAGGATAGAAACATCCTATTCTTGTATACAGGTAGGTATACAACAATAAAATAGGATACGGAATCCCAATAATGTTTTTAAAGAAATATGACGCCTGTACGACAGTTTTCTTGAATAAACTGACATATTTATTTGTTTAGTTTTTGGAGCTGAAAAAGCCTAGAATAAACGAAACACTTAATCAAATCAATTTCTGTCACATTTCTTTAAAACATTCAGGATTCTGTATTTTATTTCATACTAGCTTTCATTACACCTGAGCAAAATTCTTATTGATCTAATAAAACGTTTTTCAAACATTAAATCGATATATATATAATGTCATATATAAAAATACTAGCAGTATTACTCGGGTGTTATGAAAGCTTTAAACTAATCCATGGTTCTGGAGCTCAGACTCTTTGGACGTTGGCACGAAGGACTAAAAAGCAATAGCTGTTTCCAGTCAAAGCGAAACCGTAGATTGAAAGAAAAATGGATGGATGTAAGTTAAATTTTGATCGATGTCAATAAGTTTTCCGTAGCAAACTGAATTTTGAAGGCTAAATAAGTCATCTGAGTAAATGGTATCATGGCAGCGACTAAGAACTACAATTATATCTACTTAAAGCAAAACCCGAAGCAAAAACCCAAATAAAAGGACTGAAAACCTGATTTTGATCAGACTCGTTATGATATCGGGGTATCGATTCCCAATATCGGAGTCAAATAAGTCATCCAAGGATAAACTAACATAAGTAAGTCCATGAAAACCTACTGTACTCATCGTGAGTAAAATTGGAGAAAATGAGTCATATAGATCGGTGAATATCGATTTTTGATCAGATTCGATAGAACATCGTGTGTATCGATTACCGATATCCGGTAATAAAAAAAGTAGGACATGACTTGACCGAAAGCCTAAAGAGTATTTGTGTGAAGTTTGGTGAGAAACGGATAAAAATTGTGGATTTGTATAAAAACAGACAGACAGACACACACGAAAACATCTTGCCTTATATATATATATATAAATTTTTTTTTTTAATCATCTCACCCCAAGCAAGGCATTCCACTGCCACTATTGCGCATGGGGCTACATAGGGGAAGGTAAAGAGAAGGAGTGGATAGACATAGGGAATGTCAGGAGAAAGGTGATAGATGAGTAAGGATAGCGAGGATGAGTGTCGGGCAGATGGGAAGAGTGCTTGATAGAATGGGAGCAGGTTAGTGTGTTAGGAGGTGTCTATTGACCTTACATTGGAACTCCTGGAGATTGTAGCCGTCGGGGAAGCAATCGTTTGGAAGAGAATTCCACAGTCGGGAAGTGCGAGGAAAGAAACTGTTGGAGTAGAAGTTACGGCTGCATTTTATCGGTTTCACTGTAAAAGGGTGGGATCTAGTTGCTAATCTAGTATCTCGTGCAAATTCGTATTTAGGGGGCACCAGTGATCTAAGTTCATCGGAGCAGAAGCCGTGAAAGTATTTATAGAAGAGACACAGCGAATATATATATATGTGTGTGTGTGTGTGTGTGTGTGTGTGTGTGTGTGTGTGTGTGTGTGTGTGTGTGTTGGATCGTCTCTTTTGTTAAAAACCGTGTATCCTTCTTTTATGCATTTCCTTTAATTAGCGTTCTACTTCCCTTTATTACTTTGTCTCTTTCGGTTTTCTTTTTGTGACTGTCAAAAACGACGCTACTTGTGTACACGTTATTCATAATGATTTAACCGACAAAACGTCTATAAGACTGGCTCATATGTACCTGAAAAACTTGCGTAATGTTCTTTAATAGATCTAAACGCTCATACCAAAGCCATACGTGCCGTCCCTCTCGTTCAGAAATGCCTAAACTATCAGCGATATACAACGGTTTTCTGAGATCAATGATTAAAAAAAGGTTTGGATGAATGAACACTTCGGGTCATCTAGAAAAGCGATCGTTCATCCATCGCAATAGACTGGCGAGAGAGAAGCACAAATATGAAGTTTGTCAAATAACGGAAATCACATCACTCTTTAGCAAAAAAAACTTCTCTAGAGATGCGTGATTCACAGCGGGCGGTGACGTGATATTGTCCGACCAGTCGATTGGTTGGTGGTGTAGAGTTTTATTCCTGGTGAATTGGACAAATGGAATAACTGAGAGACACATTAGCAAAATATAAGATCAATTCAGAAAACGATTCTCACAAACTAGTTGGATGAGAATTCCTACACGTGCAAGACAATTATGGGATTTCTTTGCTCTTAGAGATGGTATTTACTTGCGCTGAAGAAATTCTTCATCGCTAAATTTGTTTTTTTATTACCTGTATTGCAGAAAAAAAAGAAAACATTGCTCACCTCGTTTCATTTTATTTTACATTTGCTCTCTCTCTCTCTCTCTCTCTCTCTCTCTCTCTCTCTATATATATATATATATATATATATATATATGGAATCGATTTCTTTATTAATCCGAGTCTTTTATCACTTTAAGCGTTATTTTATGTGGATATGCGCTGTGGTGCAGTGGATATTGATTTGGAAAGAGTAATCAGAGAGCAGAGTTCGAATTGTGGATGAATTCATCGCATTCACTTACGCATAAATACCCATGAGAAGGTACCGATTCGTCGCTCCGCCCACCCTTTATAGCTTAAGTAACAGAACTGTCTACCACAAAAAGTAATGGTAAACTACTATGGAAAAATCTTCTGCCCAGTCAGACATATCTCTTTCGAGACATGATCGCCCGAGTGTGTATGCCGCTTAACTGATATTTAACTGCTCTTTGTTACCAAAACGGTAAGGTGTAACGAGCCAAATAGTAGCTGAGGGATGCAAGTTCGTTCCCTGTTAACGTAATTTTTTTAAATAATATTTTTCGAATATTCAAGACAGTAGAAAATAAATAGATAAATAAATAAATAAATATAATGTTTAATAAATAAACAGAGCACATACTAAAATAGCAGTAGCAACTAAAATACTGTCTAACGTGATATACATATACATATTCAAGTGAATAAGTAACTAAGAAAAAATTTACAACGTTCAAAACATTAATTTAAAACAGTGCACAATATAAAATAGAGCTATGAATATTTATTATAAATTATAGTTTAGAAAATGTACAGAATCTCATTTACTACAAAGTGTACATTTTACATTGAAAGGACAATGTCTTATCGGGTAGTGTAAATATAAGAGTGAGAGAGTGGTAGAAAAAAAATTTACAAAATTCGGTGGCTGTTTTCCTCACTGCAAAACAAAGAAAAAAGTCTATATAAAAATATGTCCGGAAATCTTTCTTGTTTGAGATTCATTTACCATTTTGAGCGTCATTTATCGAAAAGTTTCTTTAAACTTAATAATTTAAAAAGAGTTTTTGGTAGATGACGCTGTGTTGCCACGAGGACTTGGTTACATTTGTCATTCGTGTATTTTTGTGACTAGTCATTCTTTAAAGTTTAACGTGTTCTGTAGTGAGTTAACTAAAACGTATTCCGATTCATATCCTGAGCAGGCAGATAAGATTTTTACATACCCCCAATGGATGTGAGGCTGCACGGTTGCATTAGATTACTTTCTAAACCGAACCGGGGACAACCGATTCATCCAAACTTTGCTGCTGTTTATAGTCAAATTGCTAAGTCAGGATTCGTGGTACCATAAACTATGGGTCAAAGAAGACCCAAATTCGATCGTATGCTTCACCATGAAGAACACAATGTACAATTTTCTGAGATGTTCCAGGTATAAGCAAACGTCAAGTTACCCTAACATATCACATAGTACCGCAAGGGTGGTCTTTCAGCATCAGAACTTGTATCCGTATCAATTGCTAAGTTGCAGGATCTTTTATCATCTGATCAAAAACCACGGGAGAACTCTTGCTGATAATTATTGCACGAACTGTCGATCCGTTGTTTGTCCCTTAAATTTTGTTTACGGATGAGGCAAGATTTGGCTAAGATGGAATAGAAAATTTACACGACCAACACTTGTGGTCGTATCGGAATTTTTATGGCACAATACAGGCGTCAGTTTACGATTAATATATGGGCCGAAATCGTAGGTAACTGTCTGGTAGGTCTATATATTCCCACAGCACGCCATACAGAATCTGTCTACAGGGACTTTATTTCAGACACACTTACATATCTGCTAGAGGATGTACCCCTCATAATAGAATGACGCATTAGTCGCATTGTTTGCGTTGCACTGGCTTACATCTAACATGAAAGATGACTATGTATGGGAGAACCGGTTCAGTTTCCTGCACATTTCCCGACCTAAACCTTTGTACTTTTATCTATGAAACAATTAGTTTGTCTAGCAGACATTAATAATGAGAGACGTTTAATCAACATATAATGGAAGCCTGAGAAACAATTCCAAATGTTTATTTGCAAGGGTCCACCAGTCAATTATCTGACAGACGCATTCGTGAGCAGAAGTAAACAGAGAACATTTTTGAACATTTGTTATCAAGAATATGTTCCCAAAGTTTGTAAAAATATTTTTAGATTGTATATTTAAGTAAACTTTTGAGCCTAATACGGATGTGCGTTGTAGTACAGTGGATATCGGCTCGGAACGAGAAACCGGGTAGCCGAGTTCGAATTCCAGTTGAATCCATTGTATTCACTTACGCGCAAATACCCTTGGGAAAGGTATTAATCCGTCTCTTCCTTCCAATTATGGGTTAAATAGCAGGACAGATTGGATTCTATAGCCTTGGTCGGCAACCAGTCTACCGCAGAAAGCAATGGCAACCTACTGCGGGATAGTCTTCTGCCCAGTCAGTCATGTCTCTTTCGAGACATGATCGCCCAAGCGTGTATCACGTATGGCACTTAACTGACTGACTGACTTTAAATACATAGGATTTGCGGACAGTTTTAGTTTTAGTGTAAGGAACTCGGCTCAAAACTTTGTGAAAACTATTTTTGATACGCTTTATATATGTTCGGAATTTGACTAAGTTCTCACTGGTTTTTCATGAGAAGTAATGTTTTATTTGCCGAAATTATTAAGAAATATGTTACTGAAAGTATTGTCCATTGCTAGTCACGACATTTCCCCATGACATTAAGTAATGCCTTCAATTCTTCGTCTTCAAACTTTTTCGGTGCGCCAGCGCGTTTTTTATCTTCAACATCAAAGTTATTATTTTTGAAGCGTCTAAACCAATCTCTGCGTGTTGTTTATGAGTGAGTATTGTTGCCATAAGTCTCAACAAGGATTCTGTGAACTTTACCTGCAGATTTCTTTTCAATAAAGTAGTTAAGTAAAACTCCACGTAAACTCACTTACTTTGGGACGAAATCCGACATGTTTAATGCTATTAAAAGCAATGTCGTTTACACTTCTGTGAAATAACATACACTGAATTTAAAGTTTGCTTATATTACTTTCTTAAAGATGCGTTACCATCTGAAACTACAGACAAGCAGTTCTTGGAATGCCATCGGTTGGAAAACAGCAATAACTTATTCAAGTTGCCAATGGTTAATTTAATGGTAAATTTTTGTTTTGTTCCCCGAAGGCCTTTACCCCTTCAAATGTTTCAAAAACATCCCTATTTCCGTGCAAATGTATATGCTGAACTCAAATCGGTAACTGTTTATTGAAGAAACATACCTTTTTTTCATTTTATTGAGCTGAAAAATATGAAACTTCTTGTCGCTGTTTATCTCACCCCGTAACCACGGTTCAAAAATGTTATTCACTGCTGACAGAAATCATGCATAGTTTTACAATTTTTCGTTCTTTTTTCAATCCCCATGCGCAAAATGCGTTCCGAAACCGAACAATTCGTGGAGTAATTGCTCAAATGGAGATAATCGACTGAAAAAAGAAACCTACGTTTCAATTCATTCAGCGGTGAATCAGAGATGACAACGGGAGTAAGGATTGAGATATAGTTCGATATATTTATGGTCGATATCATGAAAGAAAGGTAGGTTTCTTCAATAAACAATTTTTTGAGTTCAGCATGTACATGTGCACGGAATTAAGGATGTTTCAGAAAGTTTTGACGGGGTCAAGGCTTTCGGGGAACAAAACAAAATTTACCAATTTAATTATTTAAGTCTTTTTTTTCAGATTTCATATTTCAAACTTCAAAAAATAAAATTTAAAAAAATAAAGCTTTAACAAAATAAATAATTTTTATTTTTATGTTAACTTCATTTAGTCAACAAAAAATGTAAATATTTCCGACCGTAATTTTTAAACAAAAACAAAACGCAATGCTGTTTACAATGTCACATCTAATTATTTAAGTCTCTTTTTCTTTTTTTAAGATGTCATATTTCATACTTCAGAAAATGACATTTTAAAAAAATAAAGCTTTAACAAAATAAATAATAATTATTTTTTTATGTTAAATTCATTTAACCAACAATAAATGTGAATATTTTCCCCTGTAATTTTGAAACAAAAACAAACGCAATGTTGTTTACAATACGTGCGGCACACGAAGCAGAAACACTGGAAGAGCGACATTCCTGTCTTGTCCGTGATGCAACTGCGACACGTAAAATGTTCTACTAAAATGTTCTGAGTTGCACGGGCAACGCCGGGCTATGATGCTAGTCTTAAATATATCTAATTTAGGCATCTATAAACATTGGTCTTCAGTTGAGCATTGTCGGCCGATCAAGGCATCCATGCACATCACAAAAAATATTTTGGCTTTTATTTGTTTTGTGGAATGTAGGAATGTGGTCGATTAGTAGCCTTTCAGTATCTCTTCATGTATATAATCATTGTTTGTTAGTAAGTCAGTCAGTTAAGTGCCATACGTGATATACGCTTGGGCGATCATGTCTCGAAATAGACATGACTGACTGGGCAGAAGATTATCCCGCAGTAGGTTGCCATTGCTTTCTGCGGTAGACTGGTTGCCGACCAAGGCTACAGAACCCAATCTGTCCTGCTATTTAACCCATAACTGGAAGGAAGAGACGGATTAATACCTTTCCCAAGGGTATTTGCGCGTACGTGAATACAATAGATTCAACTGGAATTCGAACTCGGCTTCCCGGTTTCTTGTTCCGAGTCGATATCCACTGTACCACAACGCACATCCTTGCTAGTAAGACTTGTGTTAATTACTGAAAATAGAAAAATATCTGTCTTGTTTTGCTTGGATTTTATAAGTTTAAATCTTGAATAAAATCTCGTTTAAAACCAGGAATTTTTATATTTGTCTATATTTCTTCAATAAGGTATTGTAATTATTATCTTAAATAATTATTTACGGCTGAAACGCCATGAATATGGCAACCAACAAAAAAAAAATCTGACTGTGTAATGGTGTAAAGAATTTCTATTTCAAAAGAAGGCTAGAAGTTGTTTTCACTTTGAGACGCTGAACGTAATTCTTGACATCTTTTTTTATAGCTCTTATTATTCATACACAGTAAAACGAAAGTATTTCAAAATTTTCTTAGCTAACTCCAAGATAAGAAAAATCGCAGGAACTCGTTCATGAACTCAGCAAATCATTTTCTCACGGAGATGGTTGATTTGTTAATTGACAGTTCTGTGGGAAACGTACATTTCCTGAAGTAAGACAACCCTATCTGTTCGCCGGGATATATTCATTTTCACCCACTGATTACAATCATGAATGATTGATCTAATAAAACGTTTGCCAAATATTAAATCGATATATATAATGTCATATATAAAAATATATAAATAGAAACAATAAAGAACAATTTACTTGATCTTTATTTATTCTATTCATGTTGTCGGATTTTGATCTATATATTAAACTCATAAAAATATATCTAAACTTATATAATAAATGGAAATTTGTCTGTGTGTGCGTGTCTGTGTCTGTGTGTCTGCTACCTATAGACTCCGAAACGGCTGAACTGATTTTCTTGATAATTTACACAGTTGTACTATTAGCGTCTGCAACTGTCCTTAGCTACGTTTTGTATCGAGGTACCCCCCGAAAATTTTTTAATCAAATCGATTTTAATCAAACTTGATACGCTCATAGACAAAGACATATGAAACGATAATCAAAAATTTCAAGGTTGCAGTTCTTACAATACTGTAGAAAATCAATAATATATATATATAAAAGTCAAGATGTTTGTGTGTTTGTTTATCTGCCTGTAGGTCTGTATTGTTTTCAGCCCTTTCATTTTAGTTTTTGCTTCGGGGTTGGCTCTAATTAGGTATAATTGTAGTCCTTAGTCTCAGCCATGATACCATTTACTCAAAAGACTTATTTAGCTTTCAAAATTCAGTTTACGATGAAAAGATCTTATTTGATATCGATACCAGGAAATCAAAATTTGACTTACATCCATTCATTTTTCTTTCAGTCTACAGTTTTGCTTTAACTGGAAACAAATATTGATTTTTAGTTTTTCGTGCCAACGTTGAAAAAGTCTGAGCTCCAGGACCATGGATTAGTTTTAAAGCTTTCATTACACCCGTGCAACGGCGGGCTATACTGCTAGTATACAAATAAATTGATTATTTATACTACCTACATTGCTCGGACTACTGTCCTCCTCTCTGTTTCTCAAGTGATTGGAATTTAGAACTGAACACAGTAGTTTGTTCTAGTTCTATGAGTCGTGCCTTTTCCAGATGTCTCTGTGTATATTTCCTAGTTGATAAAAGATTTGGTTGGATCCAGCATCTTGACCTAAAAGAGCTGTGAGTTCAATACCTGGCTAGAGCATAGGTGAATAAACACTTCAATCAGTTAAGTACCATACATGATAAACGCTTTGGGCGATCATGTCTTAAAAGAGACATGACTGACTGGGCAGAAGATTATCCCGCAGTAGGTTGCCATTGTTTTCTGCGGTAGAATTTTTTGCCAGCCAATGCTATAGAATCCCATCTGTTCTATTATTTAACCCATAACTGGAGGGAAGAGACGGATTAATATCTTTCCAAAGGGTATTTGTGCGTAAGTGAATGCAAGGAATTCAACTGGAATTCGGACTCGGCTCCCCGATTTGTCGTTTCGAGTCGATATTCACTGCACCACAACGCACATCCTGAATAAACACTTCGAGAGTTGAATTAAAAGTAAATAACTAATTCTTGGAAGCAAACCTCGGTTTTCCATCGTTATTTAACTTCAAAGCAGTTTCATTGCTTTTTAATTTAAATGTAAGTGTGAAGATGACTATGTAGGATGAACTAATCAGCGACTTGAACCCAGATTGGAGAACATATTCCTGCGAAATATTAGACAGGGTACTTTTAATCACAGTATGCATTATACTGAGTTCATTCATGACTAAACTATTAGCCAATAATTATTAGATAATCCAAAGTGTGCAGCAAGATATAAGAATGATTCGTTCACTGTCTTGTGCAGAGCTAAGTCTACTCAATATTTACCTCAATTAGAAGCGGTTTACATTAAGTTACACCCTCGTGCAAATTAAACTAAACAAAACGATGTTTCCTAGAATCTTTTACACTTTCCTTGATCCTGTATGCATCGTCTCTTAGCGTTGTTTATGTCTGCCAACCGCATTTTCCTTAACGTTTTGAACGGATGTATCCAGTTTGTTTCTTCGCATTGTTGACACGACTGACAGTTAAAAGGCTGACACTTACAATATCCGCGATCTCTCTGTGAGACAAGTGTGTTTGTGTAGCGTTGCGATTTTCGTACGCTTCCTTTGAGTAACGTTCATCCCAGAAAACAGCCGTAGGACAACTAATCGACAATCGTGACAATAGTGTCTTGGTGTGATAAAAATCTGATGCAATCACCGATGACGCAATATTTTTCAAGGCCAAACAAATTTCATCATACACCCTGAAAATAGATTCATATTACTGCGTAATACTGATAATGACTTAGTTTGAGGAAAAATCAATTACACCCTGTCACTCCAGTGTGTCTAAAACAGGTATGTTGAAAGAAAGAAAACTCGAGCATACGTGATCAAGTAAAGTGTGAAAGAGCCTAAGAAGACAGTATTTACATTATTCGGTCTATTGTCCTCATCTTTGTTGCTATTTGTACGACGCTTTGGTTGTTGAACACTCCGGCCTTCTTCAGGTGCTAAGAATTTCGATCAGAACCTTTTATTGCAATCATTGGGCTATATCCACTCCATCTATGGCATAGAAACTCTTTTGGTAAGGGATGGAGAGGATATACCCAAGTGATTGTAATAAAGGGTTCTGTTCGAAATTCCTAGCACCTGAAGAAGGCCGGAACGTTTACCGACCAAAACGTCGTACAAAGCTGAAAATACTGTAAATACTACCTCATCTAAGAAATATAGACAAATCCTAGAAAGACGTTATTCATTTAGATTTAATTTATTTGAACAAGGGTGTATCTGTGACAGACTAAAACTGACAAACATATCCGAGGTAACATATGTCCATAGCGACGACGGCTGGCACGATGACGGCTGGCACTTGATTAATACAAGTAACAAGAGTTTGATGTTGAAAGTGTTTCTATTCATTATTCTTCATGATGTGCCTAAGATGTTTCAACTGCTTCTTTCTGAATTTATCGTATAAGTGTCCTTCTAATTGTTATTTTCATTAAATCATCCTCGTTACTTGCATGATCATCCATGGCTTTCTTAGATTAATTCTGTAGAAACACATTTTCATTTCCTCAACTATCTTTATTCTATTATTTTTTTTTCGTATTTTATCAGTGTTGGTTGTCATATGTAACTAAATGTTGTAGGTTGAAAGGAAGTGAGAATAAAAGTTTCATCTGTGCATAACTAATACAATGCATATTCATGAAATACTTCTTTTCAATTTAATGGTTTCCTTCAGGCGATCTTGTTCTTTATCATATTTGTTTTACTATATACATCTGTGTTTAACAATAAACAGCATGTATCCATATCAAATATACTGCTAATTCTCCGACGTGAATATCATAAAAAATAAAATGTTTTGTGATAAGATAACACCACCCATATATATATATATATATATATATATATATATATATGGGGTAGGGATGGATGGAGTAAAATTCCGTATGTAAAGAAATACTATTCTTAAAATGTGCTCAATACAAATTAGAGTGAAAATTATTTATTTAGAATTCATAACATAAATGTGTAATCATATCACTACAAAATGGCTACTTTTGTAGTGATATTATAACTTTTGTAATGATATTATAACATATTTATAATATATATATATATATATATATATATGTGTGTGTGTGTGTGTGTGTGTACAAATGTAAAAGAAAGAAGAAAAAATTACAACGTTCAAGACATTAGTTTAAAACAGGGATCAATAAAAAACAGATCAACGTTTATTATTAAACTTTACATTACAACATGTACATAACTACTTCAAAATTGTACATTTTGATTCGACATTGACTACTCATCAGGTAATTAACCACGTTGTTAACTAAATAATAATACATCTTTCTTTTAATATCGAAACAAAATATACAATTTTCTAATAGTTTCATTTTCTAATGTAAAAACTGAATAACATGTATATATATACTTCCACCGAACACCCATAGCCCAGGGGTAGAGTCGCCGACTGACGCCATTTCGGTCGGGTTTCAATCCTGGGTTAAAAAGCAATCGGAGTCTAACCGTACTGATGAGCTGTGATACAGCGAAACAGATCTGTCTGCGGATGACAATATATATATATTTATATACATATATATGTATATATAGGGTACAGTAGGTAAATTGTCGCCATTTTATATTTTTAATTTCGAGCATGTGTGTTATTTGTTTTTTTATTTTGTCGACTGTACATTATAGTAGGGTCAGTTGGACACCGGCTGTAAGAAAACGACCACAATGGACGAATTACCGCCAATAGAAATTTGAAAACAGCATGTTGTACTGCTTCACATTTGCCCTAGAAGCTTCAATATTATATTCAGAGTATATATGTATAAATCCAAGGACAGTGCAAAAGATTCGGAAAGAGTTGGATGAGTGTAATGGTGATTATGAAGTTACAATAGCTCTAAATTCATAATTCCCAAATTTGTTAAGGAGAGCCTAAGTACAGTTTTAGAATATTTCACACTTTTGTCTAATGCAGTAATAATAGTTTCGTGAAAAATAACACACACACACACGCAAACACACACACACACACACACACACACACACACACACACACACATATATATATATATATATATATATATATATATAGAAAGAGAGAGAGAGAGTCTTCTAGGTCCCACCCTTTTATAGTTGAAATAGTTTAATATAATCACTGCTTCTACTAGAAAAGTTTCTTTTCTCACACTTCCCGCCTGTGAAAATGCGTTCCGCTTACTTAATTCCCTGATAACTACAATCGCCAAAAATTAAGATCCAACGTCAATTGCCGTCTTCTATTCTGTTGAATACTGTTCATCTTTTATCCTTTCTTCAGTACCCCTGTACCCAATCTTTTCTTTCACGGTAACCACTTGTGCACTAGTAGCGGTCCTACCCTGTTTGCAGTGAAATTATATATATATATATATATATATATATATAGAGAGAGAGAGAGAGAGAGAGAGATAGAAAAATAGAGAGAGAGAAAGAGTGATAGAGAGAAAGAGAGAGGGAGGGAGAAACTACTGGAAACATTTTGGGGATACCTTCAGTCAGTCAGTTAAGTACCATACGTGATACAGGCTTGGGGGATTATGTCACAAAAGAGACATGACCGACTCGGTAGAAGATTTTCTGCAGTAGGTTGCCATTACTATCTGTGTTAGACAGGTTGCCAACTAAGGCTATAAAACGCAATCTGTTTCGCTATTTAATCAATAGCTGGAAGAAAGAGACGGATTAATACATTTCCTAAAGTTATTTGCGTGTAAGTTCTTAAAATCACCTTAAAATTAAATGTACCTTCTTTAAAGTAAACCATAAAATTTCAAGAACAAGAGTGTTAAAGTTTATCAAAGAATGAATAATTCTCTGTTGACGGTTTTAAAAAAGTGATTTATGTGTTGAGAAACACTGAACCTGATTTCCTTAACTCGAGACTGAAAATGTTTTCTTTAACTTGATACTAAGATTTTTCGTCAATTTGCGTCTGACCTTTTATTCTTAACTCGAGACTAAATATATTTCTGAACTGCAGATTGATTTTTATTTAACTGGAGACCGGAAGTTTTTTTTCAACTTGAGAATGTTTTTTTCCTTACCTCGAAACTGAAAAGGTTTTCTTTAACTCGATACTAAGTTTTTCTTCAATTTGCATCCGACTTTTTATTCTTAACTCGAGACTAAATATATTTCTGAACCTCAGGCTGATTTTTATTTAACTGGAGACTGGAAGTTTGTTTTTCAACTTGAGGTTGATTTTTTCTTACCTCGAAACTGAAAAGGTTTGCTTTAACTCAATACTAAGCTTTTTCTTCAATTTGCATCTGACTTTTTATTCTTAACTCGAGACTAAATATATTTCTGAACTTCAGACTGATTTTTATTTAACTGGAGACTTGAAGTTTTTTTTTTCAACTTGAGAATATTTTTTTTTCCTTACCTCAAAATCGGGACTAAGATTTTTCTTCTTCAATTCGATACTGCTTTTTTTTCCTTAACTCGAGACTTGATGTTTCAACTCGAGTCTGAAAATGCTATCTTTAATTCGAGATTGATTTTTATCTTTTTATATACCTCACTTCCTGCTCCATGCTTTACAGCCAACTTTCATCTGCAAAAATTTAAGCGCAATGTCAATCGCTATCTAGTGTAATCCTGATCCTCTTTCCTCTTCTGGCTCATAAGTAACGTTTCTGATCCTAATTCTTCATCACCCAGTATCCGTTGTGTATTAGTAGCTTTTCTACCTTCCATTGGGTTAAACAGATTAAAAACTACAGGTTAAAAGTTTTCCTTTCCTTAACTCGATACTGAATGCTTTTATTTAACTCGAGACTGAGTTTTTCTTCTTTAACTTGAGACTAGAAGTTTCTTCTTTTTTTTACATTAATTCAATTTTTAATTTTAACTCAAGACTGATTTTTTCTTTAACAAGAGACTAAATTTTTGGTGCTTGAGGTCTACGTCAATATAGCGTAACGTCTATCTCCCTTTTCGACTATAGCGTGAGTTATACCGCACTATCGAACTATAATATAATATTGTATGTGTATACATATATATTTAAACCTCATAAGAATATTTATATATCTATATACTATTTATATTTATATTAAAAATTAGAGAGGCAAAAGTAAACACGCTATCAAATACAATACATATATGTTTGTTTTAGCAATAAACAATTTGTATATCTTCTACGAATGGCACGAATAAATCACTAGGATTTTTCTCATCATCTTCCAGCAAAGTGATCAAGATGTGACTGGAATAGCTGGCTACGAACACCTCGCATTTTCTTGAGAATCATCGCTTTAGCACCGAACTACGATCACTCAATAGCCTGGGCGTGTACTCCTGCCGCTGGATCCCCATAATGGAATGGCAACGTAAGGAGATGGGCACGATAGACCTCCGCGCTGCACCTAGGTAGACAATATATTGAGATACACCTCATGGTATAGTTACGCCGGATTTCTACTTTAATCAAAAAAAAAAAAAAAAAAAAAAAGAACAGTTATTTTTTTTTTTTTTTTTTTTTTGTTGTTAACTCCGGATCAAAATTCTTTTGTTTGTAAATCGAAACTAAAACTTTTTTTTAGCTAGCGACAGAAAGATTAATCTTTTTCCAAACGCGTAATATTTAGCTTTAACATTTCCAGTTATGTCAAGTAAGATATTCTATGCGTTTCCAGAATCCTTTTGACGAATATCATTATCTTTATGCTTTCTTAAGATTGTTATTCACACTTCAAAGTACCGCCCTTAGTTGTTTACAAGCTTTTGGCATCTTTCAGATAATACTGAATATCATAAAACAGAATTATTTTTTCATTTGTTGAATTCCTCAAAAGGATTTATGCTATCTTGAAATTCTTTCAATCTCTGACAATACAAGTCACTTTGAGTGGAGAAAACAGTCATGGATGAAAGTGTATTACGATGTTGACTGTTTATCAATAAAAAATATTTTTTATCAAGTCATGCGTATTATGGATTGTGAGTCTTATTCGGAATGCCAGATCAATGTATAATGCCATAAACATCAGTGGTGAATTTTTCATTATACTTAGATAAATCAGAGACGATGCAAGATAAAACTCTTTGGGATCTTTCGGGAAAAATCTATAGATTTTTTCAGTATTCATGAACAGAACGTGAAATCATATTTCAAATGATTTTGAGATTCAGGAATGCCAGTTTTAAAGTGAAGAATATAACCAAGTGCCGACTGTGAGAGCGATCACTTTCCAGTGATTTGCAAACTTAGAGTGAAACTACAGATATTGAATAGGAACAAAGCAGCACCGAAACTTAATACGACAGGCTCTTGAGTGACCCGAATATGAAAAGGAAATATATAGACAGTGTTAACATCAGATATAATTGGCAAAGGCGAACGGAAACTCGAAGTGAGAGGCATTAAAAGAAGCTTTATTAACATCAGCAGCCGGGATCATCACAAAAAAGAATAAACGAAGAAAAAAGATTGGATGACAGATGAAATTTTTGGCATGATAAAAAGAAGACAAAACACAATTCCAAGATATAGTGCAAAACATAAGACAATGCGTACGAAAATTAGAAAAAAAATGGGGGACAAATAAAAAAGAATGACACAACGACAAATGGACATAAATAGAAAGAATGAGTATCACAAATAATGCAGATATACATAAAAATAAGAGAACGCACCGAATAAAAGACATGCTCATCAACAGGATGCATGCAGACCCTCACGGGACTGACACTCTCGATTGCAACGATACATTCAAAAGACGTTCCTCACCGATGTCACCTTTTTTCTTCTTCCGATGAGCACGTTTCTTCTCAGAGGCAAGCCTTTGGTTCCACTTCCTTCGTTCTAGCCATCGGTGTAAATCGTATGTCCAACTTGAGCGACAGTTGGTAACGTCTTCTCATCACTCGATGTCCATGTCTATAAACCTCATGTCCCTTTTGCAGTCGTCCGTGTGACGAAGATGAGGTCGGTTCGGTGGTTAGTCCCCCGTAAAGATTTCCAAGAACAGAACACTAATATAAGGGAAAGGAAAACACAGTTGAGGGACGGAACGAACGGAAATACTGGCAATACGCAGAAACTTTAAATAACGATATTAAAATCTGAAGTGGAATAAACACTTGCCTAATTGAACAAAAACAAAGCAGTAAAACCGGATGAAATCTAAATGAGATGCTGGTAGCCTTACAAGATTTCAGCATTCCGAAACCACAGACATAATAAATGAAATATACAACAGTGGCGATATATAAACGGAAGGCTGTTCAGTTTTTCTGCACTGAGAGCAAAGTTCCAAATCCACGTGTTAAGACATGGTGTCTGCAGACGATACAGTGCTGGCAGCACACTCTGAAGAACAACTGGATCGACTAACAGACAATGTTTAAAAGCCTTCCAAGAGTTCTGACTGAACATCAGTCTGAAGAAAATAAATATGATTGTCAAGGTAATCATACGGCCTCTCGCCATCAAAATCAACGTTCTCGTTATGCGCCGTGTCCCTTCAAGACGTAGGCAATCATAGATTTCCACTTGTTCTTATCTCTTGCCGCTCTTAATATCTGTACCCCTGGTATATCTCTCAGACGCCAAATCGACATCCACCTGCTCGAGTGGCTCTTGCGCTTCTTCCTTCTGTCTCTCGTTTTATCTATCTGTTTTGTGAGCATCATATTCTCCGAGACCTTCTTCCCAATTCAGCTAAGTGCCATACGTGAAACACGCTTGGGCAGAAGATTATCCCGCAGTAGGTTGCCATTGCTTTCTGCGATAGACTGGTTGCCAGGCAAGGCTATAGAACACAATCTGTCCTGTTATTTAACCCATAACTGGAGAGAAGAGACGGATTAATACCTTTCCCAAGGCTATTTAGGCGTAAGTGAATGCAAGAAATGCAACTCGAATTCGAATTCGGCACCCCGAGTTGTTGTTCCGAGTCGATATCCACTGCACCACAACGCACATCCAATCAGTTTAATGAGTCATATAACAAAACTTATCATCAAAATCAGTAATAATCCAAGAACCTTGCAGGTTCATCAAAGGGAATGAGACAAGGAATACGATATTTGCGCTTACAATGTAAAAGAGTTTGATAAAGTACTTTACAAAAACTTTTGGAGTTGGCGAGTAAACTTGACATATTTGGAAATGATATTAGAATAATCTACAGCCTGTGCTGGCAGTTTCCCTGACAGCTACAATCTCGAAAAGTTTAAATGAAACGTCAATTGGTATCTTTTATCTCCTTGAATCCTATCCCTGTTTTATCCTTTATTCGATACCCCCTGCAACCTTTTTTCTCTCACCCTCTGAGAACTAATACCTTGCTTTATCTTGCTTGGAGTGAAATGACTAAAAGAAAAAAAAACTCACATACGGTTATAAAATGAGTTCAGTAAATATTAAAAGAATATAAAATTATCTTCTCAGCGGATTTATTCAACCTATACAGCGAGGTGATTCTGAGATAATTAGAAATCTTACCAGGATTCAGGACTGGCGGTTACAGTCTTAATAACATAAGATATTCAAATGAGGCAGTAATCATGGCAGACAAGAAATTAAACTACAGGAACTCTCTAGTACTTTGATTTCGACATTTTCAATTTGTCATTTTCATTTTGGCATCTTCTTTTGATAAATGCCATGCATTCTGTCTTCTTGTAATTCATATTTATTCCTTTATTATCGATTTCTTTCACTATCTTCTGTAGAAGAAGAACTCTCTATGCTTACATTAGAAACAGATATGCTGGCAGACGACAACTGGGTTACTTACTTTTGGGGGTAGAATATACGCAACGTGTTTAATTAACTAATGCGAAAAATAGATTAATTTGTTTGTTTTTACGGCTTAACAATCCTTTCTGAAAATAATTTTTAGAGCGTAAGAATTTTTTTTTGAGATATTATTATCTTTCTTCCCATAATTACTCATAGAAGTCCTACTAATTATGACATAACTGTGGTGGGGGAAAAAGGGGTTGATTCATATCTTGCCAAGGGTATGTGCGCGTCAGTGAATGCAGTGTCTGTATTTCTGACCGCTATCTGTTTCACTACTTTCCATTCCAATATATATATATATATATATATATATAAAATCTTTCTACAATTTCTCATCTGTATATCGTTATATATATATATATATATATATATATATATAAAATCTTTCTACAATTTCTCATCTGTATATATATATAGGTATAAATATCCAGTCCGTAAACTGCGATTATAATCCAACAAGATCAACTTAATATAAAATTATATATCTATGTAGAGAGCTCAATGGATGTTATCCAGAGCAATATGATATTTATAAAGGAAAATTCAACACGTCATTTAAATTGGTTGTGATGAGTTTTCCTTCATATATATATATATATATATATATATATATATATATATATATATATATGTATATAAATTAAGCAAGTAATTCATCGAGTTTTATTCAACCTCAACAGAATGCAGAAAGCACTAGACGGCCGTTTCGTCTTATATTTAGGACTCATCATCAGTGCTCATCCACTACCAGGAATTGAAACCCAGACACTTGCGTTATAAGGCGAATCTCATACCAAATGTACCACAGTCCCCGGTGACGAAGAAGTAACGAATTAAACTAGATATAGCCCCGCTCATTCACATATTCCGTAGTGGAACTCTGCTGAGCTCCTTTTACCCATAGGACTGTGCCTTCCAGAGCCACGACTATTATCACCAAGCCGCTCACACTGGAGCATTAGAAGCCGGTTCAAGCAACGATATACAGATGAGAAATTGTGGGAGGATTTGAAATATTAAGTATGTAATTCATCGAGTTTTATTCTCTGTTCATAGGACTGTGCTCTGGGAGTTAAAAGGAGCTCGGCAGAGTTAAACCACGTAATATGTGAATGAGCGGCGCAATATCGAGTTTAATTCGTTACCTCTTCGTCACCGGGGCCTGTGGTACAGTTGGTATGACATTCACTTAATAACGCCACTGTCTGGATTTCAATTCCTGGTAGTGGATGCTCACTGCTGATGAGTCCCAAATATAGGACGAAACGGCCGTCCAGAGTATTCTGTTGAGGTTGAATAAAACTCGATGCATTACTTACTTAATATTTCACATCCGCCTAAAATTTATCATATATATATATATATATATATATACACCTGGGAACAACAGCAATTACGAGGTGGTTCCATGCTCCTAAAAACCTCGAACTTCCCAGTCAATAACCTTGTTGCTATGATTAGTTTATCGCCATACACACAACAAAAGTCGTTCAGAATTGATTCATTATGGTTAATGTCCTAAATATTAAATAAATATGAGATATAATATGAATATTGGTTAACACCTTTAAGAACCTACAATATAGAGGGATTTTTTTATTTAACTCGATAAAATTGCTTTCTCTTTAATCTAAAAAAAGTTATCTTTGATATGAATGCCTTTTGTCCCTGGAATATACATCAATGTTATCAACACGGAAAGAGGAACTTGTAATCTAGGCTGAAATTTTGAAGTAGTCTTTTGCGTACACTTTCGCACTAATATCTAAATGCAAGACATCTTTTCTCCCCCAGCTATTGTTTAAACAGAAGAAGGTTTGTTTACTAAGAAGAAGAAAGTTGCCAAAAACAAAACAGCGGAGATGGAAACAGAAAACCACCTACCTATCTTCGTAGAAAAAGTATAGCAATTCTCAACTAATAAATAAATAAATGGCATTTATGAACAGTCGAGATAGGATACGTCTTAAATCTACAGCTGGTGACTCTTACATATTTTTTAAATCATTACATCCCAAGCAAGACAGGATTGCCACTAGCGTACAGAGTTACAGCGTCAGAAAAGATGGTACAGGAGGTATTGAAGAAAGGATAAAAGATGAATGATATTCAAGAAGATATAAGATGGCGACTGACTTTGAATTTGAATTTTTGGAGATGGTAGTAACCAGGAAAACTAGTAAAAGAAAGAGAATTCCACAAGCGGGAAGTGCGATAAAAACATCATAAAAGTAGAAGTGGTGGTTAAATTTAACTATTTCAGCGGTAAAATGGTGAGACCTAGATGCAAATGTAGCCAGTCAGTTAAGTGCCATACGTGATACATGCTTGGGCGATCATGTCTCGAAAGAGACATGACTGACTGGGCAGAAGATTATCCCACAGTAGGTTGCCATTACTTTCTGCGGTAGACTGGTTGCCGACCAAGGCTATAGAACCCAATCTGTCCTGTTATTTAACACATAACTGGAGGGAAGAGACGGATTAATACCTTTCCCAAAGGTATTTGCGCGTAGTAGCAGGCTTAAATTCACGTGGACAGAAAGATTAATATTAACTTAATATTAAAGACGAAATCCTTTCTTTTAGAATTGGATAATTCCCCTACACCAAATTAAAGTAATTGATAGTTTGTAGCATTTTTAATAACTTTCATTGAAGGCAATTTTATTTTTTAAATTAGTTTTCATTCTATTTTATTTGGCCATCTTATCACGGTGCACAATCAAATTGGACGGTCGCCTCCAGGTAAATCAAAGCACTCACACATAAATAAACAAAAACACGCACACGAAACAGAGGAAAACAAACGCATGCACAGCTTCGTGTAAATAAAATAATGATATTTAAAGTACGTTTAGATTTGTCTGAGGTTCTAAAGAGATGCAATCCGTTTTCCCCAGGGCCCAAACGTAACCGCAGTCCTTTAAGCGTTTTTTTCCCTATAACTATACGGCTTCCTTTTCAGCTGCCGAGCAGCTGACATGCCAAACAGAGATGAAAAGTTAACGGAGGGGCCATGGATAAAAGTTTTGTTCTAGAACAAATAAATCTAACACAATAACATAAGGATAACAGTTCAAAACAGAGGTACTCGAGATGCGTACTGTCTTACATTGTCTTTTGCTCTGCAATGACCTCTTTGCGGATGTACGTTGTGGTGCAGTGGATATCAACTCGGAACGACAAATCGAGGTGCCGAGTTCAAATTCCAATTGAATTCCTTGCATTTACTTACGCAGAAATCCTGTTAAGAAAGATATTAATCCATTTCTTTCCTCCACTTATGGGTTAAATAATAGGACAAATTTGGTTCTTTAGCCTTGGATAGCAACCAAGCAATGCAGAAAGCAATGACAACCTACTGCGGGATAATCTTCTGCCAAGTTAGACATGTCTCTTTTGTGACATGGTCGCCTAAAGCATATATCACGTATGGCACTTAACTGGCTGAATGTTCTCCAAGGAAGGCAGCGAACAGCTGATTATTTTCTGGGCAACATTTGTAATCCTTTGGTGCATACCTTTCTTTTCCGCTGAAGCAACTGGTAGACCAAACATCGAAAAAAAATGTCAATGTTTATTTTTCGCTGGATTCAAAGATAATATCTCTGTACTACAATTGGTAGATCTAAAACGACTCCCTGGAAATAACAGTTCTAAAGAGTGGTACCTAGAATGTATTTCATTACAGTTTTGGCTCTTCTGCGACTAAAACATTTAGAAATGTTTTCCAAGCAGTAAGAATTCTTCTTCTATGTGCCATGTCCCTTCAGGATGTAAGCGATCATAGCCTTCTACGTCTCCCTAATCCTTAGCACACTTTCCCTTGTTACCCCACCCAAACCTCGCTCTGCCATCCATCTGCTAAGGTCCTTCAAATATGCTATCCGTTGCTTTTCTCTGTCTCCCTTTCCTTCTATCTGACTTTTCCGTCTTCCGTTACAACACTTCCCAAGAACTTAGATTTTTGTACTTGCTTGATTTTAGAAGCTCTCACCTGTAATTGGCATTTTGGGCTCCTTTGTTTGCTGATAAACATGCATTTGGTTTTCTTGTAGTTTATTTGGAGTTTTTTCTTTCGATTTACTTCACCTACCAATTCTTAGGAGGTTTTGTAGTGTTCTTTCCTTGTCGGCTATCATCACTGTATCATCTCTGTATCTTATGTTATTCAGATTGTGACCACCGATGATGAATCCTGGCATAAATTCTAGGGTTTTTAGAATAGTGTCGTTGAATAGATCTGGTGAAAATACATATCCTATCTTTGTATATCTGCTAAATTCGTTTCTTGTCCGAATGGAGGCTGTTTGCTGTCAGTAGAGGTTTTTGATTACTGCGATGTCTTTGCCAAATATGTAGAGGTTCCTGAGCATTTCTATCAATTCCTCGTGGCGTACTTTGTCAGACGCCTTGGCATAGTCTAGAAAACACAAGTAACACAAGTAAAGTTCCTTTTTAATTTGTATTGTCGTTTCTTATAGCATCCTAAGCATACATATCGCAAACCTTGTTCCAGTGTCTTTCACGAAACCACATCGTTCTTGTCCTATTTCCGGTTTGATTCTGCTTCGCGCTATATTCGTCAGGATTCGCACAACGATCTTCGTTATTTGGCTCATAAAACTGATTGTTCAGTGGAGTTTGCATTCGATTGCATCTTGCTTCTTGGATAGAGCCATGAAAACTTATTTGCTTAGGTCATCTGGCTTTACAACAACTGTTGTAGATTTCATTTATTATTTCCATAATTTTCTGTATGCCAAAATCTTTACACTTCTTAATTACAATGGCGTCTGGTCCATCTGTTTTGTTCTTATTTACTTGGTCACTTTTTCACTGTTGTTCTCTCTTGTCGTGGAAGAGATCTTTTATATATTTCCCCATTGCTGGAGTATTTTCTCTTTCTTCACTATGATCGTTCCATCTTTGTAGTTTATAAATCCTGTTGAGGAGCATGTTCTTTGTCCTGTCAGTACCTTATTTCTTTATGCATTTCTCTTTTATTAGTCTTGCTCAATCTCTCTACTTCGGCACATTTGTTGTTGAGTCATTCCTCTTTGGCCTGTCTGCACTTGGTCTTTGTTTACTTTTGTAGTTTCCTGTATTCAGTTCCATGTCTTAGCATAGTTATTTGTCTCCTTTAAAAATGTGAAATATCAAATTTTAAGTAAAAGGTTACTAATAATGCATTTCTATAGCAAAAAGGCAATCAATACAACACTAAAATACATTCTGGTGTAGGCGTCAAAGCTAAACTCGCAGCCGAGATTGAAAAAGACCTCCAATCCATATTGGACTGGAGTAAGAAATGGCTAGTAAATTTTAATGCGTCTAAAACGAAGCTACTGTCAATTAACCATCATCGACAATCTCATCTACCTCCCATTAGCATGGACCAGGCTTGCCTCCCAGAGAGTAAAACACTACGCCTCCTTGGTCTCACACTTTCAGCAGACCTCAAATGGAATGACTATATCGAATCCATTGCTAAATCCGCTGCTATGAAAGTCGGTTCTCTGTGTAGGGCCCGGAAGTTTTTTCCGTCTAAATCTATCCTGCACATTTACAAATCTACAATCCGCACGTGCATTGAATACTGCTGCCATATCTGGTCGGGTGCCCCTGCTGTTCTCCTCGGGCTTCTCGATAAGGTTCAGAGGAGGGTCTGTAATGTGATAGATACCGACTTGGCAGACCGCCTGCAGTCTCTCTCCCACCGGCGCGACGTGGCTTCCCTGTGTCTCTTCTATAAATACTTTCACGGCTTCTGCTCCGATGAACTTAGATCACTGGTGCCCCCTAAATACGAATTTGCACGAGATACTAGATTAGCAACTAGATCCCACCCTTTTACAGTGAAACCGATAAAATGCAGCCGTAACTTCTACTCCAACAGTTTCTTTCCTCGCACTTCCCGACTGTGGAATTCTCTTCCAAACGATTGCTTCTCCGACGGCTACAATCTCCAGGAGTTTAAATGTAAGGTCAATACACACCTCCTAACACACTAACCTGCTCCCATTCTATCAAGCACTCTTCCCATCTGCCCGACCCTCATCCTCGCTATTCTTACTCATCTGTCACCTTTCTCCTGACATTCCCTATGTCTATCCACTCCTTCTCTTTACCTTCCCCTATGTAGCCCCATGCGCAATAGTGGCAGTGGAATGCCTTGCTTGGGGTGAGATGATTAAAAAAAAAAAAAAAATTCTATATTAAAATTACCTGAAGTGCATTTTTTTTAAATTAGCAATGTTGGCATTTACATTACCAGCAATTCACTTTCCATTTCCTAATTTTTATAGCAAAATGAGCAACATTAAAAAGATATAAAAATGCATTTTATAGTAGAATTAACAGTATTAATGTTAAAAAATAACGAACAATGGCTTATTATCTACACCATATATATATATATATATATATATATATATATATATAAACATACTTTAACACTGAAAGTGTAAAATTATATTCAACATATTTATAGTTGGAGCCCAAAAAATGCGTACAAAATATTTAGATTTCGTCAATATATCAACACCCGTAGAGGTGTTGATATGCCGTTAAATAGAATCAAATTAAACCAAACTATCATTCTACCCACCTCTTTCTCCCTCTTTCCCCCTCTCTCTCTCTATATATATATATCTATATAAATATATGTGTGTGTGTGTGTTTGCGCGAATGCGCGGGCGTGTATGTTTACGTATATAACTATAAGTTATATTAGTTATATATTTACACAAATCTTTAAAGCATTTGACAAGGTTTGGCATGCTGGCTTTCTATGCAAGCTTCGGTATTTCTGGACGATTGTTTGATTTAATCCAATCGTTCTAATCAAATCTTGAAATGAATGTTGTTTCGAACGGGCAAGATTCCAGATTCTTTCATACGAACGCGGGTATCTTACACCTTTTCTAATCTTCATCAATAATCTTCCTGATGTAATCAGTTTCCAAGTAGGCATCTCTGCAGATGACACCACCATTTACGCGCATCTCAATAAGAAACCTGCCACGGTTGACAAAGTAAATCTGACTGTTGCCCTTCAAAAAAAAACCCAGTTTGTGATTGAATAGGGTAAAAAAAGTCTTGTAAATTTTAATTCCTCCAAAAAGAAAATGCAATACAGAGAAACTTTCTTGTACTATGAGTATAGTCTTCTAGAAAGCAACACACTACGCCTTATTGGCCCCGTTCTCTTAAATGAGCTCGAATGTGATGATGTATTCAAATTCATTACTCCAAAAAAGAAAATGCTTGTCTTTAACCACTACAGAGAAACTTTCTCAAACTATCAGAAAAGTCTTCTAGAATGCAACACACTGCGCCTCCTTGGTCTCGTTCTCTCAAATGAGCTCGAATGGGATGACGAAAAAAAATTCATATCTACAGCTAGGAAGTTTGATTCACTGTGTCGGTCCTGGAAGTTTTTTTTTCTCGTCAGAATTCATTTCGTACATTTATAAATCTTTCATTCCTCCGTGCATTTAATACCATTGCTACATCTGGTCGGGTGATCATTCTATTCATCTTGAGGTTCTCGACAAAATCCAAACAAGGATCTGCAATATAACTTATCTTCATTTCAGTCACATTTTGACTGACGTGATATCGCTTCCCACAGTCTTTTCTACAAGTATTTTCATGACAACTGCTCTGACAATCATTTTCCCTTTTAAGCGTATTACTATGTTGGAATCAATGTCACACACATTTATCAGGGAAATAGTAAAATATAACAGTTTTGTCTACTCTGAAAGTTTCTTTTCTCGAACTTCCTATTTGTGAAACTCCTTTCCATTGCCTTGCCTCCTTAAAAAATATATTGTGTATTTTAAATAGTTGTTTTATTTCCCTTCTCTCCACAGACAAGAATTGTACATATGAGGATTAGTTAGGACTTCATAGAGATTCTGAGGTATAATGGTGAGTGTAAGAATGGTAAGTTTTTTTTTTAATCATCTCACCCCAAGCAAGGCATTCCACTGCCACTATTGCGCATGGGGCTACATAGGGGAAGGTAAAGAGAAGGGGTGGATAGACATAGGGAATGTCAGGAGGAAGGTGACAGATGAGTAAGGATAGCGAGGATGAGGGTTGGGCAGATGGGAAGAGTGCTTGATAGAATGGGAGCAGGTTAGTGTGTTAGGAGGTGTCTATTGACCTTACATTTAAACTCCTGGAGATTGTGGCCGTCGGGGAAGCAATCGTGTGGAAGGGAATTCCACAGTCGGGAAGTGCGAGGAAAGAAACTGTTGGAATAGAAGTTGCAGTTGCATTTTATCGGTTTCACTGTAAAAGGGTGGTATCTAGTTGCCAATCTAGTATCTCGTGCAAATTCGAACCTAGGGGGCACCAGTGATCTAAGTTCATCGGAGCAGAAGCCGTGAAAGTATTTATAGAAGAGACACAGGGAAGCCACGTCGCGCCGGTGGGAGAGAGACTGCAGGCGGTCTGCCAAGTCGGTATCTATCACATTACAGACCCTCCTCTGAACCTTATCGAGAAGCCCGAGGAGAACAGCAGGGGAACCCGACCAGGTATGGCAGCAGCATTCAATGCACGGGCGGATGGTAGATTTATATATGTGCAGGATAGATTTAGACGGAAAAAACTTCCGGGCCCTACACAGAGAACCGACTTTCATAGCAGCGGATTTAGCAATGGATTTGATATAGTCATTCCATTTGAGGTCCGCTGAAAGTGTGAGACCAAGGAGGCGTAGTGTTTTACTCTCTGGGAGGCAAGCCTGGTCCATGCTAATGGGAGGTAGGTGAGATTGTCGATGATGGTTAATTGAGAGTAGCTTCGTTTTAGAATCATTAAAATTTACTAGCCATTTCTTACCCCAGTCCAATATGGATTGGAGGTCTTTACGAAGTTTTTGTTTAAGCATAAAGAATAATTGCATTATGTTTGAATTATTGATTGTGTTTAGCTAAGTTTAATTTTAAGATCGAAAAAGACAAGCATTTTACCACTCCCCTATGGCCTTGCGCCAAATTTTTGTATTTCCAACAAAACAAATGTTGTATTGTTTAAGTTTCATTTCTGACAGAATTTGACATTTTCAAACCGGTAAAGTTTTGGGAAGAACGTTTGTGACTGAATCCTTTTCATTCATCTTCTTCTTTTAGGACGTAGACAATCATGGATTTCCACTTGGCTCTGTCTCTTGCCGCTCTCAATATCTTTTCTTTTGGTATCTCTAAGCCCCGATCCACAAACCATTTGCTCAGACCTAACAAGTACGTCTCGCGCTGCTTTTCCCTGTCTCCCCTTTCATTTATTAAGTTCTCCATGCCCTCCTTTCTTATTACGTGTTCCATGAACCTTATTTGTCTCCTCCTGATATTTAGTATTAGTTTTCCTCTCATTTACATCCTTTTCAACACCTCATCGTTGCCCACGTGCTCCGTCCATGGTATCATCAGAATCCTTCTGTAAAACCACATTTTTGCTGCCTCGAGCCTCTCCTTCATCTTTGATAAGATCGTCTAGCATTGACTTCTATACAGAAGGACATATCACATAGCAATCCAGTATTTCTTTCCTTGTTTATAATTAGATTTACTGTCTTTCAGTAGTCTGGTTAGTTTCTGAAATGCGTCTTTGGCCATGCCAATGCGTCTTTGAATCTCCATGTCGTCCTTTCCATATTCTGTTAAAACACTTCCCAGGTATTTGAATTTTTTTACTTGTTTATTTTAGATTCTTCGACTTGCAGTTGGCATATTGGTCTCCTCTTTTTGCTGATGACCATGCATTCAGTTTTCTTGAGGTCTATGCTCCGTCTTTTCTTTTTACTTTCTTTCGCTAAATTCTGTATAAAATCCTGCATTTTCCTTTCCGTGTCTGCTATCAGCACCATGTCATCTGCGTATTGTGGCCGCCAATGTCGAATCTTGGCAAGGCTTCTATTTGCCTCATAATTACTTCGCTGCACAGGTTGAAAAGATCCAGTGAGAAAACACATCCGTGTGTTAAGCCATTTTCTATTTTTGCATAAACGCTGAGTTCACTTCCTAACAGATTCTTGATTGTCCTAAGGTCTTTTCCGAAAATGTCGAGGTTGTCGAGTGTCTCTATCCTTGTGTCGTACTTTTCCAAAAATGTCGAGGTTGTCGAGTGTCTCTATCCTTGTGTCGTACTTTTCCAAAAATGTCGAGGTTGTCGAGTGTCTCTATCCTTGTGTCGTACTTTTCCAAAAATGTCGAGGTTGTCGAGTGTCTCTATCCTTGTGTCGTACTTTTCCAAAAATGTCGAGGTTGTCGAGTGTCTCTATCCTTGTGTCGTACTTTTCCAAAAATGTCGAGGTTGTCGAGTGTCTCTATCCATGTGTCGTACTTTTCCAAAAATGTCGAGGTTGTCGAGTGTCTCTATCCTTGTGTCGTACTTTTCCAAAAATGTCGAGGTTGTCGAGTGTCTCTATCCTTGTGTCGTACTTTTCCAAAAATGTCGAGGTTGTCGAGTGTCTCTATCCTTGTGTCGTACTTTTCCAAAAATGTCGAGGTTGTCGAGTGTCTCTATCCTTGTGTCGTACTTTTCCAAAAATGTCGAGGTTGTCGAGTGTCTCTATCAATGTGTCGTACTTTTCCAAAAATGTCGAGGTTGTCGAGTGTCTCTATCCTTGTGTCGTACTTTTCCAAAAATGTCGAGGTTGTCGAGTGTCTCTATCCATGTGTCGTACTTTTCCAAAAATGTCGAGGTTGTCGAGTGTCTCTATCCTTGTGTCGTACTTTTCCAAAAATGTCGAGGTTGTCGAGTGTCTCTATTTTTGTCATACTTTTTCGAACGCCTTTGCGCATTAGTCCTACAAAAAAAATTTGCAACACAAATATTTTTGTAATTTTTTACTTATTTTTCCTTTAATCTCGTGCGCCAGTCTTAAAATGCCTCACTAACGATGAGGCATCACTCACCTGGTTAATGATTCGAAGAGCCCTCTGGGTCGGCAAAAGTCTCTGTTCAGCGGGCTTGGAAATATTTGAAAATTGCATTCCCTTCGGTGAGGCGGTGGAGACGATGCACCATGCCTCCTTTAACTGCTGCCTCGTCACTCCGTTGTACAGATATGTTTTTTCTGAAGGTCCCATGGTTCATATGCAACACGGAAAGGTTTTCGCCATTAAGGTCTATTCTGTCTGTAGAAATGTGGTATCGTCGTTGACGAAGGCAGAACAATGTATTTTTCTGCTGGCTCATTGTTATGAAAGTCGTGATATGGACGACATGTCAGGAGGAATTCTGGTGTGGAGTGGAGCGGGAAATTCACTTCTTTCAAACTGACCTTGTTTTTTAGTCATCATCAAAATTAGAACGGGATAGCGACGGCTTCCCACCTCAAAACTTGGCAAAATGTGGTTGTGTCTTGCGTGTATCTGTCAAGTAAGAAGGTCTGATTTAGAGTGGCTTTTCGGTGTCAGTTATGCATTAGAATATGGTTTTACCAAGATTAAAATTTGGCAACCAAATTCAAAACTAGGTTAGTTTAAGATTTTGTATTTAGTTTCTTCTTACATATTTTGATGAGTTAGGGAATGTAAGCTCATTGGTCACTTATTTCCGCTTCACTTTTTACATTACTCTCTATCCCTACCCCCTACTCTTTTCCGTTAGGTAACCATATATGTTAGTTTTCTTATGGATGAAGGACACCTTTCGTATTTCGAATAGGATTATCGTATTTGCTGTTGTTTGAATTAATGTATATTTGCGTGAGTAATGTGTGTTTTAGTTATTTTAAATTAAATTCGACCAATTAATTGATGTTTCTGCGACAATAAAACATTGGTGCTGGTATTACTAACATTATTTTATTTAGTTTCTTGTAAATAACTTATCACATATTGTAAATAAACACAGGAGTGTAGATATTAAATTGTTGTTTTTATTCCCTTCCCTCCCGCACATACATAGAATTGTCATCTAGAGGTTAGTTAGTACTTCATGAATATGCTGTGCTATTATGATCGATGTAATAAGAACGGTGCGTAAGAATATGTTGCTTTAGTGTAAGAAATACAGCGGAGAATCTGTAATATGATCGATACCGACTTAGCTGACCGCCTGCAGTCACACTCTCAGAAGCGTGACGTGGCTTCCCTGTGACTTCTATAAATACTTTCACGGCTTCTGCTCGGATAAGCTTAAATCACTGGTGCCCCCGAGGTGTGAATTTGCACGAGATACTAGATTGGCAACTAGGTCCCACACCTTTTCAGTGAAACCGATGAAATGTAACCGCAATTTCTACTCCAACAGCTTCTTTTCTCGCACTTCCCAACTGTGGAATTCCCTTCCGCATGATTGCTTCCCCGACGGCTACAACCTCCAGGAGTTTAAAATGTATGGTCAATAGACACCTCATAACACACTAACTCGCACCCATTCCCTCCAACGCTCTCCCTACGTACCTCCTAACTCGTCTATCACCATCCCTCTGACATTTCCTATACCCAATCGCTCTTTGTAGCCCCATGCGCTATAGTGGCAGTGGACTGCCTTGCTTGCGGTGATATGATTAAAAAAAATATTTAGGACAGTGATTGTGGATAGCTATGTTTAATAGACAGCAAAAGACCAGCCTTTTCCCCATTTTCTTTCAGCCTTGTGCCACGTGTGTGTATTTTTATGCAAAATATTGTTGTACGGTTTCTTGTCTTTTTTCTTGTCTCAATGATGAAATGTCTAATAATCTGTAATGGTCCATTTAAGTAAAGAAAAGTAGAATTTGAGTGTCATTCTAGTAATAATAGGACTGATTACTTTAACAACTGTTGCGATATAAATCCCTCCTGTGTTGTAAATTCTGTCTTGTCTCTCATTGTTACTATTGTCCTTTTCTGTGCTTATCCGTTTAACACCGGATATTGTGCTTAATAATACCGCAGCACACTTTCTACGTGTATCATATTCACTTCGGCGATGCAACAGTTCAACGCTTAAAAATAAAATATAATAATAAATAATGTCGGTCCTCCTATATTTCGTTGTCATATAGGAGAACCGAATTTTTTCTGCTTCTAATTAAGCTTTAGCTAGGATGGAGAAGAGAAGAGATGGATTCATTCTATCCCCCCAAGAATAATTACACGAAAAAGAATATAACGAACTACAATTGTAACTATGAAATCTTTTCGCGAATTCAGTCGACGTAATTACATTACAAATAATAGAATAAAAAACAGATGTAATGTAATAGTTAATTATTTCATTTCGGTAGTAATTTTGATGCGTGCTACTTTTTAGTGTTTGAACTCAGTCAGGTAATGAATATATTTACAAGTAGGTTTTCATTTGTTTTCCAATATATCGCCTAGCGTTGTCATGTTGCAAAATTACTTTACCGTGTCTCTGCTTGTATAGCAGCCGTCTTTCTTCAATGCTCGGCCTAAACACGTCCATTGTAGTCGATGGTGATCTCCCGAGATGGTTTTGGTCTCTTTGAGAAGCTCATAACAATCTACACCCAACTGATCTAAGCAAATACCGATCAGAAGAATTGAATCATTTATATTCGGATTTGCCGCCGGTCTTACGACATTATCTTCTATACTTAGCATAATCGTTGTGTATCCTCTTTTCATCATGATGTAAAAAACAAATTCTTTTTCTGCCTTTGAAGCAGTTGTTCACAACTGACAAGACGCAGTTCGACGTCTCTCGTACGTCATCAAATGTCCTTGCTTTTAAATAATTTCTAATGCTTTCAAACGTTTCGGAACTGTTGTGTCATGAACTCTTGATTATTCTTGCTTGCCCCTGACATAGACCTTTATCAAGTAATGTCTCTGTTTTCAACCTTTTTCTGCGTGCTAAAATGTTTTTATCTTCAACCTTAAGATCATTATTTGTGAAGCGTCTAAACCAATCTCTGTATGCTGTTTTGTTGATGAAGACGAGACTTGAGTCTACAGAAATGTGTTTCTAAATAAGGATGCTGGACCGAATATGGGAGCAACAAGGGAGGGCTAGAGAAAATAAAAATGAAAAAGACCCTTATACTTAATATAGGAAAACGACAGTCCAAATTTCGAGAGAAAATGAAGAAACGGGGCTTAAAAATTTTATACTCTTAGAAAAAAAGAGTCAGCGGGTTAAGTTTTAGTCAATGAATGACGGAACACTGTTTTGGAGCGAGAACAAAAAAAAATATTATTCAATGCTGCAAAAGATGGGAAATTTTGGAGAGCCATGCTTGCCAACGTTCTAACATTGCACTAAGAAGAATAAGAGTTCGTATAGGTGCTCAGTAAATAGCTTTTATTATATCCTATGGTGTTCTTATTTTAATAAACATCTATATTTTATTAACTGTTTTATGGGACAGTCAAAAGACAGTCTAGTGACAGTCAAGAGACAGTCTTGAGGCAGTCGAGACGCAGCGCAATTATACAGTTCAGACGTATTCTTCTATTTGATGACTACTAACACTTATTTTTATATATGTTCTGTTATTCTAATAGATTAAGGAACCTACCTTCTTGTTTTCATGTCTTTCTTCCTGGCCTAAGCAGGCCACAACAAACTTGGCAACAAGATTCGCGACAACAATTACAAAATTCAACTTTTGATAAAATTGTAGATTGTTGGTTGGTTGGTTGGTTGGTTGGTTGGTTGGTTGGTTGGTTGGTTCATTTAACCAGCATATCAACCTTTATTAGGTCATTTAATGCTGAAAATCGTTTTGATTTATTTTATTTAGTTTATTTGTTTTATTGTTTTTGTTTGTTTATATTTTTTTCAAAAAAAGTTTTGTTGGTAAGATTTTTCATTCAAAAAAGATTTTGTTGGTAAAATATTTCATTCAAAAAAGGTTTTGATGGTAACATTTTTCATTCAAAAAAGGTTTTGTTGGTAATATTTTTCATTCAAAAAATTTTATTACAATTATTTTTCATTCTAAAACGGTTTTGCTGGTAATATTTTTCATTCCAAAACGATTTTGTTGGTAATATTTTTCATTCAAAAATGTTTTGTTGGTAAATACTTTCATAGCATTTTGACCCCAGTTTGGGGGTTAACTATTTACCCAGAGCTGAGACCCTAACAGGTGCTACCACTCTGGGTCTGGATGGACCTGGGAACAACAGCAATTAAAAGTTGGTTCTATGCTCCTCACAACCTCCCAATCAGAGGCCTTGCTGCAGGATGCAGTTTAAGGTCATACCCAGGACCAAAAGATTGTAGAGCAATTTAAAATATATAAAAACGTTGAAACACTGACCTTCTCTTTTTACGTGCTTTTGCACTTTCGTCAGGGCGATATCATCAGGTTGCTTCACTTTCATTTCAAAATTCGCCTGTATATGCACCTGGTTAACTACCTGGTGATACCGCACTAGTAAAAACCATGGTTGAGTAAAAGTCATTTTTTTAATTATGTATCAGTCAGTTAGTGCCATACGTGATACAGGCTTGGGCGATCATGTCTCGAAAAAGACATGACTGACTGGGCAGAAGATTATCCCGCAGTAGGTTGCCATTACTTTGTACTGTAGACTGGTCGCCAACCAAGGCTAAAGAACCCAATCTGTCCTGTTATTTAACCTATAGCTGGAGAAAATAGACGGATTAATACCTTTCCCAGGGGTATTTGCGTGCAAGTAAGTGCAAGGAAATACGTATCTTATATTGCCCAATTGTTCGTTTTTTGAAAATTGTATTGTCTTTTCGGGACAAATATTATTTTTTATCAAAAGTTTTATTTTGAACCAGTAGAGGTATATATGTCTCAAAACCAAACAAACACCCGCACATTCACGCACAAACACATTATATATATTAAGACCTTGAATAAGTTTTCGGTATTTTTCAACATACGGCGTTGCCAGAACTGCGTGCGTGTATCTTCAGATAGATTCCGATTCAGATAACGCATCTATAAGGAAGTAATGTAAGCAAGCATGGAATCTAAGGCAAGTCATTTCGCCAAAGTGTAAACAACTTTGTTTTTCATAGCATTAAATAGATCTGATTTCGTGCCAAAGAAAAAGTATTTGCGGGGAATGTTTTGCACTGTTTTATTCAAAAGAATTCTGGTTTGTAGCAGCTCAACCAATTAATGGTGGCTGATTCAAAAATGTAACAGACCATGGGAATTGCCTGATTAAATATATCTGATGTGCGTTGTGGTGCATTGTATATCGGCTCGGAACGAGAAATCGGGGAGCCGAGTTCGAATTCCAGTTGAATCCATTGTATTCACTTACGCGCAAATACCCTTGGGAAAGGTATTAATCCGTCTCTTCCTTCTAGTTATGGCTTAAATAACAGGATAGATTGGGTTCTATAACATTGGTCGGCAACCAGTCTACCGCAGAAAACAATGGCAACCTACTGCGGGATAATCTTCTGCCCAGTCAGTCATGTCTCTTTCGAGACATGATCGCCAAGCGTGTATCACGCATGGCAATTAACTGACTGACTGACTGACTGACTGACTGACTGTATCAAAAAAATTTATGCAGGATTTTTTAAAATAATATCTTTTTGAAATTATTAATGTCCAACATGAAATAAAGTTAACATCATAGAAACAAAAATAAAAATGTGGTATTCCAAGTGTACAAAAATTTGAAACTATACTATATAAGAATAAACCCATTTATTCTTATTTGTTGCTCTACTATCGTATTGAGCGCTTTAGTGTTAGGGTTCCCGTCTCGGGTTTTTTTCTTTTCTACGAGTATTTTGACGTATTCAAGTACTTCGTTGGTTTCTTTTTTTTTCCCCCTTTTTTCCCCTCCGTGTTTATTCTCGGTGGGTTTTTCGAGACGGACTGAAATATATTATAATTATTATTATTATTATTATTATTGTATATATATATATAGATATATGTGTGTGTGTGTGTGTGTGTGTGTGTGTGTGTGTGTGTGTGTGTGTGTGTGGAAGCAAGTGGATGTCTAGCAACACAGATGAGCTGTGATCAAGCGAAACAGGCTTCTATGTGGATGACAAATATATTATGCTCTCATTACTATTAAGATCTCTAGAGAGGGAAATTTAAAAAACCTGTTACAACTTCTGCGATTACGCGTTACTGAACTGAGTTCTCCCGGTGACTGGCGTGTGTATTCACCGCATATACATATCACGATAAAATGTCCCTGTGCCTATGGACTCCGACTGACACCAGGTGGGTCGAGTTTCGATCCCGACTTAAAACAAGTGGAAGTCTATCCACACTGGTGAGATGTGAAACAGGCTTGTATGTTGATGACTAATGTAAAATTCTTTTACGTTTGTCATACATTCTTATAGTTGGTACTATTCTGCTGACGTGACCGAAACATTGTTTTATTGCTGTTCTTGCAGTATAAACATGACAGATCTGTCAACAGTGTTCATCGAAGAGAAACAACCAGAATGAACAAAAAAAAATGGTTTATTTTATTCTATTATACACCATATCGACCTGGGTTAATTTGGGTTAATGCAGATTATATTTTTGCAATAAACTCATATGAATAGAATATGTATCCTTTGTAAGTAATCAGTTTGTAGAGCAAGTTTCATTGACGTATTCCTGTAAAGAACTTTTTGTCGAGATTCAGATAAATTGCTCTTTTTTTTTCTTCAGCAATTTAGTGCTGATAATAATTTTTACTTTAAAAATTATTTCTGGTAATATTTTTTATTCAAAAATGTATTGCTGGTAATGTTTTTCTTCAAAAATGCAGTGCTGATATTTTTTCTTTTTTTTAAAGATGTATTATTGATAATATTTTCTATTCCAAAAAAATGTTTTTGTCATCTGAGATGAAATAATCTGAACTTTTGCTCAAAGAGTTATGCAAAGAACTTAAATAGTGACATAATTTATCTTCTTCGTTCACGAGTAATTCTGATCAGCCTAAATATTTGAAATAGTGATTCTAATGCAAAAAGCACTTTTTTGTGTTTGATTTTGTTTCTTTTTTATCAAAGTTCCTAAGGCTAGGTAATAAAATAACAACTTTAGATACTGTATAACTTTCTTCCAAAATAATCATTCCATACTATCACGAAAATACAAAGAATAAGAAATAATAAAGTACAAATTCTATTCAGTATTTGTCTGTATTTCTGAGATGAGGTTATATTTAAAGTAATTACCAAGCAACATGGCGGAGAAGAAAAATAGCCGAACAGTGGAGATTTGCTAAAGGCGTTTGGATCCCTAAAGAGGAAAATTCAAAAGATAGAGATCAATTTCGAAGTATCTCTTTATTATGTACTGAAGGCAAGCTATTTTTCAGAATTTTGTCCCGGCGGCTGGAGAACTACTTGTTAAAGAACGAATATATTGACACTTCAGTGCAAAAGGGCGGTATTACTGGAATACCAGGCTGCCTCGATCAAACGGGAATTGTGACACAACTGCTAAGAGAAGCAAAAGAAAGCAAAGATAATCTGCCCGCTTTGTGGCTGGACATGGCTAATGCTTACGGGTCCATTCCACACAAACTCGTGAAGTTTGCACTTGAAAAATATCACATTCCAGGTAAAATTACAACGCTTATCCTGGATTACTATGAATATTTTCAAATAAGGATCTCATCGGGACCAGTGAGATCGGACTGGCATAGACTAGAAAAGGGAATTATCACTGGCTGCACAGTATCTGCTTCGCTTTTCACCCTTGCATTAATCATGATCGTCAAATCTACTGAAAAGGAATGCTGTGGACCCATTACCATTATAAAACTGGAATAAGGCAACCTCCAATAAGAGCTTATATGGACAATTTAACAGGCACTACGCCCTCTGTCACTGAATGTAGGTGGTTAGCACGTGGCTTAGAGAAGTTTATTGCATGAGCCAGAATGAAATTGAAACCGGCAAAATCATGATCAGTTGTCGTAAAAAAAGGAAAAGTGGTCAATAAATTCCGTTTCCGAATCGCAAACCAAGACATTCCCACACTGACAGAGAAACCAGTAAAAACGCTTAGGAAAAGTATTCCACAACACGTTAAAAGATACGACCTCCATTAATGAGACAATCAACAACCTAACAATATGGATTAAAAAAGTTGATAAATCTTGGCTCCCAGGTCGTTTCAAAACTTGGCTATACTAACACGCAATTTTACCCAGGATTTTATGGCCATTAATGATTTATAGCTTGCCAATATCGGCGGTCGAGTCCCTAGAAAGGAAGATTAGTAGTTCTATTCGAAAATGGCTGGACCTACCACGATCACTAAGCAGCACAGCCTTATCCGGGAAGACAAACCCGATACAACTGCCCGCTAGAGGGTTAGTCAAAGAATTTAAGGTCTCACGCACAAGAGAAGCTATGATGTCCCAAAATCCTAAAGACCCTAAAGTTGCCGACGCCGGGATATTAATACATACTGGCAAGAAATGGGAGGCAGAAAGAGAATTACGGTTGGCAGAAGAGAGGCTAAAACTGAAAACAATTATAGGAACTGTTGCAGAAGGGACTAGGCTACATCCAGCGGAAACCGATAGACAAGACAAATAAGAAAGAGTATCAACACCTTCTCTAAAATGAAGTAAGAGCTAGTGTGGAGGAGGATAGAATTACAAAAATGGTTGGAATTAAGCCAACAAGGAGCATGGACCAGATGGGAGAACATAACAAAACGGAAAATTACTTGGTCCGATATATTATGGAATGAATTCACACATACAAAATTCCAGATCCAGGCAGTATATGATATACTACCCAGACCTGTGAACCTCCATATTTGGGGAAAAAAAGAAACTCCCACATGCAAGTTATGTTCAGGGAGAGCATCAGTCCAGCATATACTTAGTGGTTATCCCCAGGCATAAAGTGATAGGAGATATCGCTGGCGCCACGATAAAGTTTTAATGAAACTAACCGAAAATTCAACCGAAAAATTCAATATATATAGCCATCCGGGATTCGAAATCTAACCCAAAGAAAGAGAACATTCAATTTGTAAGGGCGGGAGAAAAAAAACAGCATGTAAGAGACCCACTAGATGTGTACTTTCCTCAGCTTCAGATTGGCAACTCATGGTAGATCTAGGATGCCGACAGAGGTTACCAGAACACATTCTGAGTACTTCCTTACGACCAGATATGGTCCTGTTTTCGAATTCAATAAAACATATTATTCTGTGGGAATTAACAGTCCCATGGGAAGAGAACATGGAAGTTGCACACCAATACAAAATGAACAAATACCAAGAACTGGTGGATGAGTGTAGAAGACGAGGATGGCAAGCAATATGCTACCCAATCGAAATTGGTGTGAGGGGTTTCGCTGAAAAATCCATAAACTTAGCCTGGAATAAAATGGGAATTACAGGGTTAAAAAAAGAAGAAAGCGGCCCAAACAATCCTAGATGCAGCTCTAGGGTCATCCAGGTGGATCTGGATATGTCAAGATAATAATATCTGGACGAGACAAAATAACGGTAGTTTTTCGATAAACCAAAAACCATGACGAGGAAATGGAACAATCTATATTAATGTAACCAAATGCTACGTAAAATCTTTTTTATCTATTCATTTATCTATATTCATATCAAGTCATATTTTTTATTTATTTTTTTAATCGCAAATATTTCATTAATACCATTCGCTTTACTTTTGTATTTTATTCCAGTTTTTATCTATCCATTTATCTTTTCAATTCTCTTAGTTTTTTTTTAATCCAAAATATTACACTAATATCATTCGTTTTTTTTCTCTAGCTATTTACATATCCATTCTTCCAATATTTATTTTTACACTTTATCTATTCATTTATAGCTCGGACGATCACCGTATTCGGTACGATTTTCGATTTCGTTAATAGGCATATTCCTTCGTCCCTATATAATGGTATCTTCCACATCGTGTTAATTAATGCATTTATTTTAGTATATTTAAACATAATTTTTCTCTATCTGGTCATTTAGCTATTTTAACTATTCATCTTCATTATTATCCCGAAAAATCAATTTTTTATGGATTTATATATTTGTCTATCTAAATCTAAATCTAAACTTATCTATACATGGAAATTTATCTGTGTGTGTGTCTGTGTGTGTGTCCTTTACCTATAGACTCCGAAACGGCTGAATCGATTTTCTTGAAGATTTACACAGTTGTACTATAAGCGTCTGCGAGTGTTCTTAACTATGTTTTGTGTCGAGGTAACCCCGATAAATATCGAAAATTGATAATCGAAAGAATCTGGTTATAGAAGGAGTGGCCCGATTTTAATCAAATTTGATACACTCATAGACAAAGACATAACAAAACGATATTCAGAAGTTTCAAGGTTGCAGTTTTTACAATAGTGCAGAAAATGGATAATATATATATATATAAAAAGCAAGATGTTTGTGTGTGTGTCTGTTTATCTGCCTGTATGTCTGTATATTTTTTCAGCCCTTTTATTTTAGTTTTTGCTTCGGGTTTGGCTCTAAGTAGGTATGATTGTAGTTCTTGCTCTCAGCCATGATACCATTTACTCAGAGGACTTATTTAACCTTCAAAATTCAGTTTACGACGAAAAAAACTTATTTGATATCGATACCAGCAAATCAAAATTTGACTTACATCCATTCATTTTTCTTTCAGTCTACGGTTTCGTTTTTACTGGAAGCAACTATTGCTTTTTAGTCTTTCCTGCAAACGTCCAGGACCATGGATTAGTTTTAAAGCTTCCATTACACCCTAGCAACGCCGGACTATACTGCTAGTTTTAAATATATTTAGACAGTTTTATTCCGATATTTACTTGAACCAATTGCACATTATCATTACTAGACATTCAGTTATTTGTGGACGACATTATTCGAGAAATTTTTCCTCTTCTGTGCAACCAAAACAAAACATCTTGCATTCTAATAACGTAGCAAGCAGAGATTAAGACACATACCGGGGCCTGATCAACCTTGGCTGGGTCAACTTGGGGAGAAGATATGATGTTTGTAAAGGACCGAAACCGTCAATGAACCAGGGTAACATCACTGATGATGTGTCCTAACGGCATCTAAATGATGTATTTTTCAAAAGCATTATTCGGACTATTGTGGTCATCTTTGTTACCATTTGTACGACGTTTTGGCCGTCGTACGCCCCTGCATTCTTCAGGTGCTATTACAATAACTGGGTTACATCATTCTCATCCCAGACTTCATATTATAAGTTTTTTGTATGTTAATGGTTTTCTCTGGTATTTTTTATGTTAATGGTTTTCTCCAGTATTTTTTTTTTTTTACTGGTGAAAAAGGGTTACTGGATATTACGTTCATAAGCCCCAAGAATTCAGTTGTTCTTATCCTTAAGGACACATGGCCCAGATGTGAGTTCAACACCAGGCTACAGCAGTGATGAACTTGCAGGGTTAGAGGGAGATAACTCATGACTTCCAAAAGAACCATTACTACGCAAGGGATGAGAATGATATAATCCAATGATTGTAATAAAGGGTTCTGTTTGAAATTCCTAGCACCTAAAGAAGGCCGGAGCGTACAACGGCCGAAACGCCGTACAAATGGCAATAAAGATGAGCACAATAATCCGAATAATGTAAATACTGTAACTTCTATTCATTAAATTGCTACATCGTCATTACAGACGCATTTCATTGACAATAAAGATATTACACTCGGATTGTTTCTACCCAAAATATGCTAATTTGTGTAGCAGACACCCGTGTGGATGCTTCCCCAAACACTACTGGCTTAACCTCACCACTTCTAGTTTCAATATTTAACTATCCTCCAAATCTTTATTATATTATTTTCTTAGTTCCACCATTTCCGTTTCTGTCTTATTCTTTTTCTTCTATGTGCCGTATCCCTTCTGGACGTAAGGGATCATGACCCTCAAACTCTCCCTATTCTTTGTCGCTTCTAATACCCCTTCTCCTGTTTTTCCATTCAATCCCCGCTCCGCCATTTATCTGCTTGAGTCCAATAGGTATGTCATGTGCTACTTTCCCTTGTCCTTCTTTTCCTCTATACATCCTGTGAGCATCAGGTTCTCTAAGCCTCTCTTCCTCATTACATGTCGCAAAAACTTCAGCTACCTTTTCCTGATACTAAGTATCAGTTTCCTTCTTGTTTCCATCCTCTCCAAAATCTCATCATTGCTTGCATACTCTGTCCAGGGTATCCTCAGCATCTTGCTGTAGAACCAAATTTCGGTTACTTTAAATCCGTTCCTATCACACATCTCATTTATTAAATGTCTGCTTTGAGTTTCGCTTGGCCCTTCTACTAAGAGGATATTGAAAACAATCCTTAAATAAATATTTCCTCCTTATTTAGCTTAGATCCACATCACGATGAAAAAGATTTCCGTACGATCAGAAAAGTTAAGCAATGTCGAACCTGGTCAGTACCTATACAGATGACCGCTTGGGAAGGAAAGGTTATTTTAAGCTTGAATGTATTGTTAGTGTAATGGATAAAGAGTCGTATCTGTTAATCAGTGAACTGAGTTCAAAATCCAGTTGGGTTTGTTATGTTTACTTACATGCAAATATGCTGTGGCAGGATATGAATTCCCTTCTTCACTACCAGTAAGGGTTAATTAGCAAGACTTTTATCGCCAAATTATTTGTATCTAAAAAATTCATAGAAACTAAAAATATTTTCTGGCTTTAAATAAACAGCAAGTAGTTGATTATCCGTAGAAAATCAATCAATCTAAAACCTTTCGGTAAATGTTCGTTTTAGGTACCGACGGCTTTTCCCCCTTCAAAGTTATCTAAAATAGCATTATTTCTGTGCAAATATATATGCTGAATTCAAATCAACAATTAGTTATTGAAGAAACTTACCTTTTTCTGCTTTGAAAGTCCATAAAAAACGAACTATATCTCGCACTTTTTCTCTCCCGTAACTCTCACGAAGTTATGTAATTAACTGCAGAATGGCGTTCTTCGTAGGCAGCAATTTTCTGTCGAATTTTGGTCTATTTTCTTTCTTTACTGAAACTTCCGGCGATGTACTTCCTATTATGAAAGTAATAAGCGTAGAAATACAATAGCGCATTACTTTCATTACCGGATGTACATCGCCGGAAGTATCAGTAAATGAAGAAAAATCGACCAAAATTCTGCCAAAATTCGTTGCATTACGTAGTACGTCATTCTGCAGTTAATTACATGACTTCGACAGAGTTACGGGAGAGAAAAAATGCGAGATATAGATCGTTTTATTTATGGACATTTAAATAAAAAAAAGTAAGTTTCTTCAATAACTAACAGTTGATTTGAGTTCAGCATATACATTTGCACAGAGATAATGCTATTTTGGATAAATTTAAAGGGGAAAAGCGTCGGGACTTACAACAAAAATTTACCAACCTTTCTTATTTATACCTACTAAAATAATAATAATAATAATAATAATAGTAATTTTTCGCCACCACCGCCGTGGTGCATCAGGACGGGGTGCTTCATGTAATGGATAAAACAGTTACTAAATGAGGTGTGTGATAGGAACAGACTTAAAGCAAACGACGTGACGTTCTACAGAAGGATGCTGAGGATATCATGGATTCTCAAAATGTCCTATCCTTTGTAGTTCTTAGCAACGTTTACTTTCTATACTCTAATTTGTTGATTAACTTTCCTCTTTGGTGTGTTTGACTTTAAGCAAATTTAATTAATTTTCTCTCAAATCATCTTCCTGGTGAGCTTGTGTAAATGGTTATCATATTCATTTTAAACATTTCACCTCAAATAAAGAAACAAACCCACTAACATACAAGGGGTGTGAAAGAATATAAAAGTTAATAAGTTAAGAAAACAATAAAAGAAAATGTATTAAGACAGTAGATAACGACAGATATTGTATTTTTTTTTAAGATCCCAGTTGACCGGAAAGCATAAAAATGGAAAAAAAACTTCCACAAGCGAGAAATGTTATAGGAAAAACCATTAACTTACGGTTATATCTAGTCATTTCAACTGTAAAAATTATGAGACCTTACCGCCAATCTAGTACTGCGCTTGAATTCATAAACCCTAGGCACCATAGAGAAAAGTTCATCTGCGCAATTAATATTAAGTATATTAATTATTAATATTAAGTAATATTAAGTATTTACAGATAAGGAATCTGGAAGCACTTTACTGGCGGTGGGTCAGTCAGTTAAGTGCCATACGTGATACACGCTTGGGCGATCATGTCTCGAAAGAGACATGACTGACTGGGCAGAAGATTATCCCACAGTAGGTTGCCATTGCTTTCTGCGGTAGACTGGTTGCCGACCAAGGCTATAGAACCCAATCTGTCCTGCTATTTAATCCATAACTGGAAGGAAGAGACGGATTAATACCTTTCCCAAGGGTATTTGCGCGTAAGTGAATACAATGGATTCAACTGGAATTCGAACCCGGCTCACCCGGTTTCTCGTTCCGAGCTGATATCTACTGTACCACAACGCACATCCTATCTACTGTACCACAACGCACATCCCCGGTGGGTAAGTAACTGAAAGTATTGTCCACTTTGCGTCCGTGTCTTTCATGACCGCCACTGTTTTCTTTTATAATCATTTCACTCCAAGCAAGGTGATAGAATGTAAGGAGATTATTGGAAGTGAAAGCAAATGAGAACCCTATACAGAGTAGAATGGAGTAAAAGAGGAAAAAAAAGAAAAGAAGTGGATCTGGACAGGCAGATGATGATGATTGGCGTTTCATTTTTGTAGAGGCCAGAAAAACAAGAAATCCATTTCCCTCCCTTTAGACTTATTGCGAGCGGGTTATAAATAAAAGCTCACATAAAAAAATAAAAATCTTCTATAGCGGTTTACAAAGCTAAATGTAACCCCTTGTTTGAACAGGAGATAAACTATTTACCCTGGACATGTCTGTACATCTAACACAGGGATAAATATTTATTTCTCGATAAATGGGTATTTAATTCTTGTTGTGACAAACAGGATTAAAAGGGATGTAGCGTCTTTATCGTGACCGTAAGAACATATCTGAAATAAGCTCTAGCTTGGAGAGAAAACGGTAGAGAGAGAGTGAAAAAGACGTCTAGCTGCAGAAGACGACGCAGCTGAAGCAAATGCAGACTACACAGTAGCAATACTTTAGTAACCATGAAACAAGATTATTGGTTCAACAAATAATATCCATCTTAGACGGACAACAGGCACCCACTATCACATACATGCTGTAGTTGCTTTTAAATAAGATTGAAATCCTTGGCCAAAATTCGCACGCACAAACACACACACAAACACACACACACACACACACACACACACACACATATATATATATATATATATATATATATATATCAATAAATGAACATGTGGATATACCCGCAATTTCACGTACATATTTAAGTATTTTCTGGTATTAATAAAACAGTGGTAGATATAATAAAACAGAGCTATAAAATATACATTAATAAATATACATATAGAAAATCCCGAAACTTTCAGTTCATTATAAGCACCTGATAATTGCACAGGGCATGAAACTCCGAGTCGTGCTATAGATAATAGGATAATGTGCATTTATTAATATATATATATATATATGTGTGTGTGTGTGTGTGTGTGTGTGTGTGTGTGTGTGTGTGTGTGTGTTTATTTCAAAGCTTATTAAAGTGATACTCGGATTTGAAAGAAGCGCACAAATTTTATTTTTATTTTAGTCACTGTATATTGCACCAATCGAGCTGCTTAAAACAAAAATGGGGCGTCTATTTCAAATACGCGTATCCACTTATCCACTATAATGGCGTTTGAAGAACTAAAGATATCGGAATAAAAAAAAAATTAATTTATACATATATAAAGAGAGAGCGTGAAAGAGAGAGACGGATTCTTTTTATTTCATGTGCCGTGTCATTCACATAGACACACATACACACACACAAACACACACACACACACACACGCACATATTCATCTGAACATACATATATATATATTACTCATATCAATTTTACTTAAAAAGAAAAGATGAGGTTTGTCTATTTGATATTTTATTGTATATTTTGAATCTCGAAAGAGATCAGAATTGTGGATAACTTGTAAGAGTTAATAAGATAGAATCTTACATTTTTTATTTTTCATCAAACTTGTTTGGGCATAGCTTATTGCCTAAGTATAACTTATAAATATATATATAAAATAAAATAAATTTTGATGTTCAAAACTGTTGAATGATCATTTCAATTAAAGTACCCAAACCAGCACCTTCTAAATTTTAGAAAGGAATTCATTAGTAAGTGCCGCCATAGAGCGAAATTTGAGAACATTTAAATTTTAAATTCTAATTTTAGTTTTTAGGAGAGTAAATATAAATTTAATTGTTTTTGATAAATTTAATCTTTAAATAGTAATTTTAACCCCTCTACCTTCCTCTTCCTGTCTCCTTTGATTATCTACCTTTATAAAATACTTTTACTAAATTAATCCCCGATTTCTTCTGCAAGTATATATATATATATATATATATATATATATATATATATATATATATATATATCTTTTTCACAACATAGATTTTTATAAAAAATTTTTAAATATTTTTTAGAAAATTTTTTTAATTAAATTTTATTATATTCTTTATTTTTATTTTTATTTTATTTTATTTTATTTTTATTTTATTTTATTTATATCTATTATTTATATGTAGATTTATCATTAATCAGAGTAACTTAATTAAACTTAATTAAATCATATATTTGTTTTCCCCTAAATATGCTTTTTTCTCCTAAATATGTTTTTTCTAAAAATCTTTTTTCTAATACCCATTTATAAACGCTAGTTTTGTTTGACACGTACGGAGCGTCTGCAAAATATGGAAATTTTTCTTTTTTTCTTTTCTTTTTCCTTATCCTTCTTATCCCTTCACTCCCTTTCCTTCTGTTTTGTTTAACCCAATTCTCAATTTAACACCACTTCCTATTCCATCCTTTAACCTTTTTCCCTTTGTAAAGCCAAAGCCAAATTTTCCAATTTTTCACTTACAACTCTATCTAAAAGTAATATTGTCCAAAATCTAAAAATAGACGTTGATTGCTAACCGATTATTTTGTGGCGTAAATTTCTTAACCTTCATTTTTTATTTCTTTTTTATTTCATTTTGAAATGTGGTAGTTGCCGATGAAATGTGAAATCTCTCTTAGGGATTTCATGTTGAAATGATCATTCAACAGTTTTGAACATCGAAATTTATTTTATTTTATAATTAGCTTTGTAATTACATTGAGCTCTCCACCTGTATCATTTTTTAATATTAAAATATTAATATTAATTAGGATCAGGTCTTTGTGATTTACCTTCCTACTTTTCTTTTTGGATTAAAGTTATTTTAAATATATATATATATATATATATATATATATATATATATATATATATATATAATGAAGTGAAAGAAACAGGTAGATTAAAACCAACTGTTCACGCATTTGCTTTTATAAAGAGTGCTCAATACAAAGTAGATCTTAATGTTGTAATTTTGTTATTACAATGGCTTATAAAAGCATTGTATCACTACACAAATAATGTTATGTTTCAGAACAATACTGTTTATTTACAGGTGATATTTTTAAATCATCAGGTATCATAAATCTGTATTTTTTCTTTCTTTCTTTCTCACTTTTTGGCGTTCATGCTTCATTTGGACTTTAGCTAAGTTAAATCTTAGTTAACTCTCCACCCTTAGAAGTTTGTTTGTTTTTTTTTTGTTTTTTGTTTTTTGTTTTTTTGTTTTTTTGTTTTGTTTTTTGTTTTATTTTTAAATAGGAGTAGATAGGTCACACTATCGCCGGGCCATACTCCTCCCACGTCTATTGAACTGGAGTAGAGGCGTGCCCCTTGTTTCCTGTTTAGGATGTGGTTTCCGGCTTTCTCTTTTCTCTCTTCAGACCTCGGTATTTGTGCTTCCTTGAGTTTCCTGCGATTTGGCCGGTTGGTGGCAACGGCTCATCACTGTGAGTGTACCGGGTTGGCAGTTTCCTGGTTGCTGCTTCCGACTGGTAGTTAGGAGCCCTAACTCTTGCGTATCATCAAGAGCGGCTGCTCTGATCAACAGTTGTATAACATCGGGGTTCTTGTAGTGCCATGTCGCGCATGGATAGGTGTCCCTGCAAGCGCTTTTGGTGGGCAACACCTTGTTGCAGCCCTAGCCATTTTCTCTCCTGGCACAGATCGTGGATAATGAGCCCCTGTATTCTCTACCCTAGGTCCATTTCTATAAACCAAATCAAGACTAAACAAATCAGAAACGACCCCAAACCAGTTAAATTCAAACCACCTAAACCCATTAACCTTTCTTTCACTAATATCCTGGGCATTCGTACTAACTTCCCTAGTGTAGAAGCGTTCCTGCATGAAAAGTCCCCTGACATCCTTGCGCTATGCGAAACTAACCTCGACTCAGCTATTCCCTCCTCTGACCTCTCCATCCCTGGTTATCTTCCCCTTTTAAGGAAGGATTCCACTGTCCACATGCATGGGCTGGGTGTCTACGTCAGCGAACACCTCCCCATAGCTAGGGTGATTTTACTCGAATCTACTGACCACCAATACATATGTCTCCGCCTGTCTCTCCTCAGTTCGGTTTGTTACCTATTCTTTCTTTACCGTTCTCCCTTCCCTCCTGACTGCTCCCTACTAGATAGCATTGCTGCCTACATAGATAAGGTTATTTCCTATCACACATTCGCCCACATATTTGTATTTGGAGACCTCAATGCCCATCACTCTGAGTGGCTTGAAAACGCCGTTACTGATCCAGCGGGTATTCACGCAATGAACTTCGCTATTTCCCAATCCCTTACGCAAGTGGTGGACTTCCCCACTCGCTTCCCAAGCACTCCCTCGGGTCATCCTCACTGCTAGATATGTGTTTCACCTCTGCGCCTGACGCCTGTCAATTCTCGCAGCTTTGCCCTCTCGGCAACTCCGACCACGCTGTAGTCTCTCTCAGTATTTCTTTCCAATCTCACTCCCTCCAGGAGCCCCCTACCTATAGGACCTCCAATCTCTACCAAAAAGCTGACTGGGATACCTTTCGCGATTTCCTCTGCGACGTCCCTTGGGGAAAGGTGTTCGACCTATCAGTTGATGACTGTGCCTCTGAGGTCTCGTCATGGGTGAAAGCTGGCATTGATGCCTTCATACCCACCAAGAAGTATTGCTTAAAACCTCATTCATCTCCGTGGTTCTCTCCGGACTGCTCAGCCGCCATTACCCACAGGAACTATTACTTCCGTCTATTCCGGAGACAGTCATCTGATCACAATAGGGGCCTGTTCATATCTGCTCGCAATGAGTGCAAGAGAACCCTAAATGACGCCAAACGGTTGTTTGCTTAGAGAATGCGACAGCGCATAGCTGACCGCAAGTTTGGCTCCAAGGACTATTGGAGGATTTGCAAACGAGTGCTCAACAATAGGAAATCCTCAATACCTCCTTTAATCCATGAGTTTGAGGTTCTCACGTCATCTGCGGACAAAGCTGAGTGCTTTGCCCGCAGATTCTCATTCAACTCCACATTTGACTCATCCGGAGTACACACACCCGACTTCCCTATTAGAACTGAGGCCAAACTGCACGACGTATATATTACCCCGACAGTAGTATCCCGAGTAATTTCAAAAGTCGACCCCCATAAGGCGTGTGGAGACGATGGAATCCCGGTGATAGTCGGTGTGCTCCTGAACTTTCCCCTGTCCTCTCTAAACAATTTAACTACTGCCTTTCTGCTTCCTGCTTTCCTGCATGCTGGAAGTTCTCTTCAGTCGTTCCTGCATTTAAGAATTGTGGTGAACCCTCGGACCCATCCAACTATCGCCATATCAGTCTTCTACCGATATTCAGGAAAGTATTCGAGGCCATAATCAATGCTGAAATAGTTCATCATCTCACTACCCACAAACTCTTCTCTGATAGGCAATATGGATTGCGCTTTGCCAGGTCCACGGCCGACCTGCTAACAACCGTAACGGAGTACATGCTACAGGCCCTTGATGAGTCTGATGAGACTCGCTCGGTTGCTCTGGCCATCTCCAAGGCTTTTGACAGGGTTTGGCACACTGGCCTCCTATGCAAACTACGGGGTTACGGTATTACCGGTCGCCTGCTTGACCTAATCCAATCTTTCTTAAATAACCGCAAAATGTAGGTCGTTTTGAATGGGCGTGCCTCTTCGTCCTACAGCACGAATGTTGGTGTCCCACAGGGCTCTATCCTGGGCCCGACGCTCTTCCTTATTTTCATCAACGACCTCCCAGATGAGATCAAGTCCCAAGTAAGCATCTACACAGATGACACTACAATATCCTCCCGCACCAGTAATCTCGCTGCTGACCTTGAACGGGATCTACACTCTGTGGTGAACTGGAGCAAGAAGTGGCTTGTCAACTTCAACTCATCCAAGACCAAGCTGTTGTCTGTCAACCATTACAGGCAACCTCTCCTGCCTGCCATAAGCATGGACCAAGCGATTCTCGCGGAGAGCAATACACTACGCCTCCTCGGACTCACCATGTCCTCACACCTCAAATGGAACCACTATATTGAATCCATAGCAAAATCTACTGCTAAGAAGGTTGGGTCACTATCTCGATCCAACGTGTTTTTTCCACCTGAATCCATCCTGCATATATACAAGTCAACCATCCGTCCGTGCATGGAGTACTGCTGCCATTTATGGTCAGGCGCCCCTGCCATTATGCTCAGTGTTCTTGACAAGCTCCAAAGGAGAGTCTGTAATGTGATAGGTACTGATCTGGCGGCTCGACTGCAGCCACTTCCCCCCCGACGAAATGTGGCCTCCCTTTGTCTGTTCTATAAATACTTTCACGGCTTCTGCTCGGACGAAATTAAGTCACTGGTGCCTCCTCAACAGGTGTTTACTCGTGCAACCAGACTGGCAACTAGGTCCCACCCATTCACAGTCAGGTTAGCCAAATGCAGACGACAATTCTACTCCTGCAGCTTCTTCTCTCGCACTTCCCGCCTGTGGAACTCGCTCCCGTATTCTTGCTTTCCTGACGGCTACAACCTCCAGAAATTTAAATGCAAAGTCAATAGTCACCTACTAACCATTGGACTCTAGCTCTCTCCCCACCCCCGTATAACCTTCCCTTTCTCTCTACCTATGCATGTGTCATTGCACCTGCTTTCTCAGCTTTCTGTTGCTTCTTTCTAACCAGTTTGTACTCCTCACTCTTTTCTAATTAATCTTTTTACAGTTATGTACCCCCTGCACATCAGTGGCATTTCCGCCTTGCTCGGGGTGAAATGATTTTAAAAAAAATATAAGATGAAATCATTGTTATTTAGAAAATTAGGGAGTGGTAGTTAGAGAAAATTCTTTTGGTGTGTCAGTATAATTCAATCAAATATGTGAATTATGTAATCATGGAGTTTTAACATTTGGGTCCGGAAAGGAACCATGATGGCCTAGTGTCTTGTTCTTTTAATATTTTTTTTGTTTTTGTTTGGATAAGTTACATAGTGGGACCATATATGCTTTAGGGTTTTTATTGAACATTAGATTCTTTTACTGCTATCTTATGAGTAAAAGGGTTGAAATGTTTAGATTAGAATTAGGATTAAATAATAATAATATATATATTATCCTACGACTATAGCATGACTCTAATTTTCGTGAACTACGAAATTATCAGGTGCATATTATGAACTAGCAGTACATAATATGCTCTTGATGATTGCATGATGCATGAAACTCTGTGTCGTGCTATAGACATAAGAGAATATTTATACTTATTTAAATATACTTGTAGCTCTGTTATATTACATTGAACACTGTTCTATTAACTCTAGAAAATGTCTATTTATATATATGTGTATACCTGCGTACCCTTATGTATATTTATTGATAACAATACATATATATATATATATCGGTACCTCCACAAAATCGCTGAAAAAATAGCATAGTATAAAAAAATTTAAAAGCTTAATACAAATGATTGACCCAATTTTTAAAATAAGTAAAACATTTTAATTGTATGCATTTTGATTGCCCGTATCTTTATTTGTACTGGTGGCCGTACGTGATATTTATCATTAAAAGGTCACATGATTCAAGGGTTGTCTTCCCTTACATAAAAAATTACATTCGTATATTTTTGTCGCCTTTAGCCTCCTCACTTTAACCTTCTTCCGGTTATCATTAAAGCTGTCAACACTCGAGATAAGCACTGATACCGTAACTGATAAAAACTTTTACCGAATATTTCAGAGAGTAAGCAAGTAAAATTGTTTGAAATCAGATAAAGGTAAGTTTTACTTGACTTCAATAACGTGTCAGCGACGTATATTTTATTTTTGCCAGATTTTTAAAACAGAAATGTGGCTACAGTTTACATAAATGTGTCAATCAATCAAAAAAATGGCGGTACGTTTAAATTTGTTTTTCAATCTGAAAGATTTTAGATTCCAATCAATATAATTTTGTTTAAAATACGCCAGTGTATTTTGTTTACTGGAATTACTAAATTTAATCTCTTGACTTTCAATTAATGCTAATTTTAAAGCTAAAATATAACTTATTTATTTTGAAAATTTCATTTTAAAATCAGGTATCGAAAATTTATACTGAAATGTGGAGGTACCTATATATATATATAAACGTAAACTGTGTCGTTATATTCGTTTCGAAAAACCCTCCAAGTATATATATATATATATATATATATATATATATATATATATATATTACAAATTATGTTTTAGAACATGTACATGTTGTTTCGACATTGGGTATGCAACGTCTCCTCAGGAGGAATGAGCAAGAACTCAAATCATCGCTGTCTATATTGGACGTTGGATAGGAGACGTTGGATACCCAATGTCGAAACAACCATATGATTGTAGAGAACATATATAGAAAAAATCATGTACATGTTCTAAAAGATAATTTATAATAAATATTCACAGCTCTATACATTATATATCGAGCACTGTTTTAAATTAATGTTTTGGCCGGTAAAACATTATTTCTTCGTTCTGTACTCACTCGAAAAAAAAATATATATATTGCCTTGTTTAATTCTATCATATATTATCTCCGCCTGGGAGCTGTTTTATACTCTAGGTACAACATGTGAATCTAAAAATCTTGTGATTGCTAGTATATGCTGTCTCCTGACTGTAACTATCGGCACAAATATTTTTTACTGAAACAAGTTAACATTATTATAATGAAATGATAAAGTGTAGAGCAATAAAAGTACCCTACCTTATATAATATAACGCATGTTAGTCAAGAAAGAAATCCAAAACATCGTCACTCATTGCTTTTTTTTTTTTTTTTTTTTATAAGCGTTTCACCCCGAGCAAGGCATGTCACTGCCACTACTGCGCAGGGGGCTACACAGAGTAGAGAAAGGATGATTAAATATAGGAAATGTCAGAGGGTGGGTGATAGGCGGGTAAGGATACAGAGAATGAGGGTTGGGTAGATGAGAGTGTTCTGAGAATAATTGGGAATTAGTGTGATAGGAGGTGTCTATTGACCCTACATTTGAACACCTGGAGATTGTAGCTGGCGGGAAAGCAGACTTGTGGAAGGGAGTTCCAAAGGCGGGAAGCACGAGAAAAGAAGCTGTTGGAGTAGAATTTACGGTTACATCTTATTTGTTTAACTGTAAAAGGGTGGGACCTAGTTGCTAAACTAGTTGTGTTTTCGATGATGTTGAACAAAAACACAATGTATATGGTTAAACAAGCCGTTTAAAGATCGCGTTCGAAAACAGTGGAATGAGTGGATGCTTAACAGGAAAAAATCATTCAGGCTACCGTAATAACTCACTGAAAACATAGCACCCACTCATGAGATATTGTATATTGTGGTAATTAATTAGTTATAGCTAGCTTAATTTTTCGATGATATTGAATAAAAGCACAACTGGATATCTCTAAACAAGCCGTTTAAAGATTGCATTCGAGAACAGTGAAACGAAGGGAGGGTTAACGGGTAAAAGTCATTCCGGCTACCGTAATAATCCACTGAAAACACAGCACCCACTCATGAGATATTATATATTGCGGTAGTTAATTGACAATATCTCCCTACCTTTTTTTATTCGAATTTCAATGAAACGTATATGTTTATTAATTTTAAAAACTATAGTTTAATACATTTTAAAATACGATATAAGGCATCGTCTTGAGCGGTGAATATAACCCGAAACTAACATTTTAACCTAAAAATTTAGAAGTTGTCATATATAGTCAGTCTCTTTGTACCCGGTTTAGTGTGTAAGACGACGCCTAAATTTTCAGGTTAAAATGTAAGTTTTGGGTTATAATCGCCGCATATACCTGAAATCGTACGCAGAAAATTTTCTGCCCAATCAGTCATATCTCTTTCGAAACTTGATCGCCTAATCACGTATGACACTTAATTGACTGACTGAATTTTTGTACCCTAGCATATATGGTATTCCACTATCAGGCACTAATTTTCTTATGATGAATTACTATATATATATATATATTTATATATAACACCTAGCTAGGAACTGGCAATGCAGTTATTAATCAGAGTTGAAAATAATGTATGCAGGATTTCACAGTTCTGGCATCACTCCTTAAACTTTTCATTTCATTTCAGTATATATATATATATATATATATATATATATATATATATATACATTATTTTCAACTCTGATTAATAACTGCATTATTTTCCCAGGTAAACTGTTATCTAACTTGTCATCGTGTTGTTCAAGAAAGTCATCAACATCAGATATGAGGTTATCATCACTGCAATACTAGTTCCTAGCTAGGTGTTGTTTTTTCCTTCTTTCATGTTGGTGAACAGACGATAGTCAGATAAAGAGAATGGAAATGATGACCTGTCCAAAGCCACAGTCACGCACAAAAGCTAAGCGCTTGTGTTCTGTAACATTGTCTAAAGGTGACAAGTCTCCTTCGTTCAGTTTTGCTGAGGGTTTGTTATTGATAGTTTTTTGTAGCTGCCTCAGAAAGTTAGCATAGTACTCTCCATTGCCGGTATGGCCCCTTTGAAGATGGTTAATAAATACAATCACTTTTCCATATCAAAAACTGTAACGCTATTGCCTACTTTGCAAGTGAAAGGGCAGTTGCATTCTTTCGAGCATATCGGTGTTTTCCCCGCACGTGGGATCTCTTTTTATCTGGCTCAAAGTGATGAACTCAACACTTACCATGGGTTAGAAAACTTTCAAGGAAACCAGTTGGATTTGCATCAGTGTCAGATGTCCTTGTGATGCAATCAACTTGGTACGCTTTTAACCAGTTGTCAGAAGACGTGGCACCCACTGAGCAGAAACCTTCGTCATGCAAAGTTTTTTTTAAGCAGAATATTCTCAATGCTCTCAATGATTATACTAATCACATTGACTATTTGATTTACAGTAAATCACCTATTATCCAACACTATGTGGTGAACATATTGTTTTTCCATTGTTGTAAGCACAGGACGTCCATACCTTGGGTCATCTTTAAAATTTATCCTTACCTTCCCAACTTCATTTGCCCACTTTTGCACTGATAGCAAAGCTGGATCGCTATTCCCTAATCTAACAACTATGTCAGCATGAATGTCTCTGGGTGCTAAACTCTTTTCTGCAGTTATTTGATAGCACTGCGATGCAAAATATTTACCCACTTTCAAGTCGCTACTAATTACTTTTGACGTAATATCTGAATAGACACATGTCAGTTTTTTTTGTTTTGTTTTTTGTCTCGTTAAGCAAGGCAGTAAAATCACTAAGACAAAAGGTGTTACAGAGTATGAAAGATTTAGAAACTAAATTTTTGAAGATTTAAATTGGCTGGAAAGCAAGGAACTGGAAGGGAGTTCCACAGGTCACAAGTAAGATAGAAGAAACTCTTAGCATAGAAATTACGGTTACGTTTAGCCAACTCAGCTGTAAAATGTAATGTATCTTTGAAGATCTTCAAAAATAAAAGAATCAAATTACAAGGACCTTGAAATGTAAATCTCAAAAATGTGCACAAGAAGACATCATTAATTCCAGTTTTACTTGGAGCCCTCGGTTTGATTGAAAAATTTTCAAAGTACAGCTCACACCTTACGAGGGACTATATTTATGCTAAATGTTTGTGTTGTTAGTTTCTTTTTTAATTCTCGGTTGAAAATGTCATGATGTAATCTGTGTTCTTAAGTTTCTGGATGAGACCCGGATAGAAATGAGTATACAACAGCAATCAAAAGAAAAAGAAGAAATAATAATAATAATAATAATAATAATAATAATAATAATAATAAACGTGTAAAAATACGAAGCGCACCATGAACTCTGGAACATGAAGGTGACCGCCCTGCTATTCGCTACTTGGTCGATCAAAAAGGTTCTGAACAAAGTAAAATAATGGTTGGAGTATGTTCAAATGAAGTGAAAAGTAAGATCGGACCAGCTAAAATACCAGATAATAGAACACAAAAAAAAATGAGGAGATTTCTTGTCATTTAATCTCCTCTGTAAAACCAATCGGGGTGAACTCACGGCTGGATAGCAACATTCCTAATAATAATAATAATAATAACCAAAATTCCTTCTAATAATAAGAAAATCGGAATATGAATTCCAAAGAGCGAATTTGCACTTGAATTATAATTTTGTTTATTCAAATGGCCTCTGTAGACAAATATTGATATTTCTCTCTATGCATTTACATTACAATAAAGCCCGACAAACACTCATGTCAAGACGGCTTTCACAAACTGAATGAAACCGAATGGAATTTACTCCCATTGTTTAAGCATTCAGTTTGCACTCACCTACTTATGTTTAATCTATCTATCTATCTATCTATCTATCTATCTATCTATCTATCTATCTATCTATCTGAGTCTGTTCAGATCTATCTATCTATCTATCTATCTATCTATCTATCTATCTATCTATATAGATAGATAGATAGATAAAATTAAACATAAGTAGGTGAGTATATATATATATATATATATATATATATATATATATTTCCGTGCTATCTATTTGTGTACGGTTAATTTTAACTATCTTATCCTGTTAATATCTATTATTTATCTAAGTTAATATCTATTCATATACATACATACTTTGAAAAACAATAGCTACTCTAGCATCTACGCATCGTTCATTCAGCAATGAATTAGAACACTCTCAGCTATTGAGCGTGTGTATAATGATAATGTACACGCTAAAACGTCTGCCTCCTTCTACCGAGCGCCCATAGCTCAGAGGTAGAATCGCCGACTGACGCCAATTCGGTCGGGTTTCAATAATGGGTAAAAAGCAATCGGATGTCTAACCATACTGATAAGCTGTGATACAGCGAAATGTCTGCGGATGACTATATATATATATATAAATAAATAGCACCTCATGAGCCAGACAAATGTACCTAGGTTTCACCAAAACGGATTGTCAGGAAAAACTGGCCAGCTTTCCTTGACGATCTGTTTAGTTGAAACCTTGGTAGGTTCGTCTGGCTCATAACGTGCTATTTATTTAGTTTACTCTACTTTTGTATTGAGCGCTTTCTGTTAGATGATTACTCGTGTCGGGTTTTTTCTTTTGTTTTCATGCTGATTTTGGTCCGAATACTTTTGACTGTTTTACATGCCATAAGCTCTTTCTTTTTTTACAACCATTTTTTCCTTCGTTCGATAGTTTTCGAGGAAGGTTTTAGAGACGAGTATAAATATAATCTCGTCTATATATATATATATATATATATATATATATGTGTGTGTGTGTGTGTGTGTGTGTGTGTGTGTATATATATATATATATATAAGAGTTGAAAATACGAATCGAAATCCGACAAGATGAATAGAATAAGTAAATAATAACTATAAAAAGTGTATTTAATCTAAGCATTTCACTTCATCAAGCTTCTTCAGGGATTTTTTTAACGACAAATTACTTTTTTAAATATTTTTTTAAAAAAATTATAGAAACAGTATGTTGATTGAGGTTTGATTTTATTGATCAGATACATTTCACCTGTAATAAAAGTGGAAGAATATTTTAAATGTAAAGGAAAAACTTATGTCGGTTTAAGTGTGTGTGTGTGTGTGTGTGTGTGTGTGTGTGTGTGTGTTACGTGTAATAAAAATACTAGATATCTAAACTTATTTATAAATGGAACTTTGCTTGTGTGTGTGTGTGTGTGTGTGTGTGTGTGTGTGTGTGTATTCGTTACCTATAGACTCCGAAACGGCTGAACCGATTTTCTTGAAAATTTACACAGTTGTACTATAAGCGTCTGCGGGTTTTCTTAGCTAGGTTTTGTGTCGAGGTACCCCCGATAAATATCGAAAATCAATAATCGAAAAAATCGGGTTATAGAAGGAGTGGTCCGATTTTGATCAAATTTGATACACTCATAGACAAAGACATAAGAAACGATATTCAGAAGGCTCAAGGTTGCAGTTCTTACAATAGTGAAGAAAATCGATAATATATATATATATATATATATATATATATATATATATATATATATAAATCGATACCAGGAAATCAAAATTTGGCTTACATCCATTCATTTTTCTTTCAGTCTACGGTTTTGCTTTAAGTGGAAACATTTTAGTCTTTTGTACCAGCGTCCAAAGAGTCTGAGCTCCAGAACCATGGATTAGTTTTAAAGCTTTCATTACACCCGAGCAACGCCGGGATATACTGCTAGTTTATTATGAATGTAAGTATATGTATGCGAAAGTAATGCATGTCAAGCGTATTTAAACTAAAGTATCTTCATATGTAGGTAACGTTAGTATGTGTGTGAATGACAACACGAAATTTATTTCCGTTCAAAATTGTAGCAAAATAATGCATACACGTGTCAAGTGATGTAACGATTTTCTTTTTTAAATAAAATGTGAGAATCTTGTATGAATGTGTGCGTTTATGCGTCTGGATCAGAAAACGAAATACGTTTCCGTTTAAAATTCTAGCGAAATTCCTCTACATTAAAAATCTTTATATCATTGGTTTATTACACGTGACACGTATCAGACCAATGAAATTAAAGAAATAGAGAAAGAAAGAAAGAAAGAAGTAAAAAAGGTATGTTAGGTTAGCATACAGAATAAATTACTTTAAAATATACCAAAAACAATTGTATATATATATATATATATATATATATATATATAATTAATCTCAAATTATATTGTTGATAAGAGAAGAAAAAATTAAACAAATGTTATTTAGAATAATTAAAATTATAAAAATAGTAAATCAATATAATTACATTAAAAACTTAAGATATGGCAGCTTAAATGTGTTAATTTTTTAAAATATATATATGTGTATAAAAAAAGAACCGGATTGTTTTAAAAAATTCAAAATGGACTTATTTTCAGGTAAAAAAAAAAAATAGTCAACTCCAAAAAGGATTAATCAACTTCAAAATTGGTCAGTCAACTTTAAAATAGACTAATCAACATCAAACTGAAAATCAACTTCCAAATGAGAAATAATCAACTCCAAAATGGATCAATCAACTTCCAAATAGATTAAACAATTTCTAAGTGGATCAATCAACTTCAAAATGGATTAATGAACTTCAAATTAGAAAACAACTTCAATATTGAAAATAATCAATTTCGAAATGGATTAATCAACTTCAAAATGGATTAATCAACTTCAAATTAGATCAGTCAACTTCAAAATGGATCAATCAACTTCAAAATGAGTTAATTAACTTCAGATTGAGAAAATTTCAAAAACCTAAAAACAATCAACTTCAAAATAAGAATAAACAAATTTAAATTGGAATGAACAACTTCAAATTAAGATATTTATTCGGTTAACTGAATATTATTTTTTTAATTAATTTACCCCATGAGTAAGGAAATTGATTGTTCGTCTTCATTATATCAATGAAGAAAAAAAAACAAAATATAAACAACTTAGTGGCCAAGAAAGCATTGGGTGAACCTACAGTAAAAGTAGGAGAAAGTCCCGTATGGGCAAAAATGATGATTGATGATGAAGCAGAAGAAGAATTAGAAACAGCTCCAAAGAGGACTAAGATTTTAGCTGCACATACCGAAACAGGAAATTAGATCAGGGTGCTGATAAAAGTGACTCTAAGGGAGAAGCAAGAAAATATAAAATTACGCAAGAGCATTTTATGGCCAATTTAATTGAAAATACTCCCAGGGTCACTCTTCAAGACATTGTAAATAAGTTGGTCGAAAAGTATGAGGATCGTGTAACAAAAGAATGCATAAGAACTTGTACTCCATGGCCTTTAAGCGATTCATTATGAACCAGAAGCTGCCAACAATAATGTCAATAAGGTGAAACGTAAGGATTACGCAGTAGCTTTATTAGAATTTAATTCCCAAAATGTACCATTTCTTTACATAGATGCAACCAATTTTAATCTCCATATTTCAAGAAGGGAAGGTCGCTCTTAAAAAGGCACGAGATGCACTACAGTCGCGGTCGGATCCAGGGAAAATAACATCCATATGATTGGATGTATTAGTAATAATGGATTAATTCATCATAAAATTAAAAGAGGTTCTTTCAAAATAGAGGATGCGAAAGAATGAACCAGGGAGTGCCTTAGAAAGGCAAATGAAATTTATGAAAGGGGAGTTGTCTTAGTTATTGATAACGCTTCTTGCCATACTTTAATTTAAGAAGTTGGAGTAGTTTTCAGAGTTTCCCCTTATAGTCTGATGTTAAATTCCATTGAAAAGATTTGGTCAGTCATTGAAGCTGACGTAAAAAGAAGTATGGCAGACTCAATTATTGAGATTTTAAGAGGTGACGGCCAGGGATCTTTAACTACTAAAAAATTCCGTTTCAGCAAGTTAGAAGCGATGATGTCCGAGGAAATTAATAATATTTTCCCTGAGACTTGCACTGACTTCGTATTTGGAATACAGTGATTACTTGTCTCTGTAATTAGCTTAGATGATGTAATCTTTTAAATAAATCTCTTAGGAACGTTTATATTTTTTTGTATCCCTTTTAAGTAAAAATAAAAGAATAAATATTAAATTTATTAGTATTATATTAATTCTCAATTTGAAGTTGATTAATCCAATTTGAAGTTGGTTATTTTTCATTTTGAAATTGTTTTTCATTTTGAAGTTGATTGATCCATTTTTAAGGTGATTAATTCACTTTGAATTTGATTATTTCATTTTGGAGTTGATTAATTCATTTTGAAGTTGATTATTATCATTTTGAAGTTGAAATGGTATAGATTAAAAAGAGGTTATATAAACGGTAAGTGTTATTTTAATTAATAGTAAAAGGCTAAGAGAGAAAATATCATTAAGAGAAGTGAATAATAGATTTATAAAATTAAATGGAAATCAAAGCGTTGACTAATATCAAGCGCTAAGTCTAGAAACAGTAAGTTTAAAAGAGGTTACCATATATGATAGTTGGAATAATTTATACAATAAATAAGGAAAAGAAAAGAAACCAACTGTCGAAACGGAAAATGTAAATTTGGATTATGTTTAATTAGTGTTAATTCCTAATTTCAAAATTTCAAAATTTGGATTGATGACATTTTCTTATTAATTTTTTTCGAAATTTTAAAAGCATATATTACTCATGATATTTTATTTTAATTCTTTTTCAACTGAACATAGATTACATCTGTCGTAAAGTTTATTGGGACCGAACCTTTTAGTCTTCAACTCACTATGGGGTTAAGTCTCTCTTCTTTTATTTCCCAAAATCTTCAAGAAAGGACGTCTAGAATTTTACTTTAGGGTTAGAAAAAGAGTGCTTATGTGAGTAATAACGTTGTTTAAATTCTCTCGCCTAAATCTCAATGTAAACTTGAAATTTTTTAGTTATCCATGAGGGGATATGAGCTCACTAGATTACTTGGATAAATCTACATTTGTCTTCCAGAGGTCAGTTGTTGATGGATATTTGCAAATTCATAAATCCGACAAACCATTTACTGACGACAAAGTAAGTTAAGTGCCATACGTGATACACGCTTTGGGCGATCATGTCTCGAAAGAGACATGACTGACTGGGCAGAAGATTATCCCACAGTAGGTTGCCATTGCTTTCTGCGGTAGACTGGTTGCCGACCAAGGCTATAGAACTCAATCTGTCCTGTTATTTAACCCATAACTGGAAGGAATAGATGGATTAATACCTTTCCCAAGGGTATTTGCGCGTAAGTGAATGCAATGAATTCAGCTGGAATTTGAACTCGGCTCCCCGATTTCTCGTTCCGAGCCGATATCCAATGCACCACAACGCACATCGAAATGAATAGCAGGAACACCAAACCAGATATGGAAACAGTATTCAATGCACGGACGAATGGTAGATATATAGATATTATATTGATTTCTATCTAGTTGTCGATACTGACAAAATCTATCCTCAAGGTGAAATGTGCCAGCTAATTCATACATCATTTTCAATTCTGTGTAATATTTGGTCAGTGTTAGAATTGCATGAATAGTATTGTGCAAAGCTGTAAAGATTTTATTTGTTAGCCTTCTTGAAAATAATGGGAAACAATTTCAAGATTCTTAGCAGTTGCAGAAGACATTGAGAAATCCATAATAGTCATCATTTACGATAAGTGGATTACCATATTCCTGAATTGCTTAAAAATTTGTAAAACTAATAAAACATCTTTCCTTTCAAAACTTGTGGCAGAAAGAGCCTTTGAGCACAATTCATAGAAATATTTTAAAGCTGACAAAGATTCCGGGATATGAATCTTCTGTAAATTACAAAATTAAGCATATTAGATTTTATCAAAATACTGATTTCCATTAAGACCAGGGGGAACGTCATGCAATTACTTGCATATTTTGAGTCAAGCTAGTTGTTTCAAATCAATTTTAATGTATGACTGAATCTAATATGAAGAAAAAAGTCTCGATTTCATAACTGGATGTGGATATACAAGTGATTGTTTTTCAGGTTTGCAAAAAGGATACAGCGTTCTTATTGCATTATTATCTATGATGACTGATGTCACTACGAAGACAATCTCTTCTAAATCAATTCAGTCAGTCAGTTAAGTGTCATACGTGATACACGCTTGGGCGATCATGTCTCGAAAGAGACATGACTGACCGAGCAGAAGATTATCCCTCAGTAGGTTGCCATTGCTTTCTGCGGTAGACTGGTTGCCGACCAAGGTTATAGAACCCAATCTGCCCTGCTATTTAACCCATAACTAGAAGGAAGAGACGGATTAATACCTTTCCCAAGGGTATTTGCGCGTAAGTGAATACAATGGATTCAACTGGAATTCGAACTCGGCTCTCCGGTTTGTCGTTCCGAGCCGATATTCACTGTACCACAACGCACATCCAATTAATTACTACATGTTAAACTATGTCAAATAAATTTTCGGCTTGAAGAAACTAGGTTGGCATAATATGCATAACAACCTTGTATCGTGAAAATACACTGCTAGGCATAAAAGAGAAACAACGATTGCTGTAGACGCATTGCTGCTATCGGCTAACATTTTTATAATCTAAAAATAAATTTTAGGGAATTTCATCTACAAATAAATATACTCTGCCTTTTTTATGCATATTAAAAATAAATTTATGTTGCTCAACTACAGGATTCATATAGGTTAAGTTTAGTCTTCTGGTGGCTGAGTAACGTCTTCTATGTGCCTTGACCTGGTGGGTCTGAGCACACCTTCTCCTGTTACACCGTGCCATCCTCGTTCCGTCATCCACCTGCTCAGGTCCTTCAAATATGTTATACGCTGCTTTCCTCTGTCACTTTTTTCCTCTGCATGACCTGATATTATCAGGTTCTCCAAGCCCTCCTTCATCATTGCATATCCCAGGAACTTTAGTTGTCTCTTCCTGAAGCTCAGTATTAAAATCCTATTCGTTTCCTTTCCAAAACCTCATCATGGCTCATATGCTCGGTCCATGATATCCGCAGCATCCTTCTGTAGAAGTACAATTTAGTTGCTTTAAGTTTTTCCTTCATCTTCGATGATATTGTCCAGCATTCACTGCCATATTGAAGAACTGACATCACATAACAATCCAGTACTCTATTCTTTCTAGTGAAAGTTTCCTATCTCTTAGTGCGTCCTTCGCCATGCCAATTCGCCTTCGGATCCCTGTGTCGCACTTTCCGTCTTCTGTTAGAACACTTCCCAGGTATTTAAATTGTTGTACCTGCTTGATTTTAGTATCCCCCACCTGTATTTGGAATTTTGTGTTGCACTTTTTAGTGATGACCATGCATTCGTTTTTTTTTGTTTTATTTTTGTTTTTGTTTTTTGCAGTTATTTGTAGTCCTTTTTTGTCACTCTCTTCAGCTACCTTCTTTAGAAGGTCTTGTAGTTTCCTTTCCGTGTCTGCAATCAGCACCGTATTGTCTGCGTACTTTATGTTGTTTAAAATGTGGCCTCCGATGACAAATCACGGCATAACATCTAGGGTCCTCAAAATAGCCTCGCTATACAAGTTTAATACATCCAGTGAAAAGACACATTCTTGTTTTCCCCTTCTTTCTATCTTTGTATATCTGCTAAGTAACATATTTTTGGTGTCTTGTAACATCCTATAATCTCTAGAGGAGTAGTTATACACCAATGAAGAAAAATCTTTAGTCCTTCTGGATAATTAAACTGTCATTAATTTTGGCTATTCATATATAAATTTAGCTGCATAAAAATATCTAAATGACTCATCTAGCAATAGTAATATAAATGATACCAAATATAATATTGCAATAAACGAATTTCCAAGATCACGTAAAATCGGGTATCTCATATTTTCCACAGTATTAATTTCCACATAATCACATAATTACTACATCACCCATTTAACTACTGCAAAATTAGGTTCAATATAGCAAATTCAATGATAATTGGATATGGCGATTTGATGATTCGACATAAAAGTCTCTTGCTGCCCCACTATATTCGAGTAATTTCTATCAAGAAAATTTAATTTTCCCTCTTTATCATTATGGAAATTTCCACAGCTGTTTGTATTCCAAGATATCAGCAAAACTCTTTTAAGGGAAGAATTCGTTACTTGCATAATTCTGGACTGCGGTGACTCTATAGAAAGGGTTAGTGAAGATAATTAACAGGAACATTTTGGTAAAATTCTAGGGATTGCACTTACATAAGGAATTGATTTCTTAAGATCAAAAGTAATTGTGGCACCAAATTTTTTATCAAATGCTGATATTACTTGCCTTATGTCTTCAGGTCAAAAATTCGATTTATATACCTAACAAAATGAATTAAAATGGCCATTACACTGTCGTATCAAAGGTACTCGATTTCAATCTCATCCCTTTGTTATGAAATTGAATAGTCGTAATAGACGACATTCACTTAGCAAGTGGATAACTGTACCAATAAAGTATAAAAAAGCTTACCTTAGTCATTTAACGGTAAAGGCCGTCACATCGATTTGTTTCTAAAAATCGTGAATTATAAAGTTATAAAATTAATTTAATTATGTTTTAATGTTTGTTTGTTTTTACAAATGAAATTAGTCGCTTTACTATTTTTGATTGGTACAAAGCTTTCCCTTTTGTTACGATGTATCTGATAAGTCCTTGCTTTTTTTTTCTTTTTCTGTGAATCCAAATACATTTACTTTTAGTCTAGTTTTATAATATATATATATAATTTCCTTTGAATTTTGAGGCAAAACAAACATATGGCATTTTGTTTTGTAAATTCTGTCGAGGAGACTCAAATAGTAAATATTAATTAAATTTTTTCTAGTTTATACTACGCATATGACGTCAGTATATAAACCCCGCCCATCTAACAGTCTTTTTATCTTGGTGATGTTACTAGTACTCGATCGACAATTTAGTCTCTTGGTTTTAGCATTGGAATGGCTAGATAGATAAATGTAGTAAATCAGTGTAAGTTCAGGTACAAAATGTGTTTTTTGGTAGGTAAAAGGGTTCAGTTTATTGAGCTAACGAGGTAGTATTTATATTGTTATGGTTTGCATATCAATGGGAGTAGAAGTAGTCATATCGCAGCTCTGCGTGTCTTTAGTGACGACAGCCTATTTCGTGTCCTACTTCTCCAGGTACCTTCTATATATACTGGTCTTTTCATTGAAATACAATACTACACCTCCTTAAATCGGAGAGGTCGTACACCCTTGTTTTTAATCTTCTTATTCTTAATTATTTTTGTTTTGTAATGCGCTTCCTCTTATCTCTAATGCTATTCCTTTAATGGTGATCTCAGTCTTTCTTCATCTTTCTCCTCCTCTTCGTATATTTCTTCATTCTCACCTTCTTCCATTTCCTACTCTCACTTTTATGTCTTTCTATCTGTCCTTCACCTTCCATTTCCTCATCCACCAGCTCGTTTCTACTTCTGAACTGATCTGCACATGCCAGTATATTTTGTCCCTTCATTTCCAATATAGGCGTGTTGTGAATTTTTTGCATCAGGAAATGTGCTTCTTCTGGATTCAACTCTTTATTCTTTCTATACCTTTTCTCTCATTGCAAAGGAAATAGTTATGGGGGCTCTAATTTGTCTACCCATTAATGCATAGAGGATCAGTTTCCTTCCTGCATGTAGAAAAGCACTGTAACAGAGAATCAGTTTTGGTAAATTCGCTTCTGTGTTTTCCGTAAGTGGTGATAATGCATTTAATCCCAGTCTAAGGGTTTGTACAATTCTTTCCGCAATGCCATTAAACTGTGGGTGATATGGTGGTGTCTGGCATGATATGCATCAAATTTATTTTAACCAAGAACAATTCTTGTCACAAATTCAGGTACATTGTCGCTGACTAGTGTGTAAAGTACTATATTCCTTGAAAATACGGTTTTTAGTATTTGTTTTATTGTGATGGTTTTTCTGTCGTATTTTTTTAATCATTTCACCCTAAGCAAGGCATTCCACTGCCACTAATGCGCATGGGGTTATATAGGGGAAGATGAAGAGAAGAGGTGGTCAGATATAGGAAATGTCAGAAGAAGGGTGATAGATGGGTAAGGATACCGAGGCTGGGGGTTGGGTAGATGGGAAGTGTGTTTGAAAGATGGTTAGTGTGTCAGAATGTCTGTTTCCACTTTTTGCATTATTTTATCTTCAACATGTTTTGTTTTTCTTCCGTTTCATTTTTGAACTGTAATATTGATAAAGCGTCTACATGAAAAATAGTGTCCTCTTTGATAGACTCAACTATCGCCCGGTTCACACTCCACCCACGTCTATTGTACAGGTATAGAGGCTCATCCCTTGTTCCCTGTTCAGGGTGTGGTTTCCGGCTTTCTCTTTTCCAATCTTTTCACTTTTCATTTTTTTTTCTTTTACATTTTTTCCTCAATTGGAGCAGATAGACTAAACTATCGCTCTGTTCACACTCTACCCACGTCTATTGTACAGATGTAGAGGCTCATCCCTTGTTCCCTGTTCAGGATGTGGTTTCCGGCTTTCAGGTGATACACTTTTTTTTGATATCCTAAATATGATATCATTTTAAAGTCAAATTTACATTTCTATTTGTTTATGGTCAACTTAGCCTTTTTTTAATTTTATCAAAAATTACTCTGTTTTATATTTTAACTCTTCTTTAGTTTTCGGCGCTAAATCTACACCGTCCTGATATATTTTATTTTTTAGGTTTCACAATATGACTATTTCAATTTCTTTTTGACAAATATGGCTACAAGTTTTTATCCAAACGGTAGACGTCTCCGTCCTAAAATGTTTAAAGGGGTTTTTATCGTTGTTATTTTCCTGAAATTCTCGTCAATTTCTATTTGATTGTATCCTGACTTGAGATCAATTTTTTCAAAGTACTATTTTTTGCGAACTCATGGATTACATTTTCGATATTCGGCAACGGTAAAAAGTTTGAACATATTTGGTGATTCACTCCATCTTATAATCACCACATAGGCTTAAATCTCCACCCGTTTTCTATATCGCTACTATCGGTGACGCCCAATTAGTACTACCTTGCGTTACTCTTTCTAATATGCCTTGTATCATCTATCTAAACTTATTTATAAATGGAACTTTGTCTGTGTGTGTGTCCTTTACATATAGACTCCGAAACGGCTGAACCGATTTTCTTGAAAATTTACACAGTTGTACTATAAGCGTCTGCGAGTGTTCTTAGCTGGGTTTTGTGTCGAGGTACCCCCGATAAATATCGAAAATCGATAATCGAAAAAATCAGGTTATAGAAGGAGTGGTCTGATTTTAATCAAATTTGATACACTCATAGACAAAGACATAAGAAACGATATTTAGAAGTTTCATGGTTGCAGTTCTTACAATAGTGCCAAAAATCGATAATATATATATATATATATATATATATATATATAATGCAAGATGTTTGTGTGTGTGTGTGTCTGTTTATCTGTCTGTATGACCTTTAAAGAAATCCACAATTTTTATCCGATTCTCACTAAACTTCACACAAATATTCTTTAAGCTGAGTCTGAGCTCCGGGACCATGGATTAGTTTTAAAGCTTTCATTACACCCGGAAACGCCGGGCTATACTGCTAGTTTATTTTATTTTTTTTTTTTTGCTACTACCAAAGATAAGTTATGAACTAGAACATTTAACTATACACTTTTGGTGATAGTTTTCCCTTAGTCGAATGCTTTCTTCATAGCCGTTTTACAATCCTACTGCATTTTCTTCTGCTTCTATTGAATTGATTAGTCTCGCTGTGTCTACTTTTAAAACACCAATCCCTAATAATCCGATATTTTTTACATGCTACAACTGTAATGGGAATTATTTCAAAATGCTTTGAAATGTGCCCATTACAGAGAATTTTTTCAAAATTACCTTGAAATGTGGACATCGCTTTTATGATCGTTCCCTCAAATTGCTTTAGATATACGCTGATTTTTCATCATTTTTGTCGTTCTATTTAACCAAAATGTTTTTTAATTCAGCGTAATTTCACTGCCCGTTTCATATTGCATGTCAAATACTTCACCATTTATCCTTACTTTTTTTCTACCTCTTCTTTTTTTTGGGGGGGGGGTGTATTCATTTTAAATACTTCAGCTTCTTCAGAGTATGAGAAGGGTTGAAGAGTTTTACTTTTCTTATTTGCTTTTCGTATTTGCATACGTGCTAAAAATGATCTTTTTTTTTTAATTAAGCGTATCTTTCCCAAAGCTGGATATTTGTAATTGTCTCTCACATGACCTTTCCTACAATATTTACATTTAATTACGGATTTGGTAGTGCTCGTCCCATATATCTCGAATTCTTCTTTTGGTTGATTAAATTCTCTAATCAACTCTAATTGTTGCAAAAACTCGATGCTAGCTTCCAAACTCATTCTGCTACTCTGCAGAAATTCTAGTATTTTGCGCTTGAGGTTTTGGTCTTGCAAGCCATCACTTAATCTAAGAAGAGTTAATTCATCTTCTATAGTCATTTCATTATCTCCCAATTTTTCAAATTAACAATACTTTACACGTTCTTTTAATCTATGTAAATATTGCATAATGGACTTCTGTGGTGCTTGTATTTTTTCCAAAAACTTGTTTTTTTTTCTGCTATCACTAATCATTTTTTTTATTATTGTGTTCTTTTTTACGACTTTAACGATGTACTCAAATGTCATTTCTTCTAACTGGCTCGGATAACACATTGTCGAAGTTTTCTTCATAGCTTCAGACCTCATTGTAGCAATAAATAAGTCGGTTATCTCGTTTTTTTCTCCATCAGTCTTTGAGTCTTTTAATTTCTTTATTTTGCAAATGCCACAGAAGATCACATCCATATTTCTACATGTTCTGGGTCGTCCATGGATCCTATTGGCAATGCTATTAATGTTTCGCATATCATTGTGAGTAGTAGTCATAGCACAGATCTGAGTGTCCCCTGTGAAGACGGGTTATTTTCATTATTTATTGCACAATTATATACAAATGTGTCACATGACCTAAAACGGGAATGGAGAAGGCCGGTTATCATCTGTCTCAACTTTTAGATTACCGACAACCTCTCCCATCCATTCTTGGCCTATCTCGCACTCCATAGTGACATCTAGGGAGAGGTAATATCAGAAAAGAAAAGGTAAGTTTTAGCGTCCTACAGAGAGAGCGGTCAAATAAAACTGGGACCTGTCCTGAACAAAAATTTTGACTTTCTTCAATTTTTCGTCCTGTAGAATGGCGATAGATGGTTTCATCTTAATACACTTGATGGTCTCCTCAACCGTTTCTGCCATGACCCCCAACCCAGTGCGAATGATACTCAGCAATCTTTGAACCTTGAGGAAGTTAAAAAGACATACTATATCCTTATCGGCAAACTTTTTCCCACCTAATAGCGATTTTAAAGTTTGTTGAGATCATTTTGGGCCCTTTACGCCTAGTCCGGAGAAATACTGCACACGTCCTCCCCTAGCTTGTACGGAAATGTTTGGGGTGTTTTTGCAAGTCTGTTTGTTCTCTGATGCGGGGGTTCTCTGTCTTTTTGCAAGTGGTGGCATTTTTGGGAGGTTGAGAAACAGGGAGAAGAACGTGTGAATGTTTTTAATGGGCTGGAGTCTCTGCTGCGAGGAGTAAGTTTTTTGTGGGTGGGTTGTGACGAATGTAGCTTCGGAATAGGTGTCTTTTCTTTAACAGGGAAGATGGGACAGAGGGATGAGATGGAGATGACTTCAACACTTCCTTCAAAAGTTTTATTTTTCCAGTTCCCTTGTAAAACTAGATCGTATTTCTTTTAGGAAATCCTCAAAATAAGCGGTGTATCAGGCTGGGGTTTCGCCCTTCGCGCTGGTAAAGTGAGTGGGGAGGTCAGTGTCTTTAGTCCTGGAGGTTTCAGGAGATTGAGGTCCCGCTGTTTCAGGCTTTGCAGGTCCCGCTGTTTCAGGCTTTGCAGTTGGCAAATGATTTTCGGAGAATGTGGGCGGCTTTTCTGACCCATTCTAATGGTAAGCAGGAATGATTCTCTACGGTAGTTAAAAGATTCGTTTTTGAGGCATTAAAATTTACGAGGTTTATTTTGCCAGCCTTAGCAGACTTCTACCATATACGCGACGAGCTTGTGTGCATACATGACAGAACGGCATGGAAGCTTTAGTAAAGGGATAAAAACTGTTAAGAACGACACGAGATAAGATGTTGTGGAGAGCTATGATAGAGCAATGATTGTCAATATCCTGGAAGGACATGGCTCATGGAAAATTTAAGAAGTGTTGACTAGTAGTGACACAAGACCGTAACACAATCACAATCGAATCTAAAACTCAATCGTAATTGATCTAATGAGGTAAGCTTGCTAACAAGTACGACAAGTCTAAACGATATTTATTTATGTAAAAAAATACAAAACTTGTGGCATACAGCCGAAAAGGGGAGGGGTAGAAGATGGTACTCACGTGACTATCCTATACCTAGCTAAACACTATCACGACCAAATCACACATTACAGTTTTGAGCATTCACCACAAGAACCCATCCATCATCTTCGAATCCTTCACACACCACAATACCACATATTTTCAAGGGGCACCTAAAAAGGGGGAAAAACCCATGGAAGTAAAAATGTATTTATGTACAATATAATATATAATTGTGCGTCGTGGTGCAGTGGATATCGGCTCGGAACGAAAAATCGGGAAGCCGAGTTCGAATTCCAGTCGTATCCTATGCATTCACTTACGCGCAAATACCCTTGGGAAAGGTATTAATCCTTCTCTTCCCTCCAGTTGTGGGTTAAATAACAGGACAGATTGGATTCTGTAGCCTTGGTTCGCAACCAGTCTACCGCAGAAAGCAATGGCAACCTACTGCGGGATAATCTTCTGCCCAGTCAGTCATGTCTCTTTCGAGACATGATCGCCCAAGCGTGTATCACGTATGGCACTTAACTGAATATATAATTTAAAACATTTAATGAAAGATGAAATGATGGGAGGGGGATGAACCCAAAAACTACGGCAAGTCTAATCTATGACACGATATGCTATATATATATGTATATATATATACTCTCGGGTCTTGAATAAAATGCGTTGTTGAATTATCAGGGGAGGGAGTAATTTTTTTTTTTTAATTTAATAAACCGAGAAACTGAAAAAATTTGGAGCTGAGTTACAATTCCAGTTGGATTCTTTACACAAAAATATATTTGGGGGAGATATAAATCCTTTATTTCTCCCCGCAGTTATGGGTTAATTAGTAAGACTTGTATCAGCAAATCTATAGAATATCCGAAAGAATTTTACCATCTGAAAGTATTTCCTGGCTTTAAAAATCCAGCAAAAGGACGATATTTATTTACCCAGCCTCCCCACTTAGGCGAGTTGTGAGGTACACGGATGGGTACGTTCGGGCCACTGGTCAAGTATTACACAGCCTCAGCATGCGCAATAATTGAGTAATAATTTTGTCTTAGCAAGTCATGTATTCTGGTTAAAAGGTCGATAAGACGTGAAAAATAAAACAATCAAACCTGTGAGCAAACACTTCAACTTCTGCAGGAAGATCGCATAATGTTCCTATATTTAAAAACACTGGAGAACCCTCTGACCCTGCAAATTACCGCCCTATCAGCCTTCTTCCGATCTTTGGCAAAGTGTTCGAAGCCATTATCAACGCCGAGGTGGTTCATCATCTCACAGCACACAGGCTCCTCTCGGACAAGCAATATGGTTTCCGCTTCACCAGGTCTATTGCTGATGCTAACGACCATCACCGAGTACATATACCAGGCACTCGACAGGAATGGCGAAGCCCGAACCGTTGCATTGGATATATCTAAGGCGTTCGACAGAGTTTGGCATACTGGCCTTCTATGTAAACTGCGGAGCTATGGTATAACTGGACATTTGTTTCAACTAATCCAGTCATTCCTCTCTAACCGCACAATGAAGGTGGTATTAAACGGACATGCCTCTCAGAACTACCATACAAACGCAGGTGTCCCCCAAGGTTCCATCTTAGGTCCTACACTCTTCCTGATATACATTAATGATCTCCCTGATTCCATAAGATCCCAAATAGGTTTGTACGCCGATGACACCACAGTTTACTCTCGCCTCCTACAAAAATCTGGTGTAGGCGTCAAAGCTAACCTCGCAGCCGAGATTGAAAAAGACCTCCAATCCATATTGGACTGGGGTAAGAAATGGCTAGTAAATTTTAATGCTTCTAAAGCGAAGCTACTCTCAATTAACCATCATCGACAATCTTACCTACCTCCCATTAGCATGGACCAGGCTTGCCTCCCAGAGAGTAAAACACTACGCCTCCTTGGTCTCACACTTTCAGTGGACCTCAAATGGAATGACTATATCGAATCCATTGCTAAATCCGCTGCTATCAAAGTCGGTTCTCTGTGTAGGGCCCGGAAGTTTTTTCCGTCTAAATCTATCCTGCACATTTATAAATCTACCATCCGCCCGTGCATTGAATACTGCTGCCATATCTGGTCGGGTGCCCCTGCTGTTCTCCTCGGGCTTCTCGATAAGGTTCAGAGGAGGGTCTGTAATGTGCTAGATACCGACTTGGCAGACCGCCTGCAGTCTCTCTCCCACCGGCGCGACGTGGCTTCCCTGTGTCTCTTCTACAAATACTTTCATGGCTTCTGCTCCGATGAACTTAGATCACTAGTGCCCCCTAAATACGAATTTGAACGAGATAGTAGATTAGCAACTGGATCCCACCCTTTTACAGTGAAACCGATAAAATGCAGCCGTAACTTCTACTCCAACAGTTTCTTTCCTCGCACTTCCCGACTGTGGAATTCTCTTCCAAACGATTGCTTCCCCGACGGCTACAATCTCCAGGAGTTTAAATGTAAGGTCAATAGACACCTCCTAACACACTAACCTGCTCCCATTCTATCAAGCACTCTTCCCAACCCTCATCCTCGCTATCCTTATTCATCTGTCACCTTCCTCCTGACATTCCCTATGTCTAACCATTCCTTCTCTTTACCTTCCCCTATGTAGCCCCATGCGCAATAGTGGCAGTGGAATGCCTTGCTTGGGGTGAGATGATTAAAAAAAAAAACTTCTATGCCTGAGAGGGTGAAGGTATTAAATTTTCGACGACTAAGTGTTAATGGACGCATCCATAAAATAAACAATGATGCCCCGGTGTGTTGACTATCCTTTGTTCCCAAATTTGATGGATGTCTATATATGTATGATAATTCACTGTAAATATATGTACATGTGTATGTGTGTGAAACTAAGTGTTATTAAAAAGAGCCGACAATTCTTTGGTGTGCGTCAAAATATTAAATCAATAATCCAAATAATAGTTTGAGCAGAAAACTATAACCGAATGATTTTATTTATTTCTCCTCGAAGTATATACATATATATCTATAAAGAAAGTATCACATTAAATATAATCAGCTAGTTTCTGAAAATAAGCGCTTACTGATATTCAAATCATTCATCTTTAAAATTTGACAGTAGACAGTGATTCGTTTTTTTTATTAATCATTTCAATTTAGTTAAATAACCGAATGAAACAAATTTTCAGTAGTTATGGCAACAAGTGAGATAACTTTCTTCAGAACAAGACATCTGAATATGCAAAGAGTTCCTGCAAATATAATTGCAAAAACTTTAATGGTCTCAGTGAAAATTTATCAGTTCCCAAAATACAACTAAAACCGAATTAGATCCCCACTTTCATATAATAAAAATAATTTGCCAGAAAAATAAGCACAAAATAAAAACATAATAAAACTACCAGATTCGACCTGTGGGGTTAGTCATGGGTAAAATAACCTATCCAAATATAAATTCATCAGATCCCTAATAAATATTTTTATTACTAAAATTGCTTAAAGCATAAAGTAAGAAGAACAATAATTATAGCAATTTACTAGAAGTAACTTAGATGGTATGACACCCTCAGTGAGGATTGAACTGACTAAGCCGAATTTATCTAGAAAGTCAACCTAGCAACCCATCACAAATTGCTAGTTCTTCTATGTACCGTTTTAAAAGACAAAACATATCTTGTGGCTCTTATCAATTGTTTTCCCTTTGTTAAGCCTTCCCCACTCCGCTGCGGTGTCCATTCTCCCTTGCATTTAGTATGTCCTGTGATGGTTAAGCTTACCAAGCTTTGCTTCCTCATTATATGTCCTAAGAATTACATCTGCATTTCCCTGATTTTCAGTATAAGTGTTCTTCTGTTGGCATAGAATTTTAAGTTTTCTAAAAAAAATCAAAACATTATCCTAACAAATCGAGTCATGTCTGTAAAATAACCACAACGGGCAGTTTAGATGTGGTTCGAGACTGAAAGCGTAAGTTGCCCAGTGAAAATCGAAATCACTACTCAGTGGTAATGGTTCTTGCAAAACAAATTTTCTAAGCATGACACCAAGCTGAGGTACCCGACAAAGGCAATGGTAAAACCAAGTCGTAATTCCGAATTACCCTACTCTAGTACCAACGATATACAAATACAAAAACACAATATTTATGACGTAATATAAACTCAAGTGTGACACAAGACCAAAGGAGAAGTGGAGGAAAGGTCGGTCGCAATTAACTATCCTATACCTAGCTAACCAGATCCACGACCAAAACACTCAATATAATTATTCATTCACCACAAAAACATATCCATCATCTCTCTATCCTGCACGCAAACACCACGCCGCATTTTAACACGGGAACCTAAAAAGAGCAAAATACTGGCTTCTGCTCTGACGAACTTAAATCACTGGTGCCCCCTAGATGTGAATTTGCACGAGATACTAGATTGGCAACTAGGTCCCACCCTTTTACAGTGAAACCGATGAAATGTAACCGCAATTTCTACTCCAACAGCTTCTTTCCTTGCACTTCCCTCCAGGAGTTTAAATGTAAGGTCAATAGACACCTCCTAACACACTAACTCACACCCACTCTCTCCATCTCTCTCCCTATGTACATCCTAAGTCGTCTACCACCCTCCTTCTGACATTTCCCATACCCAATCGCTCTATGTAACCCCTGCGCTATAGTGGCAGTGGAATGCCTTGCTTGGGGTGATACGATTAAAAAAAATACCCATGAAAAATATTTGTTTTTTTGTTTTTTTTATAAAATATATGTAAAAATCTAATGATATGAAAATGTGCGGGAAAAGGAAATAAAAACCAAAACAAATTAAAATGGAACAAAACATCAAACTGAAAATAAAAATTCTCAATAAGACCCGACCATCCCACAAAACTAAGAGTGGCTGCTATTTTCTACCAATAGGTAGAATGAAGAAGTACTCCCAATAAAGGAGTAGGAAAAGATAACATAATTGCTGGAAAGAAAAACCCCATGACTGACACAGTCAAGACAAAACAAACTGGAGAGCTTAGGAATCTCAACATCGATAATGAAACATAAACGCCAGGAACTAGATAGGAACAATACTCATCGCCTTAACACAAAGAGAAACTATCTTAACCAGGAGGGGGAGTCACTGTACCCTCACTCGAAAATTACCAGGACTAAATATGCATGATTTGTTATTTTTCTCCAGCCATAGGATCTGACCGTAGACAGCTTAGCCTGAGTTCCTCTTCGACCGAAGACAGAGATTTCGACAAGGAAGATTTCACGCGAATCTCTGGCTGTTTGCACAAGTCCTCGCCACAGATGCGTAATATGACACAAGGTCAGGTTTAACGTGGGCCTTAAGAGAGCATTCATATGGTCAAAAATTCCCCATCTCCTGCATAATAAGGTTCGAGCTTCTCTATTTTTCTCCAGCTGAGCCTCTGCCAATAGACATAGATCCGCCTGAGTCTCTCTCTGTACTAACTCAGGGAGCCCGACAAGTGTGAAAACCTGGAAACCTGGCTGTTCGCACAATTCCGCTTCACGGATGCGTGATGCGTGTACTCGGGCATACATTAACTATATATCGCATTTTTTCTCCACAGCCAAGGCTCTGATCGTACACATAATCTCGTCAGATTCACTCTCCGCGCGAAGATATAATGTCCGATAAGCTAGAGTTAGAGTGGAAATGTGGCTATTTACGCTTAAATCTCCACAGAAGCGAGATTGGGCTTGTCTATTTTCTCAAATTATTCACTGACCATAGACATAGTCTCGTCTGAATCTTTCTCCGCCCAAAGAGAGAGAGAGAGAATAAGAGAGAGAGAGAGAGAGAGAGAGACAAGCTTGAGTTCGAGCAGAACACTGGGCTTTTACATTATTCGGACTATTGTCCTCATCTTTGTTGCCATTTGTACGACGTTTTGGTCGTTGTACGCCCAGGCCTTCTTATGGTGCTAGGAATTTCGAACTCTTTATTACAATTAATATGGTATATGATCTTCATTCCTTGCGTAGTAGTTCCTGTGACTTGACCCAAAGAGTTGTGAGTTCAATACCAGGCTACAGCAGTAGCGAACAAGTAACTCACAGGGTTAGAGGGAGATAACTCATGACTACCAAAAGAGGCACTACTACACAAGGAATGAAAACCATATATCCCAAAGATTGTAATAAAGGGTTCGGTTCGAATTTTTTTGCACCTGAAGAAGGCCGGAGCGTACAGCAGCCGAAACGTCGAACAAATAGCAACAAATATGAGGACAATAGTCCGAAAAATGTAAATACTGTAGATACTACCTCATCTCTGAAATATAGACAGAGACAGAACATTGGGTATTTAGCCAAATACTCCCCAGAAGGGCGAGAGGTGACACAAGTTTGGTTTGACCATGGGGTTTCTAATCGTGTACACTGTGTCAAAAATCACCCAGATCCTGCATAATCGGATTGGACTTGTATATTTTTGCTCAGTCGATTCTCTGCCCGGATACATAGACCAAACTAAATCACTCCATGACCAAAGACCATGACAAAAGCGAGCTTGCATAGATCTAGTCTTCCCCGCAGAGGCGGGATTTGACAAAATATTGCGTTTAACGTGGTGCTTCTAAGCTCATACACTCGGGCAAAAATTCCCTGGAACCCGCATACATGGTCTCGGTTTCTTGTTTATTTTTCCCCAGCCGTGACTCTGCCCGTTGACATCACCTCGTCTTACTCCCTCTCTATCCGAAATCATATGCGACAAGATCGATTTTGTGCGACAAGATCGATTTCGTAAAGTAATCTTAGTATTTAACCAATATATCCACACGGAGACAGAGTGTGTCACAATGTCGGGCTTTACATGAGGAAGCAGATCGCGGCAAATTGTCAAAGATTTGTCCAACCCCTGCAGACATGGAATCGTGTAGTAAGCCGGTCTATTCTATGATCGAACTCTGTCCGAAGGCAGGAAGATTTGTCTATCTCAGCCTGAATCTTAGTTTGTAGACTGAACCCGAATGAGTAACTTGTCTGAAAACAGAAAATTCGACCGACAGTTTAGTGTTCGTGCGGAACATAGATTATTTACTAAATTCCTCTACACTGAGACAGGATGTGAGACAATGTCGGTTTTTACGTTAGAAAATTGATCGCGGACTCTAGGGCCACGGATCAAAATTTATCCAGGCTCTCATGCTCAAGATCGGGTACTAAGCCTGTATATTCTTCTCGGCTGAGTTTTTATCCGTAGACGAAGACTCTACTGAGTCTAACTCAGTCTGAAGTCAGAGAGCTTGTCTGACTTTCTCAGCCGAGTCCCAGTCCGTACAACGAGCGCCGAGTGAGTTGTTCGCTTCCCGAAAACAGGGAGCTCGACTGATATTTTTTGTGCGGAAGATTTGTCCTGGACTCTGTCTGAGTACTTTACCTAATTCCCCTTGCCTTGTGTTACCGGGAGAGGGGGCTGTCTTATTTACTCCACAGTTTCCTCCACCGGCTTGCAGAAGAGGTGGATTCATTCTTTTCCCAAATATATTATCGCGTAAATGGATATAACGTACCCGATTGTAATTGTAAATCGGCTTTCCGATTTACAATTCCCAGACGTTATCATTAAATTACCTCCACATCCAAGCTTAGAGCATCTGGTATTACTAAGTAGCCTCCCCCATAGATAGTAATAGAAATATCGACTCAGAAGAGAAAACCATATAATTGAAAATCATTCAGTGCAGGATAACAATGTTGAAAATTGCGTAAATATTGAGCACAAAAGAAAGACACAGATAAGAAAAATCACTGTTACAATAAGAACGTAAAAAGATTTTGTTTTAAGTGCTGTCATAAATATAGATTTCAGAAAAAGAGAAAAAAACAACAAATTTATACCGACCTACAAGAAAATATATAACGTTCGATTTGCTGATGTAAATATAAGGGTGAAATGCAGAATATTCAGAACGAGAAATAAACAAGAAAATTTCATGGTTTTCTTGTTTTAAGTTTCTGATAAATCTTAATTCTTTAGTTAAGGACTGAATAAAGTCATTGCTACTTTTATGACAATAAAATATCCATAAAACCTCCCGTATATCATCGGTAAATATTTGAGTTTGGCAACTTTAACAAAATATTACAGTAACAATCATAAATATGACTGCTATTGATTATTTTAAGACTTCAAACTCATAACTTTTTCCATTGCACTGCAAAAAACTTTAAATACTTCTTTTTTTCCATTTTTCTTCTTTTCTTTCGTTCATTTTCTCACTGAAAACAATAGTGTCTTATCTATCTTTCCACGCGATAACAACTGAATACTCTATCGTTTATGAGGAGACGCTAAACACAGATGAAGGAAAGTCCTAATGCAACCGAAACATAGTCCTACAGAATGATGTGAGCATTGACAAAGTTTTAGAGAAAATAGAAACGGAGAGAACGTTTATAAACAGTACCAGGAAAGACAGTTGAAATTCCAAAGGCGCATAATGCGGAAAGAAGGCTTGGAAAATTTCATACTCACAAGACACCTTGAAGGCACGAAGGACAGTAAAAAAACAGCGGATAACCTACGTAACGACCTTGTGTAAATGGATAGCAGAACAGGGATTAGCAGAGACAAAATAAAAATAACATTTACTAAAAGAAACAAAATACATTAAATTATTTAAAATCATGATCGCCAACGTCTTGAAAATCCATAACACAGAAGAAGAATTGTTAGCGATAAAATTAAAGGTATATTCGAGTTTGATTTTAAAAGAAAGATACATGTAATGTATTGTGCTTGGAGAATTTTTGCGAATGGTAAATTTAAAAACCAAGAAATGTTCAGCTAAAGAGTATATATAAGCAAGACAACGCTCATGCATATTTTGTATTGCCCACCTTGCCAAAGAAAATATATCAATACTTAGAATAGACTTATCCTCTTCACATATTATTCTAATAGTACATTTGTGCTCCATCATTAAAAAATAAATGAGGACTTGAATAAGTTTTCGCTAAACTTTTCATGAAAACTAATGTTTTATTTACAAAATGAGTAAAAATTGTCACTGAACGTATTTTCCATCGCCAGCCACTATTCTTTTTTCATCTTTTTGGCAGCTTAAATGTCGGAAAAATGGCACGTTTTTTGATGTTCACCACGAGTTGACCTATTTGTTTTCATCTTCATAAGAATGAAAGAGCTACTCATACAAGCCATTTACTATCGATCAAAAAAAAATAATATTCGGACGGGGCAATGTCAGATAAATACGGCGAGTCGGATAAAACTTCCCATCTAAGCGTTTCCAATTGGGTTTTCACCCGTTTTGCAGCATATAGCCTAGCGTTGTCATACTGCAAAGTCACTTTCTCTTGTCTCTGATCAAATAGCGGCCGTTTTTCTTTTTCAATATTCGGCTCAAGCGCAACTGCTCAGTATAGTAAAGTTAGTGAGAAGAAGTGTACCATTCATTCCATCAAAATTTTTAAAATGGCATGATGTGTTGCTTGATACTCGCGTCGTTTTTGACATTTTTTTAAATTTCAATTTCCAGGTCTTTATATTTTGACAGTTTTTCGAATTCCTTGGTTACTATGTTACAATCCACTGGACAAGCCATATCAATTAATAGGCAAGTTTTTTTTTTCTTTCTGGTTTTTAACAATAATGTCCGGCCTATTTGCTTCAATTTTTCTGTTCGCGTAGATGGTGTAATCCCATAGAATGGTGACATCTTCTATTTCTGTAACCGGTGCTGGGTGATGTTCATACCAGTGTTTGTTTACATATTTTCCATAGTCTTTGCACATTGTTCAATGCATATATTGTCCCACTCTATCGTGACGATTTTTATATTCATTTGAGGCAAGTACAGCACGTTCTGAGATTAGATGGTCTATTGTTTCTTGGTTTTATCACAGAACCTGTATTTTGGATCCACATTATTATGTATAATATTTGCCTGAAAGTTCATAATGAAAAGACTTTGGTCTTGCACTGCAAAAATAAAGACTTTGGTCTTGCACTGCAAGAATAAAGCCTTCAGTCTCAAACTTTAGTCCAGATGCACCTAACCTTCGATGAATATTAACTTTATCAACATTGGATTTATTGGCACGTTCTGGATATTGTCCATGCAGATCTTTGTCTTGCCAGCGTTGTTTCATCTGCTCAAGAGCTTTATCCTTGGCTTTCTTTTTCATATTTTTTGCTGCAATAGTTGGTTCTTGGCTTCTGTTTTGACTTTTCTACAGAATCTACTAAATGTAAATCTTGTTTGTATTTACTGCTTTCTTTTATTATTGAATATTTTTTCTTTCTGTTTTCATGTTGTTTGACTAATTGTATCATCCAGTCCTTTGTTGTTTCTATGTATGTTAGTAAGCCAATAGTTGTTGTCTTTTATGACAATTCTAGCTGAATAAGACCTTTCCACCTTCTTTACGATGTATGTATAGACGGTCTACATCAGCCTTTGGATGATGCATCTTGTGCTAAGAAAGAAGCTTTCTTGTTTTAGAATGCATTCGCCTGATGTCGTTTAGAGTCCAGTTTAAGATGTTGGAACTATATTGGACAACTGGGATGGCAAGACTATTAATGGCCATAATTCTGTTCTGAGAATTCAATTCGGTTTTCAATATCATTTCCTAGCCTTCTATAGTACTCTTTACACACTATTCCTTTCATTTTTATGGTGAATTTTTTCACTCTCATTTACACCTAGATATTTATAAGCTTCTTCTGGCTCTAAATCTTTTATTGTTACAGCAAGGCCTAAGCTAATTGAGGATGTTTGTTGTAGCTTTAGCAAATTTATTCAAATTGAATTTCATTCCAATGTCTTCGCTGAAGCATTTTACAGTTTGCAGAAGACCTTCCAGCTCATTATCATTCTTAGCATACAACTTTAAGTCATTCATGTAAAATAGATGGCTTATTTTGTTTTGGACTATTTTATAACCACATTCTGTCTTGTTAAGTTGACTTGTTAGCGCTATTAATGATATGCAAAATAATATGGAAGACAAAGAGTCATCTTGAAATATACCTCTTTTGATGTTTATTTCACCAGAATTATAGGTTCCATTAATATGATTGAGGTAAAGGGTTGTTTTCCATATCGACATACATTGTTTGGTGAAATTGATGATGAATGGTGATATCTTGTATATATTTAAAATCTTTAAGATCCAGGAATGTGGTACACTATTGAATGCCTG
>JBBBDQ010001127.1:7130000-7177500 GCA_037127315.1 Ascarosepion bandense
GAAAACACCACATGGTAGAAACTTAGGTGGCGTAATAACTCGTTTACAAATGAAAAATGTTCAAAAGTTCTACATATGATTGTATTGAACACTTTCTAATACATCTGTGTACTGATCTAATTTTATTCTGACCAAAAATTAAGTAATTAAATAATTGAACTCGGCTCTCCGATTTTTCGTTCTAATTTCTAGTTCCGATATCCACTTCACCAAAAGCAATAAAACACAGAAATTGGATTTGGCCAAAAAAATTTCAACGGGTGTATTTCTGAAAGATATTGTTTTAAAAGCACGCCAAACAAGATTTTAAACATTAGCACAATATACGTATGATGAGAATCCTTAGCAAATATTTGTCGACGTCAGATATATCTAATATGATATCTATAAAGGCTTTCGCATGATTAACAACTGATTTGAAAAAAAGCCTTCACACATCACGATCCCAAGCGGAAATGTTTTGCCGCGCATTTAATTCGCCACATAATTCGGATTACAGCCTAATTGTCAGTTATATAGAACAAATTTCTATATAAACGAACAAATTTAAATAATTTAATGTCATAAAATAATCTCTTTTATGGACTCTATTATTTGTGAAAATGAAACTAATTTGGAATTCAAGTCTCCTGAAGAATTAATAAAATTCATTTTGGCAGAACACAAAATAGGGTTAGTCATAAATAAATTCAAGTTAATTTATATATGTATTTATAGTCGGATTACTGCCTAATTGTCAGTTATATAGAGACAAATTTCTATATAAACGAACAAATTTAAATAATTTAATGTCATAAAATAATCTCTTTTATGGACTCTATTATTTGTGAAAATGAAACTAATTTGGAATTCAAGTCTCCTGAAGAATTAATAAAATTCATTTGGCAGAACACAAAATAGGGTTAGTCATAAATAAATTCAAGTTAATTTATATATGTATTTATAGTCGGATTACTGCCTAATTGTCAGTTATATAGAACAAATTTCTATATAAACGAACAAATTTAAATATTTAATGTCATAAAATAATCTCTTTTATGGACTCTATTATTTAATGAAAATGAAACTAATTTGGAATTCAAGTCTCCTGAAGAATTAATAAAATTCATTTGGCAGAACACAAAATAGGGTTAGTCATAAATAGAATTCAAGTTAATTTATATATGTATTTATAGTCGGATTACTGCCTAATTGTCAGTTATATAGAACAAATTTCTATATAAACGAACAAATTTAAATAATTTAATGTCATAAAATAATCTCTTTTATGGACTCTATTATTTGTGAAATGAAACTAATTTGGAATTCAAAGTCTCTGGAAAATTGTCAAAATTCATTTGGCAGAACACAAAATAGGGTTAGTCATAAATAAATTCAAGTTAATTTATATATGTATTTATAGTCGGATTACTGCCTAATTGTCAGTTATATAGAACAAATTTCTATATAAACGAACAAATTTAAATAATTTAATGTCATAAAATAATCTCTTTTATGGACTCTATTATTTGTGAAAATGAAACTAATTTGGAATTCAAGTCTCCTGAAGAATTAATAAAATTCATTTGGCAGAACACAAAATAGGGTTAGTCATAAATAAATTCAAGTTAATTTATATATGTATTTATAGTCGGATTACTGCCTAATTGTCAGTTATATAGAACAGAATTTCTATATAAACGAACAAATTTAAATAATTTAATGTCATAAAATAATCTCTTTTATGGACTCTATTATTTGTGAAAATGAAACTAATTTGGAATTCAAGTCTCTGAAGAATTAATAAAATTCATTTGGCAGAACACAAAATAGGGTTAGTCATAAATAAATTCAAGTTAATTTATATATGTATTTATAGTCGGATTACTGCCTAATTGTCAGTTATATAGAACAAATTTCTATATAAACGAACAAATTTAAATAATTTAATGTCATAAAATAATCTCTTTCTATGGACTCTATTATTTGTGAAAATGAAACTAATTTGGAATTCAAGTCTCTGAAGAATTAATAAAATTCATTTGGCAGAACACAAAATAGGGTTAGTCATAAATAAATTCAAGTTAATTTATATATGTATTTATAGTCGGATTACTGCCTAATTGTCAGTTATATAGAACAAATTTCTATATAAACGAACAAATTTAAATAATTTAATGTCATAAAATAATCTCTTTTATGGACTCTATTATTTGTGAAAATGAAACTAATTTGGAATTCAAGTCTCCTGAAGTGTTAATAAAATTCATTAGGCAGAACACAAAATAGGGTTAGTCATAAAAATAAATTCAAGTTAATTTATATATGTATTTATAGTCGGATTACTGCCTAATTGTCAGTTATATAGAACAAATTTCTATATAAACGAACAAATTTAAATAATTTAATGTCATAAAATAATCTCTTTTATGGACTCTATTATTTGTGAAAATGAAACTAATTTGGAATTCAAGTCTCCTGAAGTGTTAATAAAATTCATTAGGCAGAACACAAAATAGGGTTAGTCATAAATAAATTCAAGTTAATTTATATATGTATTTATAGTCGGATTACTGCCTAATTGTCAGTTATATAGAACAAATTTCTATATAAACGTAGACAAATTTAAATAATTTAATGTCATAAAATAATCTCTTTTATGGACTCTATTATTTGTGAAAATGAAATAATTTGGAATTCAAGTCTCCTGAAGAATTAATAAAATTCATTTGGCAGAACACAAAATAGGGTTAGTCATAAATAAATTCAAGTTAATTTATATATGTATTTATAGTCGGATTACTGCCTAATTGTCAGTTATATAGAACAAATTTCTATATAAACGAACAAATTTAAATAATTTAATGTCATAAAATAATCTCTTTTATGGACTCTATTATTTGTGAAAATGAAACTAATTTGGAATTCAAGTCTCCTGAAGAATTAATAAAATTCATTTGGCAGAACACAAAATAGGGTTAGTCATAAATAAATTCAAGTTAATTTATATATGTATTTATAGTCGGATTACTTTATATAGAACAAATTTCTATATAAACGAACAAATTTAAATAATTTAATGTCATAAAATAATCTCTTTTATGGACTCTATTATTTGTGAAATGAAACTAATTTGGAATTCAAGTCTCCTGAAGAATTAATAAAATTCATTTGGCAGAACACAAAATAGGGTTAGTCATAAATAAATTCAAGTTAATTTATATATGTATTTATAGTCGGATTACTGCCTAATTGTCAGTTATATAGAACAAATTTCTATATAAACGAACAAATTTAAATAATTTAATGTCATAAAATAATCTCTTTTATGGACTCTATTATTTGTGAAAATGAAATAAATTTGGAATTCAAGTCTCCTGAAGAATTAATAAAATTCATTTGGCAGAACACAAAATAGGGTTAGTCATAAATAAATTCAAGTTAATTATATATGTATTTATAGTCGGATTACTGCCTAATTGTCAGTTATATAGAACAAATTTCTATATAAGAAGCGAACAAATTTAAATAATTTAATGTCATAAAATAATCTCTTTTATGGACTCTATTATTTGTGAAAATGAAACTAATTTGGAATTCAAGTCTCCTGAAGAATTAATAAAATTCATTTGGCAGAACACAAAATAGGGTTAATCATAAATAAATTCAAGTTAATTTATATATGTATTTATAGTCCAGTTACTGCCTAATTGTCAGTTATATAGAACAAATTTCTATATAAACGAACAAATTTAAATAATTTAATGTCATAAAATAATCTCTTTTATGGACTCTATTATTTGTGAAAATGAAACTAATTTGGAATTCAAGTCTCCTGAAGTGTTAATAAAATTCATTAGGCAGAACACAAAATAGGGTTAGTCATAAATAAATTCAAGTTAATTTATATATGTATTTATAGTCGGATTACTGCCTAATTGTCAGTTATATAGAACAAATTTCTATATAAACGAACAAATTTAAATAATTTAATGTCATAAAATAATCTCTTTTATGGACTCTATTATTTGTGAAAATGAAACTAATTTGGAATTCAAGTCTCCTGAAGTGTTAATAAAATTCATTAGGCAGAACACAAAATAGGGTTAGTCATAAATAAATTCAAGTTAATTTATATATGTATTTATAGTCGGATTACTGCCTAATTGTCAGTTATATAGAACAAATTTCTATATAAACGAACAAATTTAAATAATTTAATGTCATAAAATAATCTCTTTTATGGACTCTATTATTTGTGAAAATGAAACTAATTTGGAATTCAAGTCTCCTGAAGAATTAATAAAATTCATTTGGCAGAACACAAAATAGGGTTAGTCATAAATAAATTCAAGTTAATTTATATATGTATTTATAGTCGGATTACTGCCTAATTGTCAGTTATATAGAACAAATTTTATATAAACGAACAAATTTAAATAATTTAATGTCATAAAATAATCTCTTTTATGGACTCTATTGTTGTGAAAATGAAACTAATTTGGAATTCAGTCTCCTGAAGTGTTAATAAAATTCATTAGGCAGAACACAAAATAGGGTTAGTCATAAATAAATTCAAGTTAATTTATATGTATTTATAGTCGGATTACTGCCTAATTGTCAGGTATATAGAACAAATTTCTATATAAACGAACAAATTTAAATAATTTAATGTCATAAAATAATCTCTTTTATGGACTCTATTATTTGTGAAAATGAAACTAATTTGGAATTCAAGTCTCCTGAAGTGTTAATAAAATTCATTAGGCAGAACACAAAATAGGGTTAGTCATAAATAAATTCAAGTTAATTTATATATGTATTTATAGTCGGATTACTGCCTAATTGTCAGTTATATAGAACAAATTTCTATATAAACGAACAAATTTAAATAATTTAATGTCATAAAATAATCTCTTTTATGGACTCTATTATTTGTGAAAATGAAACTAATTTGGAATTCAAGTCTCCTGAAGTGTTAATAAAATTCATTAGGCAGAACACAAAATAGGGTTAGTCATAAATAAATTCAAGTTAATTTATATATGTATTTATAGTCGGATTACTGCCTAATTGTCAGTTATATAGAACAAATTTCTATATAAACGAACAAATTTAAATAATTTAATGTCATAAAATAATCTCTTTTATGGACTCTATTATTTGTGAAAATGAAACTAATTTGGAATTCAAGTCTCCTGAAGTGTTAATAAAATTCATTAGGCAGAACACAAAAGATAGGGTTAGTCATAAATAAATTCGAGTTAATTTATATATGTATTTATAGTCGGATTACTGCCTAATTGTCAGTTATATAGAACAAATTTCTATATAAACGAACAAATTTAAATAATTTAATGTCATAAAATAATCTCTTTTATGGACTCTATTATTTGTGAAAATGAAACTAATTTAGGAATTCAAGTCTCCTGAAGTGTTAATAAAATTCATTAGGCAGAACACAAAATAGGGTTAGTCATAAATAAATTCAAGTTAATTTATATATGTATTTATAGTCGGATTACTGCCTAATTGTCAGTTATATAAGAACAAATTTCTATATAAACGAACAAATTTAAATAATTTAATGTCATAAAATAATCTCTTTTATGGACTCTATTATTTGTGAAAATGAAACTAATTTGGAATTCAAGTCTCCTGAAGTGTTAATAAAATTCATTAGGCAGAACACAAAATAGGGTTAGTCATAAATAAATTCAAGTTAATTTATATATGTATTTATAGTCGGATTACTGCCTAATTGTGAAAGTTATATAGAACAAATTTCTATATAAACGAACAAATTTTAATGTTTAATATTAATAAAATAATCTCTTTTATGGACTCTATTATTTGTGAAAATGAAACTAATTTGGAATTCAAGTCTCCTGAAGTGTTAATAAAATTCATTAGGCAGAACACAAAATAGGGTTAGTCATAAATAAATTCAAGTTAATTTATATATGTATTTATAGTCGGATTACTGCCTAATTGTCAGTTATATAGAACAAATTTCTATATAAACGAACAAATTTAAATAATTTAATGTCATAAAATAATCTCTTTTATGGACTCTATTATTTGTGAAAATGAAACTAATTTTGAAATTCAAAGTCCTGAAGTGTTAATAAAATTCATTAGGCAGAACACAAAATAGGGTTAGTCATAAATAAATTCAAGTTAATTTATATATGTATTTATAGTCGGATTACTGCCTAATTGTCAGTTATATAGAACAAATTTCTATATAAACGAACAAATTTAAATAATTTAATGTCATAAAATAATCTCTTTTATGGACTCTATTATTGTTAAGAAAATGAAACTAATTTGGAATTCAAGTCTCCTGAAGTGTTAAATAAATTATTAGGCAGAACACAAAATAGGGTTAGTCATAAATAAATTCAAGTTAATTTATATATGTATTTATAATTCGGATTACTGCCTAATTGTCAGTTATATAGAACAAATTTCTATATAAACGAACAAATTTAAATAATTTAATGTCATAAAATAATCTCTTTTATGGACTCTATTATTTGTGAAAATGAAACTAATTTGGAATTCAAGTCTCCTGAAGTGTTAATAAAATTCATTAGGCAGAACACAAAATGGGTTAGTCATAAATAAATTCAAGTTAATTTATATATGTATTTATAGTCGGATTACTGCCTAATTGTCAGTTATATAGAACAAATTTCTATATATAAATAGAAAATAAATCATTTTAAATAATTTAATGTCATAAAATAATCTCTTTTATGGAAACTATTATTTGTGAAAATGAAAATAATTTGGAAATCAAGTCTCCTGAAGAATTAATAAAATTCATTTGGCAGAACACAAAATAGGGTTAGTCATAAATAAATTCAAGTTAATTTATATATGTATTTATAGTCGGATTACTGCCTAATTGTCAGTTATATAGAACAAATTTCTATATAAATAGAAAATAAATAATTTTAAATAATTTAATGTCATAAAATAATCTCTTTCATGGAAACTATTATTTGTGAAAATGAAACTAATTTGAAAATCAAATCTCCTGAAGAATTAATAAAATTCATTTGGCAGAACACAAAATAGGGTTAGTCATAAATAAATTCAAGTTAATTTATATATGTATTTATAGTCGGATTACTGCCTAATTGTCAGTATATTATTATTTTTTGCTTATTGGCCTAAATATTCGAAAAATCCTATTGGAGAAAAAACCGAATAACCGCATACATATATATATAGTGTACGGGGGCAATAGATAATTATCTAAACATATATTGTTAAATATAATAGACAATGAATGTATATTATGTTTAATCATGAGCCGTTCTAAACATCTTATTTTGGCGTTAATTTCTGGTGAAAATAAAGACTAAAATTTTCTAACATGAGCCATCTACAGAGTGGTTGTAGGGACGTTAACACAAAGTTATCCACCATCAAAGATGATTTTCTCTTGTGTTGACATATAACATTTCTATGCGACGATGACAGTCGCTAAATAGCAGAAGCAGTTGTAAATTTGTATTGCGTTTCTATGACGTCACACAACGTGAGAGACTTAAATGTTAGCAACAGAACTATATGTCTGAATGCAATGTGATAAGTGGCGACTAGATTAAAATGTGATTTTATCAAGTGTGGGTTTCTTTGATTTTATGTTGATAGTGTCCAATATCTGAAGGTTTTTTTACTATGTGTATACGTGTGTATTATTGTGTTATCGAAACAATAATGCTGTATGTCGATAGCACAATAATAGTATTGTATCTTATTGTGTGTCGATAACACAGTAATACTTACATATACGCACAGTAAAAAAACCTTCTGATATAGGTGGTCAATTATATCAAATCAAAGAAACCCACACTCAATGAAAGTATACTGTAATCATTTAATCTTAATTCAAACCTAAAAATTTCAGCCTCTTTGCTCATGAGGTTGTAAAAAATATAATTAAAAACAACTAAAATCCAACTTACTATTAAACATTATTGTCTACCCGTTCAAATATTATATGCTTCCCCTATTTATCTTATCCAGACAAAATTAAAAATGAACGTGTCTAAACACCAAGCCATCCTGCTTCTTTTCGTGACCAGATCTTAAAACTCCATAGTACTTAATTCTCAATTTTGATTGAACAATATTGACACACCTACAAGTATTTTCTCCAACTGCCACTCTCTAACTTTCTAAATAATCATGGGTTTATCTTATATTTTCAAAATAAATGAATAAGTAATTTTCACGATTTACTCTAATATATCACCTGAAGAAGAACAGTATTGTTCTGAAACATGAAAATCTTTATGTAGTGATATAATGCTTGTATAAACCATTGTAATAACAAAATTACAATATTACGTTCTACTTTGTATCGAGCAATCTTTATAAAAGTAAATTCATAAACAATGGGTTTTAATCTACGTGTTCTTTTACTTTCTTATAATACACACACACACACACACACACACACACACATATATATATATATATATATATATATATGACGGTGTTTTTAATTTGATGTGATATATATATATATATATATATAATTGACGATTAGAATTTTTTGTAGTAGAAAATTTAATTTTCTTGTTTAATTTAGTTAGTGTTGCATAATTTTGGATGATGTAGCGAAATGAAGATTCGTCCTGTTTGCAATCGCTCTGCATTCAGTTTTTGAAGAATTTATGTAATTTGAGTCCTGAAAAGAAAAAACCATACGAACTCATGAAAAGATTAATATATATATATATATATATATATATATATATATATATATATATATATATATATATATATGACGGTGATTTTAATTTGATGTGTTATATATATATATATATATATATATATATATATAATAACCATACGCGATTCTCTAGATGTGTATATTTACACTTTATTGTCATTATCTTAAAGACGATCCTTTCTAGAATATGCCGCAAGGTTGTTCCATACTTGCGTAAGAGAACTTTAGAAGCGTAAAATGTTTCTTCAGTACGATCCAAATGCCAGAACATTCCTTTCTCTGAATAAGCAAAGTATCGAATTATTATTCAACTGGATGCTGACAAGTGATGATATGCCTTACTAAAATTATCAACACTTGAAGATTTGCCATAATTGGCCCTTGCGATAAAGTATATCTTAGCCGAGGCGACAAAGAACGCATCCAAAATTAAAAGGGAAAACAAGTACAGAAGAAAATGCAATCCCCGCACATGTCAACTCAAGAATATACGACGATACACATCTAGCAATTACAAATTGGCGAAGCACTTGTAGCAACACTAACAAAGTTTTTTTTTCTCTCTGGTCCTAAGCGCTCTAATTATTTGGGAGTACTCTTTGAAAACTAACAAAAAAAATTTAAAAAAACATAATATATGTGCTGTAAAAAACATAGGTTCAGCTGTTATATCTATAGCCTTCTTTTATTATGATTAGCAGTAAATATATATACTATTCCACGTCTATATCACTGCTCAGAATTTCATGCACAATGCAATCATCAACGTAATAAAAAATATCCAAAATTTTGTCTTTAGTTTCACCTGAAATTAAAGCCGAAATATGATGTTTAAAAGGGCTCAGGATAAAACATAACAGACATTCATTATCTGTTATATTTAATATTTAATTTATATATGTTTAGAAAATTATCTGTTGCCTCGATATACTAAATATATATGTATAAAGTTAGGATCACATATAGATCAAATATGGAACGGAATCCGATAAAATGATCGGATAAAGAACAAATAGGATGTATTTATTAATAAGCAATTCCTCAGACATGAACAACAGATTGGACCTAATAGTCATCTTTATAAACAGTACAATATATTGAACCAGTCATCTTTATAAACAATGCAATGGATTGTTCATAACTGTCATCTTTATGAACAAGAACTAAATCAAACAGTCATCTATGTAAACAATACAACAGATAAGACCTAATGGCCACCTTTACGAACAATAATTTTGCTTGGACATAATGTCATCTTTGCAAACAATACAATAGATAAGCCCTAATGGTGACCTTTATGAACAATAAATTCCATTGGATATAATGTGTCATCTTTATAAACAATAAAATAGATATGTCCTAATGGTCACCTCTATGAACAATAAATTCGATTGGACATAATGTGCCATCTTTATAGACAATACAATAAGTTAAACCTAACTTTCATCAATGTAAACAATACAATAAGTTAAACCTAACTTTCATCAATGTAAACAATACAATAGGTTTAAACCTAAATTTCAAACATATAAACAATACAATAAAAAAAAATTATGAAAATGGCCACAATGTCTTGACCGTGTTCTGGAATTAACAGAAATCTATGTTCCTGTACATACATATATATAAAATAGACTAGTCTAATAGGCTAAAAGGCTAATAGTTTAAGCGAAAGCTCTCGGATCCACAGATCAGTTGGACAGTCTATGCATAGAAAAAAATAATTGTACGAATGTAATTAAAATTTATCTTGTAAGTTATCTTCAGCGAAATCTGTATAAATGCGTGATTGCTACCAAAATACACAATATATCTATAAAAACAAACAAGGCAGAAATTAGTCAACAAAATTATTATCAACTTTTACTTAATTTTTTTTAATTAATAACTATTTCAAAGGTATTTGCGCGTAAATGAATGCAATGAACTCAACTGGAATTTGAACTCGGCTCTCAGATTTCTCGTCTCGAGTCGATATCTACTGCACCAAAGTAGTAGCATAATCAAAATGACAACAACTATTTAAAAAATTATCTTCCGATATTACCCTGACTGCTGTTTCATTTTTTGTAAATTTTAACTTTTATATATATATATATATATATATATATATATATATATATAATATCATATAATATAATTATATGGTTATGTCAATTTTTCATTGCTACATGGAAATTTCTGTTTCGAGATTAATTCTCATCATCAGGCAATGCTGGTGTGGTTGTGCAGACGATTTACATTTAAGCACTGAGCACTGTTTATAATAAAATAAATGCCAGAACACTCAAAATATAAAAGAAACCTTGAGTCCTGTTCACTTGGAAATATATATATATATATATATATATATATATATATATATATATATATATATATATGTAAGGAAATGAAAGAACAGAGAGATTAAAATCCATTGTTCAAGCATTTATTTTTATAAAGATTGCAGGATTCAAAGCAAAGCTTAATATGTTAAAAGTAGAGCTTAAGAGCTAAATCTTGGAAAAGTATATCTTAATATTATCGTTCTCTGAGCATGGCACATTTTAGGTTTCCTAAAAAAAAGAACTGCTGAATCGTAGAGATGAATTGACCGTTTCAAGTAAACATCGAAAATATTTTTCTTTAAAACTTAATTTATTACTAAATTTCATTCATAACACATGCTCAAATATTCCTTGAAAATTGAAAATTATTTTGCTAAAATAAATCTCCCATACAATATTTATTTGGTTTTCCTAACCACAATATACCTTAATATATCATAATTATATAATCTTAATTCTACCCTAAACATTCCAACCTCTTTACTCATGAGGAAGTACAAAATCTGATTAAAAAACCCTAAAATCCAACCCTGGTACTAAAGATTATTGTCTACCTATATATCTAACCCAGACAAAATAATCTCTTTAAAATTTAATTAATTTCTCAGTTTCATTCATAACTCATGCTCCAATATAACTTAAAAATTAAAAATTATTTTATTAAATAAACGACCCATACAATACTTATTTGATTCCTTAACTACAATATAATTTAGTATACCATAATTATTTCATTCTAATTCTAACCTAAACATTCAAGCCCCTTTACTCATGGGGTATTATAAAAAATTTTTTTTTTAAATACAACCTGCTGTTGAAAATTGTTGTCTACCCATTTAAATAATATATGGTCACACTATGTACCTTATGCAGACAAAATTAAAAAGTGACATGCCTTGACACCAGGTTATTCTGGTTTCTTTCGCAACCCAAATCTCCAACTTGATAGTTACCTAATTCTCATTTTGGATTGAACAATATTGACACACTTACAAACATATTCTCTAACTACTCCTCCTTCATTTTCTTAATAACAATGTATTTATCTTATATTTTCTAAATATATCATTTCCAACATTTATTTTAAAATATCACCTGAAGAATAACAGTATTGTTCTGAAACACCGAAGTTTTTGTAGTGATATGATGCTTTTATAAACTATTGTAATAAAAACATTACATATATATATATATATATATATATATATATATATATATATATATATATATATATATATATATTGTAATGGTTGTTACAATGGTTTATAGAAAGCATAGTATCACTACACAAAAATTTTCGCGTTTCGGAGGCTACATTTGCTCCTCATCTGGTGATAATTTGAAAATTTATAAAAGTAAATGCATAAACAGTGGGTTTAAAACCTACGTGTTCCATAACTTTCTTATACTATATATATATATATATATATATATATGTGTGTGTGTGTGTGTGTGTGTGTGTGTAATTTTAATACATTGGGTATGTTGCATGAAAAGAGAGGAAATATTTGTTAAAACAGATAATGCTTTTCGCCAATTTACGACTTCATGAGATCAAATTCGAAAAAGATGACATTATGTGTTTGTTCGTGAATGTTTCAATAATACTTGTTTTTTTTTTTTGTTTTTTTTAAGGAAACACTAGCTTAGGAAAAAAGTAATAAATTTCGTTCGTTATTAAAATATCCACGAACAGATATTTATATCTCTTTATCTCTTTCATTTTAGATCTGACGAAGTCATAAATTGCTGAAATACATAATGCCTTTGAGCAAACTTTCCTCGCTTTTGAAACTTTAATACCAGATAAAAATTAACATATATTTATATTTGGTGTAATTGAATATTCTCCACCTGCTTTTTCCCTATGTAGACATACTAATACAAAGACTATATATAGCGTCTTGCTTCGAAGACTTGTAAATATTGTACTAATCTCTGTCTAACCATTTATTGTACTCTCTATTGTAATAACCCGTACTTCTTTCCATCTACTATCGCGTTGGATGTTATTTCTCTTCGCGTAACAACCTTGTATATTGTAACCCTTTTCAAGAGTACAACAAAATTCATATATATATATATATATATATATATATATATACTAGCAGTATAGGCCGGCGTTGGTCGGGTGTAATGAAAGCTTTAAAACTAATCCATGGTCCTGGAGCTCAAACCCAGCTTAAAGAATATTTGTGTGAAGTTTGGTGAGAATCGGATAAAAATTGTGGATTTGTATAAAGTATATACAGACAGATAAGCAGACACACACACAAACATCTTGCTTTTTATAAATATAATATATATATATATATATATATATATATATATATATTATCGATTTTCTGCACTATTGTAAGAACTGCAGCCTTGAAACTTCTAAATATCGTTTCTTATGTATTTGTCTATGAGTGTATCAAATTTGATTAAAATCGGACTACTCCTTCTATAACCCGATTTTTTCGATGATCGATTTTCGATATTTATCGGGGGTACCTCAACACAAAATCTAGCTAAGAACACTCGCACACACTTATAGTACAACTGTGTAAATTTTCAAGAAAATCGGTTCAGCCGTTTCGGCGTCTATAGGTAATGGATACACACACACAGACACGCACACACACACAGAGACAAAGTTCCATTTATAAATAAGTTTAGATAGATAGATATGCGTGTGTGTGTGTTTGTGCGCGCGTTTTGTACAAATTTCATTAAACATGGCTGATAAAGAAATGCGATTAAGATTTTTATTTAATTTTTCTTGTGTTTGTGTAAATGTTTTCTTTATCCAAATGTTCAGCATATCTGAGCGCTTTCAGCGAACGACTCATTTTTTTTTATCTGATTTTCTATGTATTTTGAATTAAAGGAATGATTTATTTTTTACAGTTAGAACATTGTGGCCGCCGTCTTCATAGTTGATGCTAGTGAATTTTTTTTCCCCCTCGTTTACTATTTGTTTCCATTATTTCTCGTATGTTTTATATATGAATGAGATTATTATAATTGTATTTTCAATGAGTATGTTCCGGGTAAAGATTGGTAGGTTTCCATATTTGTTGAAATTAATCCTGTGGTCAGATAGATAGATAGATAGATAGATAGATAGATAGATAGATAGATAGATAGATAGATAGATAGATAGGCGGACAGACAGACAGACAGACAGGATAGATAGATAGATAGAAAGACGGACAGACAGACAGGATAGATAGATAGATAGATAGATAGATAGATAGATAGATAGATAGATAGATAGATAGATAGGCAGACGGACAGACAGACAGGATAGATAGATAGATAGATAGATAGATAGATAGATAGATAGATAGATAGATAGATAGATAGGAGAGTAAAGGTTAGTCAATCTTATTGATAAACATTTTCTATGGAATATATGGATCGGAATCCTACAAGATTAATAAAATAAGTAAAGAACAAGTAGGAAAAAATGTCTTTAATCAAACATGTTTCACTTTAACAAGCTTCTTCAGATATTTATTAAAGACGAATGATTTAAAAAATTCAAGAGACAGTATGTTGACTGAGGTATATTTTCATTGGTCAGATACGTGTTACGTGTGATAAAGCAATGTTTCTTTCATTTCATTTAAAACGAAAATTAGCTCCATCACTTGATACATGTATAGAATACGTGTTACGTATTTTGAACGGAAATGTATTTCGTCACTGTCATTCATACATTCTAATGTTATCGACATATACACACACACATGTAATTCGTCTATGATTTCGATATGCTTAACACATTATTTTCGCTTACATATACTTACATTCATAATAAACATTTAATGTTTTTATTACACGTTGACACACACACTTAAACAGACACAAGTTTTTTATTCTACATTTAATATTCATCCATTACTTTATTACACGTGACACGTATCTGACCAATGAAACTATACCTCAATCAAAAGACAGTCTCTTGAATTTTGAAATCATCCGTATTTAATAAATCTCCTTTGTTAAAGTGAAATATGTTAGATTAAAGACACTTTTTTCCTACTTGTACTTTACTTATTTTATTCATATATATATACATATTCGCCAGGACGAAGTAGTTGCACGCGTTAAATTTTTTAATAAAAGCTAAATGCACAGATTTCGGATTTCGACAACAAGGACTTCGAATTTCCAAGTATGCTTGCTAAAATCACACAGAGGATTTTATTTCGGAATAGGTTGAAGCGTCAGTCAGTTAAGTGCCATACGGTATACACGATGGGCGATCATGTCTCGAAAGAGATATGACTGACTGGGCAGAAGAATTTTAATTAAGTAGGTTGCCATTACTTTCTGCGGTGAACTGGCTGCCAACCAATACTATAGAACCCAATGTGTTATGCTATTCTACCCATAGCTAAAGGTAGAAGAGACGGATTAATACCTTTATCAAGGATATTTGCGCGTAAGTGAATGCAACGAATTCAACAGGAATTTGAACTCGACATTTCGATTTTTCGCTCTGATCCGATATTCACTGCACCAAAATCCAAATCCCCGTTAAAGTATACCCGGCTATATTTTGGGTGGTAGCTAATTTGAATTGCTGTGCTGACAAATTTTAATCAGAATATTTCAATATCATCTTTTCTTTCTTGTGATTTCAGCTATAAGATTTTATTATTATTTTCTTATTAAGGAATTATCATCAAACAGTGAAGTTCAGATTTGCCTCGTTATTTGTGGTAACTTCACAAAGTGTAATGGCTGAATAATATGTTTGATCATAGCCCATAAAAACTAATGGTTTCTTGCAGTTAAACAGGTGTCGTATCTTGTAGATTAGATTTGTTAAATTTTCGCTCTCAGTGTGTCGTACAACTTTTCGATAAATGATATCTTTTGGAAATCATTGAAATTTCTCTCTACAGCCTCCGTTAACAGAATATCGACGACATCTGATGTAATCATTTTCTAAAATTAAAACCTAAAATTAAACCTAAAGTTAAGCGTCTCCGTATACCTAGCGTTTCTCGATGTAAAATTGTTATTGGCGTTTGATCTATGAATTTCTTACCTCCACATACACACAAATATATATATATATATATATATATATACTCATCCGCAGACAGATCTGTTTTGCTGTATCACATCTCATCAGTACAGTTAGACATCCAATTGCTTTTACCCATGATTGAAACCCGACCGAATTGGCGTCAGTCGGCGATTCTACCTCTGAGATAAAGGCGCTCCGTAAAAGGAAGCAGACTTTTAGCGTGTGATATACCATGTTGTTAGAGTGTTTTAATTCATAAATGAATGAACAATATATATATATATATACTGGACTCGTCTGGAATATCTGTACCCGACTTCCCTCTCCGAACCCAGGCCCAACTGACTGACATACTAATTACTCCCTCGGTAGTCTCCAAAATAATTACTAAGCTTGACCCCCATAAGGCGAGCGGTGGTGACGGAATACCTATCATTGTCCTAAAGAAATGTGCTCCTGAACTCTCCTCTGTTCTCTCTAAACTCTATAATTTCTGCCTTTCTGCTTCCTGCTTCCTGCTTTCCTGCCTACTGGAAATCCCCTTCCGTGGTTCCTATATATAAAAATATTGGAGAACCCTCAGCCTCCTACCAATCTTTGACAAAGTGTTCGAAGCCATCATTAACGCCGAGGTGGTACATCTCAAAGCCCATAGACTCTTCTCTGACAAACAGCATGGCATCCACTTTACCATGTCTACTGCTGATATGTTCACGACCATCACTGAGTATATACACCAGGCCCTCGACAAAAACGGCGAAGCCCGAACTGTGGCCCTTGACATCTCCAAAGCGTTTTGTAGAGTCTGGCATGCTGGCCTTCTATGCAAGCTGCAGGGCTATGGTATAACTGGACAATTATTTAACCTAATCCTATCCTTCCTTTCAAACCGTACAATGAGGGTGGTATTGAACGGACAAACCTCCCAATACTATCACGTGAATGCGGATGTCCCTCAAGGCTCTATTCTAGGTCCTACGCTTTTCCTTATTAACGATCTCCCTGATGTAATAAGATCCCAAGTGGGCATATATGCTGATGACACTACGGTTTACTCTCGTCTCGATCAAAAATCTACCGAGGCTGAAAAAGCAAACCTCGCTGCCGAGCTTGAAAAGAACATCTAATCTGTGGTGGACTGGGGTAAGAAATGGCTCCTAAATTTTAATGCTTCCAAAACGAAGCTGCTATCTGATAACCACCACAGAAAATCGTTCCTCCCGCCCATTAACATGGCTCAGACTTCTCTCTCTGAAAGCGAAACACTGCGTCTCCTCGGGTTAACTCACACACCAGATCTCAAGTGGAATAACTATATAGAATCCATAGCTTAATCCGCTGCTAAGAAGGTCAGTTCTCTGTGTAGGGCCAGGAAGTTTTTCCCGTCCCAAACAATCTTGCACATATACTAGTCTACCATCCATGAGTATTGCTGTCATATCTGGTCCGGTGCTCCTGCTATCCACTTGGGTGTGCTTGACCTAATCCAACGGAGAATCTGTAATGTGATCGATCCCAACTTGGCAGCCAGGATACAGTCGCTTTCTCACCGACGCAGTATGGCTTCCCTGTGTCTCTTCTACAAATACTTTCACGGCTTCTGCTCCGTAGAACTTAGCTCACTGGTACACCCTATATACGAATTTCCTATGCCACAAGATTAGCAACGAGGTCCTACCCTTTTACTGTGAAACAATTAAATTGTAAACGCAAATTCTACTCCATCAGCTTCTTTTCTCGCACTTCCCGCCTGTGGAATTCTCTTCCGCATACTTGCTTTCCTGACAGTTACAATCTCCGAGAATTTAAATATAAAGTAAATAGACATCTCCTGTCCCACTAACTTACATCCTCTCTCTCATGCTTTTCTACATCCACCCCACTCTCATCAGTACTCTCTTCACTCTCCTACTCTCTTCTGACATCCCCTGCAAGCTCTCACTTCTCATAACATTCCTCCTGTGTAACCCCCTGCACAACAGTGGCAGTAAAATTCCTTGCTTGGAGTGACACGATTATATATATATATATATATATATATATATATATATATATACATTACCGGCCATAATTATTACGCCACCCCAGCTTTTTAAAAGAAATTATATTATATTTCATACTAGTTTTAGTATTTATTGCCAAGTGAATAATTGTAAATGAGAAAAGAATGGTTCTTTTGTTATTATTACTTTGCAAAATTTTACAAGGCAAGGAAGCAAAGATGAACTTGTCCAAATCACCCTAAATTGTTTTCACTCCTTCATTGATGAAACTGCAATATAGGTAATTATTAAATATTTATAAATTCACTTGATGCATATGTTATTGTGCAGTATTAACAAAAGAATCATTATAGTTTCATTTACAATTATTCACTTGACAATAAATACTAAAAATACTACGAAATACATCATTTTTTTATAAACTGGGATCGCCTAATAATTATGACTGGTAGTGTATGTATGTATGTTTTGTTGAAAAGATTTTTTGTATAATTTTTAATGTAATCTTCTAATTTTTTTTCTTTTTTTTTGCAGAAGTTGTTGTTGATCTTCATCGCCAATTTGTTGTGTAGTTGTAGCGAAACTTCGTCGGAAAGTGTAGTGACTGGTTTGTACCGGAAGTAAAACACGGAACAAGAAGATAGGTTTAAAACAGTATATTAGTGTAACAAGAAACAAGATATGTGATAATCAAATGTGTTGTAGAAATAAGTAAGTCCGAAGGTATTATAATGCTGCCTGACTAGTAGCTGTCGTTAACTGATCTCGTTAACTGCTGTATCTGACTGTTCGTAAATGCACTTTTACTGCTCTCTAGAAGTCACGCATGTAATTTATATATAGCCAGAGGTAGAGTTCATTCTTCGTGGGAGGGTACCATAACATAAATAATATAAAAAATGTCAGAATTTTTCATTTATCCAAGCGCATTTGACTATACATTTCGCAATTATCAACGATACATTTTATTTTGCTTTTTACTAAATATCAAGATTCTTTTATGTGTGTATTTAAAGTTATAGACTTTTATTTTCCTAACAGCCTCAGCACATTGTGATATATATTTTATATTATTGTTTCTGTTTTAACCGTTTCTTTTTATTAATAACGCTTCCATTATTTTTAGCCATTTTTTGCATGTCAGTCAGTTAAGTGCCATACGTGATACACGCTTGGGCAATCATGTCTCGAAAGAGACATGACTGACTGGGCAAAATATTATCCCGCAGTAGGTTGCCATTGCTTTCTGTGGTAGACTGGTTGCCGACCATGGCTACAGAACTCAATCTGTCCTGTTATTTAACCCATAACTGGAAGGAATAGACGGATTAATACCTTTCCCAAGGGTATTTGCACGTAAGTGAATGCAATGAATTCAGCTGGAATTCGAACTCGGCTATGCTATTATATGGTATTATTAATGAGCACTTTAGTGAGAGAGCTTGGTAGGTTTCCATGTTTATTTAAATAAGACCTAATAGAGCTATGGTCAGAGAGATGTCACGTGAGTTTTTTGTTTAGCATGTTGTAGTATATCTAATGTAATTATTTATGAATTTGGATCGATCAGGATCACAGTTCTTTAAAGAACATGTAAATTCGTAAATAATAAATCCTGATGTTCCAGTCTCGAAAGAATTCAAAAGTGTCACCGGGACTTTGTGGCTGGTAAATTGCTTTCTACCTTTCAAGTTCTCTTTGACAGACGGGATGCGGCAAGCTTCTCACTGCCCTACTGCTATTTACATGCTCGGACGAACTACATTTCATAGTGCCGCTAGGTCTAAGATTCACGGCTAGGACCCGTGATGACACTCACATAGTTAAAGAACATTCATATCCAAGTTTCCTCAATAGGTTCCTCTCGTGAACGACTGTGGAACAGACTTCCAAGATGATGGTTCCCCGATCATTCAATCTTAATCAGTTTAAGTCTAGGGTTAACCGTTATCTTCCCTTCCTATCTGTATAAAACGCCGTGAATGTCCCCTACAGGGTGAACCCTACCGTAAAATATATATGCTGTACTGATGAGCTGTATTACAGCGAAACAGGACTGTCTGCGGATGACTATTTACGCTCTCGCTTGCCGATTGAGCACTATGGAGAAATGGTAGAACTTAAAAGCAAGAACTACTCACCGCTATTTTTTTTTTTTAATCATTTCACCCCGAGCAAGGCAGAAACGCCACTGATGTGCAGGGGGTTACATAAATGTAGAAAGATTAATTAGAAAAGAGTGAGGAGTACAAGCTAGTTAGAAAGGAACAATAGAAAGCTGAGAAAGCAGGTGCAATGACAGATACATGGGCGGAGAGAACGTGAAGATTATACAGGGGAGGGGAGAGAGCTAGAGTCCAGTGGTTAGTAGGTGAGTATTAACTTTGCTTTTAAATTTCTGGAGGTCGTAGCCGTCAGGAAAGCAAGAATACGGGAGTGAGTTCCACAGGCGGGAAGTGCGAGAGAGGAAGCTGCAGGAGTAGAATTGTCGTCTGCGTTTGGCTAACCTGACTGTGAATGGGTGGGACCCAGTTGCCAGTCTGGTTGCACGGGTAAACACCTGTTGAGGAGGCATCAGTGACTTAAGCTCATCCGAGCAGAAGCCATGAAAGTATTTATAGAAGAGACAGAGGGAGGCCACATTTCGACGATGGGAAAGTGGCTGCAGACGAGTCGCCAGATCAGTACCTATCACATTACAGACTCTCCTTTGGAGCTTGTCAAGAACACTGAGGAGAACGGCAGGGGCACCTGACCATAAATGGCAGCAGTACTCCATGCACGGACGGATGGTTGACTTGTATATATGCAGGATGGATTCAGGTGGAAAAAACATCCTGGATCGACATAGTGACCCAATCTTCTTAGCAGTAGATTTTGCTATGGATTCAATATAGTGCTTCCATTTGAGGTCTGAGGACAGGGTAAGTCCGAGGAGGCGTAGTGTATTACTCTCCGGGAGAATCATCTGGTCCATGCTTATGGGAGGCAGAAGAGGTTGCCTGTAATGGTTGACAGACAACAGCTTGGTCTTAGAGGAATTGAAGTTGACAAGCCACTTCTTGCCCCAGTTCACCACAGAGTGTAGATCCCGCTCAAGGTCAGCAGCGAGATTATGTCTGTCCACCACGACAGGTTTCTTACTGGAGCGGGAGTATATTGTAGTGTCATCTGCGTAGATGCCTACTTGGGACTTGATCTCATCTGGGAGGTCGTTGATGAAAATAAGGAAGAGCGTCAGGCCCAGGATAGAGCCTTGTGGGACACCAGCATTCGTGCTGTAGGACGAAGAGGCACGCCCATTCAGAACGACCTTCATTTTGCGGTTATTTAAGAAAGATTGGATTAGGTCAAGCAGGCGACCGGTAATACCATAACCGCGTAGTTTGCATAGGAGGCCAGGGTGCCAAACCCTGTCGAAAGCCTTGGAGATATCCAGAGCAACCGCGCGAGCCTCGTCAGACTCATCAAGGGCCTGTAGCATGTACTCCGTTACAGTTGTTAGCAGGTCGGCTGTGGACCTGTCAAATCGGAATCCATATTGCCTGTCGGAGAACAGTTTGTGGGCGGTGAGATGATGAACTATTTCAGCATTGATTATAGCCTCGAACACTTTCCCGAATATTGGTAGAAGACTGATAGGGCGATAGTTGGATGTGTCCGAGGGTTCACCACAGTTCTTAAAGACAGGGACGACTGAGGAGAATTTCCAGCATGCAGGAAAGCAGGAAGCAGAAAGGCAGTAGTTAAACAGTTTAGAGAGGACAGGGGAAAGTTCAGGGGCACACCTCTTAAGGACTATCACCGGGATTCACTGGTCTCCACACGCCTTATGGGGGTCGAGTTTTGAAATTACTCTGGATACTATTGTCGGGGTAATATATACGTCGTGCAGTTTGGCCTCAGTTCTAATAGGGAAGTCGGGTGGGTGCACTCCGGACGAGTCGAATGTGGAGTTGGATGAGAATCTGCGGGCAAAGCACTCAGCTTTCTCCGTAGATGACGTGAGAACATCAAATCCATGGATTAAAGGAGGTATTGAGGATTTCCTATTGTTGAGCACTCGTTTACAAATCCTCCAATAGTCCTTGGAGCCGAACTTGCGGTCAGCTATGTGCTGTCGCATTCTCTCAGCAAACAACTGTTTGGCGTCATTTAGGGTTCTCTTGCACTCACTGCGAGCAGATGTGAACAGGCGCCTATTGTGATCAGTTGGCTGTCTCCGGAATAGACGGAAGTAATGGTTCCTGTGGGCAATGGCGGCTGAGCAGGCCGGAGAGAACCACGGAGAGGAATGAGGTTTTAAGCAATACTTCCTGGTGGGTATGAAGGCATCAATGCCAGCTTTCACCCATGACGAGACCTCAGAGGCACAGTCATCAACTGATAGGTCAAACACTTTTCCCCAAGGGACGTCGCAGAGGAAATCGCGAAAGGTATCCCAGTCAGCTTTTTGGTAGAGGTAGGAGGTTCTATAAGTAGGGGGATCCTGGGGGGAGTGAGATTGGAAAGAAATACTGAGGGAGACTACAGCGTGGTCGGAGTTGCCGAGAGGGCAAAGCTGCGAGACTTGACAGGCGTCGGGCGCAGAGGTGAAACATATATCTAGCAGTGAGGAATGACCCGAGGGTGTGCTTGGGAAGCGAGTGGGGAAGTCCACCACTTGTGTAAGGGATTGGGAAATAGCAAAGTTCATGGCGTGAATGCCCGCCGAATCAGTAACAGCGTTTTCAAGCCACTCAGAGTGATGGGCATTGAGGTCTCCAAATACAAATATGTGGGCAAATGGGTGATAGGAAATAGCCTTATCTATGTCGTCGGCAATGCTATCTAGTAGGGAGCAGTCAGGAGAGGAGGGAGAACGGTAAAGGAAGAATAGGTAGCTAACCGAACTGAGGAGAGACAAGCGGAGACATATGTATTGGTGGTCAGTAGATTCGAGTGAAGTCACCCTAGTTATGGGGAGGTGTTCGCTGACATAAACACCCAGCCCATGCATGTGGACAGTGGAATCCTTCCTTAAAAGGGGAAGATAACCAGGGATGAAGAGGTCAGAGGAGGGAATAGCTGAGTTGAGGTTAGTTTCGCAGAGCGCGAGGATGTCAGAGGACTTATTACGCATCGTTAATTCAATAATGAATTTGAACACTCTCTGCTACTAGTGTGTGTTTACATGGTGTACATAACACGCTAAAATCTTCCTAACCTTCCTCCACCTAGTGCCCATAGCTTAAAGGTAAACTCGATGACTATTGTCCATTCGTTCGGGTTTCAATCCTGGTTAGAAGCAATCGGATGTCTAACCGTACTGTCGCGCATTATTATGACGTTTTCACTATTCAGAGATTAAATTTATCAAAAAAGACCCTAAAAAATGAGGATATTATAGTAATCCCTTCACGAAAATTCGAATATATATATATATATATATATATATATATATATATTCGAATTTTCGTGACGTGATTACTATATATATATATATATATATATATATATATATATATATATATATATACTGTGGAGAAGTTTATCTCTTAGCTTTGTTTATATATATAAATATAAAACTATAACAAAAAATGTAGGTGATTTACATTCCCCACGAAGTCCTGCATTTAATTAATAAAACAAAGTTCCGTGATGGAAGTCAATTTCTAAAAATTTCAGGAAATTAATTACAGTGGGGTAACATGTAAAAATATTCTTACGAAGATTTTATAAAATTAATGAATTCAAAATTAATTAATGTTCGAATAAGTCCTGAAAGTTTTATCAAAATCCGACAATTGTATATATTTTGCATGAATTTCCTAATTAATGTTTTTTTTTGCTGGAAAAAATTGAGTTGTGCAATATTACGTTTGTCGTTGTAAACTTCTGTAAAAATCTGCTCACTTGCTGACAAAAAAAAGCTTTTGGAACAAAACTTTGAAATGGTTAGGAAGGATTAAAATATTTAATGAAATAATTAAAACATAGTTTGATTTTTTCTTAATAATAACATAAATATTTTGCCGATAAAATTTAGTTTTTATTAAGTTTGGGCCATTGAACATCTTGCTCTGCAATTTTTTCAGCAAAGAATGAAAGAACCTAATATAGTGCTAGATTTCTTTTTTTAATAGAAGACCGCCAACTTGAATTCCAGTAACGTTTCTTTCGCGGTGACTTGAAATAAACGCTACTTATACTTTACACAAAAGACAAACTCGAAAACAAATTTACAATTAACAACAAAACCCTTGATTTTGGGCAAGCAAGGTGCCGAAAACATTTGGGATAATAGACACTACGGAAAACTTTTACACTCCCTTACCCCCGCCAAATGGAAATATTTAAGAATACTAATCCAATATATCTTTCTTGTCTATATTCAAACATTGAAAGAAAGGTCATTATATATATATATATATATATATATATATATATATATATATAGTGTATCGAGGCAGCAGATAATTTTTTAAACATATACTGTTAAATATAACAGACAATGAATGTCTATTACGTTAATCATGAGCATTTCTAAACATCGTATTTTGGCTTAAATTTCAGGTGAAAATACAGACAAAAATTGTCCATAATTTAGATAATTTTTTCTTATGCTGGTTCTAAGCTTTCGGCACGCATGAGACATCTTCAGAGAGGTTACAGGGACGTTAACATAAAGACATCCACCATGACAGATGTTTTTATCTTGTGCTGACATAAAACATTGCTATGCAAGGATAACAACGAATAGCAGACGCAGTTCGGAAATTTTTAAATTTTAAATTTTAAATTCTATGAAGTCACACCGCTTGAGAGACCAAAATGTTAACAGAAGCATATGTCTAAATGCAATGTAATGTGTTGTTGGATGTGCGTTGTGGTACAGTGGATATCGGCTCGGAACGAATCCATTGTATTAACTTACGCGCAAATACCCATGGGAAAGGTATTAATCCATCTATTCCTTCCAGTTATGGGTCAAATAGCAGGACAGATTGGGTTCTATAGCCTTGGTCGGCAACCAGTCTACCGCAGAAAGCAATGGCAACCGACTGCGGGATAATCTTCTGCCCAGTCAGTCATGTCTCTTTCGAGACATGGTCGTCCAAGCGTATATCACGTATGGCACTTAACTGACGGAATGTGTTGTGACCAGATTGAATTGTGATTTTATTAAGTTTTGGTTGTTTTGATTTAATATAGATGATTTCCAATATCCAATTCGTGACTGTTATCGTTGCTTAGCAATGTCAGCACAAGAAAAAATCATCTTTGATGGTGGATGTCTTTATGTTTACGTCCTGTAACCTCTCTGAAGATGGTTCATGTGACCCGAAAGCTTAGAACCAGCATAATCAAAAATAATCGAAATGTTTGACATTTTTTATTTTTAGTTTCACCTGAAATTAAAGCCAAAATTCGATGTTTAGAACGGCTCATGTTTAAACATAATAAACATTCATTGTCTGTTAGATTTTACAGTATATGTTTAGAATATATATATATATATATATATATATATATATATATATCGAAGCATTAGTGGTTGACCTTTTCGTTGACAGCAGTATCAGCTGCCAACCAGTTATATAGTTAAATGCCATTTGTTCATTGTTCTGATTTATTGCCTCTTTTATTGTTGAGAAACAGCTGTGTTACATCTGTAGTCCTATGAAGATCCTCTTACTCAAAGTATTAAATATACATGATGTAACTTCTTTCTTTAGGGCAGAGGTAATCATAGCTCTACACAACTTGCTGTCCTTCGTAGCTCTTAATAAATTTTGTCTGTCTATTATTTCTTCTCAACCTTCTTCCGCTATCTGTTTAGCCCAGCTCACTATGTGTGTTAGACGTTGTTTTTCTTGATACCTCTTTCCTTTAATTTGTCCTATGTGTAGCAAATTTTCAAAGTCCTCTTTCCTCATTATGTGTCCTAAAGATTTGGTCATTAGAGTCTTAAAAACTTAAGCAGAGATCACTGAACGTTTACAGCAATTTTAAAAGAATAACTTGAGAAAGAAAGATTGACTAAGTACCTAAACTTATTTATAAATGGAACTTTGTCTGTGTGTGTATTTGTGTCCGTTACCTATAGACTCCGAAACGGCTGAAACGATTTTCTGGAAAATTTACACAGTTGCACTATAAGCGCCTGCGAGTGTTCTTAGCTAGGTTTTGTGACGAGGTACCCCCGATAAATATCGAATAACAATAATCGAAAAAATCGGGTTATAGAAGGAGTAGTCCGATTTTAATCAAATTTGATACACTCATAGACAAAGACATAAGAAACGATATTCAGAAGTTTCAAGGTTGCAGTTCTTACAATAGTGCAGAAAATCGATTATATATATATATATATATATATATATATATATATAAGGCAAGATATTTGTGTGTGTGTCTGTTTATCTGCCTGTGTGTCTGTATTTTTTCAGCCTTTTTATTTTAGTTTTTGTATCGGGTTTGACTCTAAATAGGTATAATTGTAGTTCTTAGTCTCAGCCATGATACCATTTACTTAGAGGACTTATTTAACCTTCAAAATTCAGTTTACGACGAAAAAAACTTATTTGATATCGATACCAGGAAATCAAAATTTCACTTACATCCATTCATTTTTCTTTCAGTCTAGGGTTTCGCTTTAACTGGAAACAACTATTGCTTTTTAGTCTTTCATGCCAACGTCCAAAGTGTCTGAGCTCCAGGACCATGGATTAGTTTTAAAGCTTTCATTACACCCGAGCGACGCCGAGCTACACTGCTAGTTTCTCATAAAGATACTGAGAAAAATATGAAACTGTAATAGTAATAACTGCTGGCAAATATCTCTACAGATGAGGATTCTGAATTTCTGTTTTTTGGTATAACAGTTCAAGATGCAAACTATGAATTCGAGATATGTGTCCTTTTGTTTTTTATTGTTGTTGTTTTTTCTAAATTGTGTGGAGGCAGAATGAGAGAAAGAGAGACAAACTAATGTCCTATTTGTCTTTATTGCAGATTGATTGACTGATTGATCGATTCGTTTTCTACGGTTTATCACCCCTTAACTGCTTATTTAAAACCGGAAAATATTTTTCGATTGTTAGAATGTTTGTTTATTTTAGATAATAATGATCAGTGATAAAAGTTTTACTAATTAACCCATAATCAGCCGGGTGGGGAAAGAGGTGGATTCATACCTAATCAGTATTCGATAAAGAAACAACCAAGTATGTGTATATAAAGTAGGGGATCCATTTCATATTACAGTCAATATATAAACTGATCCCTCACTTTGCCGCAACGGTAGTTTCTATGCATTAATATTCCAGAAAATGTAAATAAATCTAAAAGGTATACCTTCACCAATGAGTAAAGCTCCTTTTATTACGATATTAGTTTTTTCTTTTCCCTTCCAATTTTTTTTCTTTCTTCGTTTATTCATGGTCGATGCATAAAAGTTAACCTGGACTCGGATATAAGGTTGAATTTCTACTCTAAAAGCTTCTTTTCTCGCACTTCCCACCTGTGGAATTCCATTTCATATGCTTGCTTCCCCGACAGCTACAATCTCCAGTAATTGAAATGTAAAGTCAATAGACATCTCTTATGATCGTGATTCTACCCTTCGGCGGAACCACGACTGGGTTAGTGCTCTCTGCTCGAAAGCAGAGGGCTTGACAGTGAATAGCACCGTCAGTCTAGTGACAAGTAAGGGCAACATGTGACACATGGTCAGTTTATATCTGGGCTTTCCGGGCTATATGGCCCAGCCAAAAAATGTCTGTCTATTATTCCCCAGTCGTGCATCCACCCCTCGGCGGAACCACGACTGGGTTATTGCTCTCTGCTCGGAAGCAGAGAGCGTCCCCCACCCGAAGGCAGAGCGCCGACAGTGTCATAGAGTCGTCAGTCGAGTGACGATGACTCTTCACTCAGAGTTGGTAGCCATATTATAAAGGTGTGGAAGAGTCCATTTGAAGGCAGGTCCCCACAATATAATTTTTCTCCTTCTTTACCCTTTTTCTAATGCTTTATTTTTTCTTTTTATTCTTCTTTCTTTTTTACTTGCTTTATTTTTTTCACCAATGAGTCACCTTCACTCGTTTACGACATTAGATTTTTCTTTCGCATTCCAGTTCTTTTTCTTCTTTTATTTATGGTTCACCAGCCACAAGAATTTACTCGTGCAACCACACTGGCAACTGGGTCTCACCCATTTTACAGTTAGATCAACCAAATGCAGACAACAATTCTACTCCTTCAGCTTCTTTTCTCGCACTTCCTTCCTCTGGAACTCGTTTCCATATTCTTGCTTTCCTGACGGCTACAACCTCCAGAAATTTAAATGTAATATCAATACTCATCTCTTAACAACTTGATTCTAGTTCTTTCTACACCACCCTGTATATCTTTTCCTTTCTCTCCACCTTTGCAACTGCCATCACACATGTATTCCCATCGTTAACTGGTTCATCTTTCTCTTTACTCTCCTTCTATCTAACATTTGTTCACTCTTATGTTGCCCCCTGCACATCAGTAGCGTTACCACCTTGCTCGGGGTGATACGATTCCGTTTCTTTCATCTTTTGTATTGCTTTTTTCTTTCTTACTTCTCTTTTTTTTTTCTTGTTACTTTCTTTCTTCCCCAATGAGTTACCCTTTTTTAATTGCGATATCAGTTTTTCTTTTCTCAACAAATTCTTTTTCTTTCTCCACTAATTTATGTTCAACGCATCCCTGTCTTTCTTATAATTTTTCTCGTTCCTTACCCTTTCTAATCATTTATTGTTTCTTTCTTTCTTTCTTTCCTTTTTACTATAGTTCATTTTGGATGAATGAGTTACCCTACATTTCTACAATATTAGCTTTTTCTTTTCCCTTCCTATTTTTTTCTTTTATTTATGATGAATGCAACTCTTTGTTATAATTTTTTTTCCTTCCTTACCCTTTTTTATTTGTTTATTTTGCTTTACTGTCAGCAACTTCAGCGGGTCTACGAAAAGTTGAAGCAAAAGTACCCGGCTCTGATCAACTTAAAGTGCGCTTTGATGCAGCAGGACAATGACAAGCCACACACCGTCAGGAAGACCAAAGACAAGTTTGAAGAGCTGGACAGTGTTGAGGTTCTGCCACATCTAACCTACAGTCCTGACTGTGCTCTATCAGATTACAGCCTTTTCCGCCCAATCAAAACACTTTCTGAAGAGCCGCCGATTCGACTCGTTTGATGAAGTCGAGGAAGCGTGTCAAGAATTCTTTGATTCGAAGCCGACTAAATGTTACTTTGACCAGATCCGAAAGCTTGCAGATCGATGGCAATAAGTCTTGGAAAATGATGGTCTTTATTTTGAGCAATACTTTTTGTTGCTTCTGCGAGTAAAATGTCAATTTTTTGCAAGTTTTTACGAACTTTTGGGACATTCTAATACTATATTAACCTTTTTTCTCCTGCCAATTATTTTTCTCTTCGTTTATTCATAGTCGACACATCTCTATTTTTTTTATACTCAATGCATCTATAATTTTCTAATAATTTTTCTTGTTCGTTACTATTTCTCTGTTAGTTTATTTTTCTTTCTTTCTTTTTTACTTTCCGTACTTCTTCACCAATGATTCACCCTCTTTTTTGTTGTAGTAGCTTTTTTCCCTTTTCTCACTTGGTTTATTTCTAGTTCATTCATTGTTTCTTAACCTTTTTCTATTGCTTTATTTTTTTCTTTCTTCCCTTTTTTCCTTATTATTTTCTTTTTTTATTTTTTTCTTCACATTGTGTCACTCTTTTTTTATTGCAATATTAGCCTTTTCCCTTCCAATTCTTTTTCTTTCTTCCTGTATTCATGGTTCATGAATCTTTGTCTTTCTTAAGTTTTTTTCTCACTATTTACATATTTATTGCTTTATTTTTCTTTCTTTCTTTCTTTCTTTCTTTCTTCGTCGATTATTCACCTTCTTTTTATTAAATTAGCTTTTCTTTTCCCTTCCAATTTTTTTTATCGTTATCTATTGACTATTTATCCTTCTCTTTTATTCAATTTTCCTAGTTTGTACACTTTTTCTTTGGCCGTATTTTTTCATTTCTATTTCTTATTCTTTTCTTTTTCTTTCTTTCTTTCTTACTTTATTTATTTATTTATTTATTTATTTATTTCTCGCCTGTTGATTTTCTTGTCGGCTTTCTCGCTGAAACATCTTAGCTGTTAAGTTTACCTGATAACAGCAGGTAGCAAAATAATTCTTCTCGTGTTATTAATAAAAATTACTAATATGACACAACAAAATCAAATGTAAACAAGCATGATTTCAACAAAAAAATGTCCCTGAAAGTCGGCTTACTTTATTGACCTATGACACACAGAACGAACATTTTATTCCCAATATTTAAATAAAAATATATACCGTATTCACAACAATAAATGCCCCGATGCATTAAATGGACCCCAAATTTCGACGGAAGAAATCGGAAAAACGGTTTTTCGAAGTTTTTCATCGCCCTTCCTGATATTCCCAAAGTTATCGACTTAATAGCATATTTTATCATGAAATTCTGTTTAACCATTTTGTAATATACAACCTGTGTTAGCACGTGCAATACCCTGTCTTCATCAGCTGCCGACCAGGAGTGATGTCACGGTTTCGGTGGATATGGCGGGACCGCCACCTCTGGTGCCACCATAGCGTTTGCCACCAGGCAGGGTATGAAGATAAACTTGTTGATTGTCCCTCTTGTATATTCTCATAAAGAAGTAAATAAAACAATCGTTCCTCTTTGCAGTTTGTATCGGCAATGAAATTTCATGAACACGTTTGCCGTTATTAACGCGCTCCTGAAGGAAAAAGAAAAAAAAAACGTTGTAGATGACCACATTTGCGCATATTAGATCGTGATGTTGGGCGAATTTTGTTTGCTTGTTGTTTTGATCTCGACCAAATCCAACTTGACGCGTTCTGTACCGTTATTCGAATGCGGTGCAAAGCGCTTTTTAAACCACAGCCAGTGATGACTCTTTTTATAAACTTGTTGATTGTCCCTCTTGTATATTTTCATAACCAGTTTAAGCGCAGTACTAGACTGACAATGAGGTCTCGTCTATTTACAGTTGATGTAGCCGTATGATCTACGCTAACAGTTTCTTTTCTCTCTCTTCTCGCTTGTGGAACTCCCTTCCAGTTCCATGCTTTCAAGTCAATTTTAATCTTCAAAGATTTAAATTCAAAGTCAATTGCTTTTCTCCGTCCTCCTGATTTATGTTCTTTTGTTCTCCCTCCTTAGTAATAGTTCTGTTTCAAATTCTTTCTTACCCAGTAACTCTATGTGTCTTAGTGGCTTTACTACCTTGCTTGGGTGAACTAAATTTTCTTGTAATAAAGTAGCTTATATACGATAACTTTTTAGAATGCAATAAACACAAGAGCTAAAGTGAATAAGGATACTAAAACCTAATCTAAATGCAACCTGAAATTTTCACTGATCATGAAAATTAATCACAAACCATAATGGAGCGCCAATTTAGTATTAAGTACATCTAAATTGGGAGACAGAAATGAAATTAAGTTTGATTTGTGTGTACTTTAAGAAACTAGTTTAAGAAATAAGGAAGACGTTACTTGACCATGTGTTACTGTTACAGAAATTTCGTTTCCATCAATAATTTTCTATTGTTTCCATCAATATCCCATATTTTCTAACAGTATAAATTGCTTCTTTCAAAACACAGCTATTTTGATTTTGAAACACTGGACTTCTACATTCGAGTCGTCAAAATCGGATGTAACTATGGAGCTAACGCTTACACCACGCCCAAAACTTATAACTTCCGTCACTGACCATCACTTTATAGGACGCAAGGTGGATTTTGGAGATATTTTATAAAAACAAATGCAGCAGAATAACGGTATATTATTTGAAATTAACTGTAGAAATTTCATAGAAAAACATACAGAGGTTAACTTCAGTTGCTTCATTGTTGAGTAATGGCTAAAGCAAGACCCACTAACGATTAAGCCGATTAGAAAATACAAAAGCTTTTGATAAAATTATTTATTTGTGTAAATTTGTACCATGTTTATACAAACATCAATATCGCAAACAGTGTTTATCTAGATTCAAATAATTCTAAATGAGGAATGACTTTTGAAAATCAAGGATTCCTTTTTTTACATTGCTGGTTTGTGACATTATCACAACAGCATATGTGATTATCACAACAGCATATGTGATTATCACAACAGCATATGTGATTAAATATGTAGTGGCATATAAAACATTTTTCCATTTTCTCATTTTTTCCTAATATTGTTCTTATATATAAAAATATCATATTCTTAGTATAGCCCGGTGATGCTCGGATGTAATGAAAGCTTTAAAACTAATCCATGGTCCTGGAACTCAGACTCAGCCTAAAAGTTGGTGAGAATCGGATAAAAATTGTGGATTTATATAAAGGGTATAGAGACAGATAAACAGACAGACAGACAGACAGACACACACACACACACACACACACACACATACACACACACACACACACACACACAAACAAACATCTTGCCTTTTATATATATATATTATCATCGATTTTCTGCACTACTGTAAGAACTGCAACCTTGAAACTTCTGAATATCGTTTCTTATGTCTTTGTCTATGAGTGTATCAAATTTAATTAAAATCGGACTACTCCTTCTATAACCCGAGTTTTCGATTATCGTTTTTCGATATTTATCGGGGGTACCTCGACACAAAACCTAGGTAAGAACACTCGCAGACGCTTATAGTACAACTGTGTAAATTTTCCAGAAAATCGTTTCAGCCGTTTCGGAGTCTATAGGTAACGGACACAAATACACACACAGACACACACACATACACACACACAAAGTTCCATTTATAAATAAGTTTAGGTATGTGTGTGGGGGGGGGTTTAACAGGCCGTTTAATGAAGTTTGAGAGATAATAAAACAAAAATTAAAATATTATGTTTCATGAAACTCTTGTCCTTTTGAATAAATGGAAGCGTGTTGCATCACAAACAAAGCACCTTACCAGTACCAGAAACCACATCATGTCAACCGGAGCAACAACGGAGAGAAAATAAGAAAAAGAGTGATAACAGCTACTGGACTTGAAAAATATATTTTCTTGAAAAGCCTTATTAAGTGATTTTATAAATGTCAACCGGATGTTTCCTTGTAAGGAAACGGCTGTTATCACCCTTACTATTAGTTATTACTAGTGTAATCTAAGTTCATTCTGAACTGCCACATATTACTCTCTCTCTCTCTCTCTCTCTATATATATATATATATATATATATATATATATATATAAAGGAAAACTCAGCACGCCATAAATTGGTTATAAATTATAATTCATTTCAATGAGCTTAATGAACTCATTTCATCAGACCACACAATATTCCTTTAATTTGGTACAAAAAATATGCCGGAATAAGAATTTTCTTTAACTGAAGAGAAAGATAAAAAAAAAGAAAAAGAAAAAAATAAGAAGAAAAAAAAAGAAAAAGAGAGTCAAGACAGAGGCATTGGCGTCAGATCAGCTGGGTTTATTCAGATCAGTCGTGAAAATGTTGACCTCTAAGCCATTAAGCGTTTATTTCTAATTCTATGGATACGTGTGTATGTGTAACCACATAAATTAACCCGCCAATGTACACTAACTTATATCCATATTCACATATGTGCACATCCCCACATATACATACAAATGTGACTGCGTTTATGCTTATACATACTTACCGACCTACACTTTTTCATATCTCCATACGGATCTTACATTCGTATACTCACATATATACATTTCATAAACATTATATATATATATATATATATATATATATATATATATATATATATAAGATGGGACATACGACATTTTCGCTGATTCTATCAAACGGAAATTACTTATCCCTCAATCTTGCAGATGATAAATCGAAACTCAGCAACATTTGTAGCAAGTCAAATGCGTCTCTTTACGGTACAATATTCTATTTCATTCATTTTCCTGTGAAAGAACCTGAACCAGAAATCCATAAAATTCTAAAAAGGCTTCTTTCATATTGGCTAACAATATTCCAAGCAGAATATCTGCTGTACAATGCAGCGGCTAAGGGTAACCTTGAAACCGGAGCGTGCTGCTCATAACCACATACGTTCCATTGCTTAAGATGTTACGAAAAATGGTCGTTTTTTTGTAAGTCTATTCTTTACCTTTACAAAATCTGGACCAGGCTAAAAATAAACTACCCAGTCTTCACTTTCCACCCTCGATATAGTATAAAAGTATCTTCGGCTTTATTTTCCACCCTTCCCCACAGACAATACCTTCTCTCGAACCTTCTCTTACCATGAAAAGTGTTCAATTCTTTATTTCCGGAAGTTCTACCCTTCACGGCTATGACTGACCTACCAGAACACGCACAGTAACGAACTACCTCCGTTCTATTTGTATTCCATTGATGAGGTGTAAGTTACACTCGAACAGCTTCTTCCAAAGAAACCACTGCTTTGTGGAAATGACTCTCAATAATTTGTTTCTATAAGTACTACAATTTAACCTGTTCATGACTAGAGTTTACCTTTACCTTTAATTTTTATATCTGCATAAACTGAGTCTCTTACTATGTAAACTTCTTTCTCAGGAGCCTTGTGTGAGGTGAACATCATTGTAAAACAATGGTTATAATAGAAATGTATAATATGATCTCATAATAAATCCGTTATTATTAAGAACAGAAGTGACTATAACTAAAACCAGAAAAAAAAATTTCAGCCTTTAATCTTTCAATTCTGATTAACTTCTCGATTGCTAAACAAATCCAGCAAATTTTCCGTCCACACTGTCTAAAAAATGGAAAGAGTATACATTGAACAGGAAGAAGCAGCTATCTTCAGTGCTTTTTTCTTTTAGTTCTAAGGAAGGTTATCGCATGATTTCATTAATTGTTAAGATGTATTAAGTCCTACCAGCCATCTACTGTCAAGCAAAAGTGGTTGTTAGATTTAAATGTATGTAGCTTTTAATTGTTATATACTTATTTTAGAATATTTGGTGTTTGGTATTTTACACACTGTACACGTTTAATAAACCAGTTAAGCTGGTTTCTTTTTTGTATTTCAATATTACCACTTTTCGATAATGTAATTATTTGTCTTATCTTCTATTTGTTATTTTCATTCCTGTTTTAAAATGTTCGTATTTATCACTATCATACGATTTTTCTAATTATTTTCCATAGACATCAACATTCTTTTACTGAGATTTACCTAATTTCTCTGTATAGAGAGTATACAAAAACAACTCTGTTTCTATGGTTTAAATCTGAGTTTTGTTTTACGGCATATCAACCTCTGTGGGTTATTTAATAACAAAAAGGTGGGAGTTTAAGGTATGTTTTTAATATTCGGTTACAGTGAGAAGGTTGTTTTAGTCAGAGTTTGATGAAAAGTTTTTTTAATCTTTTTTTTAATTTGAGAAAACTGAAGATGTCTTCTAGTTTTGTATTCAAAAATGTATTTCTGGTAATAATTTTTTCTTCAAAAATGTTTATTTTTCTATAAAAGTCTATTTTTGTACTTTCATAGTGTTTTGACCACAGTTTGGGGTTTAACTATTTACCCATGGCTGGGACCGTAACAGCTGTTACCACTCCGGGTCAGGGTGGACCTGGGAACAACAGCAATTAAGAGGTGGTTCCCTGCTCTTCACAAGTTCCCAATCAGAGGCCTTGCTGTCGGATGCAGTTTGCCGTCATACTCAAGACCACTGTTTCTATGGCGTGTTCATAACTTTCTTCATATAAAATAAAGAAATGAGATATTTAAAAATATATAAGAAGAGTAAATTATAAATAATTAATTTGATATTGCGCAAAATTTAGTTACCCTGGGGAACCTAGCGCCTGTAGATAAGTTAATTTAGTAGCTTTCAAATTTGAATTTAAATTTAAGCAACTCTATTACGTAAAATTAAGAAATACATTCAGACTAGAATGAGCTTAGTGAAAATAGAAACCAATTACTTGTAAGTCAACAATTGGTTATTTTGTGGAATGTTTACCAATTTATCAAAACTAAAGACAACCAGTCACCGAAATTGGGTTTTATTTTTATGATAATTTATGAATTTGTACGACGAAGTAAAAAATGTCCATAAAACGAATAATGAATTTAAGAATACTGAAAAAATTAAATCAAAAAATAATAAAATTAATTATGTTTCCGACAGAGTATGGTCGCCTCAAGTCTTAACTAGAATTCTGTGTGCCTCAGCTGCAGATTTCTTTAGAACGCTGTGAAATTCCCCCCGCAAATATACTTTTATTTTTTAACGTATGACTATAATATAATTTTTGTTTTATGTTTGATTATTTTTTAAAATGATAGTTCATTAAAGCTATAACGGATGCGCGCACAGCTGCACATTGTGTGAGCGTCTTTTTAACAAAGAAATATTAAAAACTCCATTTCCACTGTTAATTGTTTGATATATATTGCCACGCTTATAGCGGGGTACCTTTGATCTTGTGATTTAAATAGTGTTTTTGTATTTTCAACCAAAGTTTTTCTAAAGGGTTTTTGTAAGTTATGGGTTAATAATTTTTTTTATTGCACTATTATTACTAGATAGGTGGCATGTCAGATGTCTAATCACAGAAGTGGTAGTATGGCCAATGCAGGTAATTGATTTATGACAAGAAACAATCTTATGACATTATGTCAAAATTCAATAATAATAATAAGAAGAATTGAATTTTGGCATACTGTCTTTACCCCGCTGAAGATATGAGTGTTAAATCCACTCCTTGAAATGGCCATGCCTTTTTGGAAAATTTGAAATTTTTTATATGTAGTAAATATTGGTTCTGCAAATAAATTGGTTTAAATACATTAAGCCCTCTTGCTAAATCAGTTTTAATATTTATATTTAATTTTTGATAATTATTATTAATAAGATCCTTTAAGCCGCTTCTTTCGCATATATATATATATATATATATATATATATATATATATATATTGCTTCATCAGAATTGGTAACACTCAAATAAATTAATTATGCTGTAAGACCTTTTTTGCTGACACAAATAATAGACATACATGCAGGTCTAAAAGTTACTAACTTCGGTAAAGTTGTCAAAAACTGACCAAACAAGAACTAAAGTCAATATATTCAAAACCATAGGCTTTAGAGCCAGGATGATGCAACCGGTCAAGCAAGCGACTAACGTCCCACCTCCGGTCAATTACTGTCCCGATTGAAAACTAGCATTTACCTGCCCCAGTCAGTCTATTTATGTTTCTGTTTGTTCGGTCGTAATCACACAGGACCTTGATATCGATCGGACCAGGTGGTCCACGGAGACAGGTTGCGCGTTTCTCTTAACAGTGTATTGATTTCTGTAGACTTCCAGTTTTTCTCTCGCGAGAAATTTTTAGTTTTCATCTTCTCCTCTGTCATGCAGACTCCCCGCCCTTTCCACTGAGATTCTTATGAATAAACAAAACTTGGACTTTCAGTCGAAATTACATTTCGATTTTCCTGTCTGTTTCCTGACCATGTCAAATGCTACGGTATGTAGTTAAAGGTTTTTACCTGACCATCATGTGATAGAAGACCATTGCACCGATTACTCATATACACAAATATGGAGGTACACATATATATATATATATATATATATATATATATATATGTGTGCGTGTGTGTGTGTGTGTGTATTTGTGTTTGAGATTATGTTATATACCAATATATATATATATATATATATATATATATATATACACACACAAGCTCAACATAAATATATACGGTTGAAGAGATGTACGTTTCTATCGAAGTGAATTTTTTGTGTAGAAGTTAACGACAAAGTACATATAAGTGCGTATACATTAACTCACATACACAAGTGGTACACATACATGCACATACAAATTGGGCACCTCGAGGCGGTGCAATGGTTAGGTTAAGATTGTAGTAATTATAGAAACAAATTATTGAGAGTCATTTATTTATTGTCTCGTTAGAATCATTACAATTGAGTGGTGAGTTCGATCCTTATTGGGTGTCTCTTACTTTCAGCCTTGTGCCACAGCTAAGCTGCGCTTAGAAAATCACCATACACATAAGAATATATATATATATATATATATATATATATATATATATATATATATTCGATAGAACAGATCTGTTTCTATACATTTGAATCTATACGAAAAGGTTTAATCTATGACAGAACACACATAAATATAACTGTATATATATATATATATATATATATATATATATATATATATGAAAGCACAAAAATACATACAAGAACACTCTATATATTGAACATTTTACTAGGATACAAATGTATTAATATTAATTCGACGTTATTATGCTGATAGATAGATAGATAGATAGATAGATAGATAGATAGATAGATAGATAGATAGATAGATAGATAGAGTATGGTATTATGAAGATAAGTCCACTCGTCATACGTGCACTTATATGACACAGACAGACCGGACAACCAACTGATCACATAAACCATATTTATAGATGGCAAATACATAATTACGTATATATACCTTGCGCATGCGTGCATGCTGAAACTCCATTATGAATATATGAATGTGTGTGTGTTTCTGTTTCACGTAGTTATGTTATGAAGGCTATCCGTGTGCGCCGCTTCGAAAGACTTCCATTCCGACTAAATGATCGTTCAGATTGATCTGAGCGCAAAGGTGTTCTCGAATTTAACAGCGATCAGTTTGAGTTTATGATTTGAAATCGACATAAGCGGCCAATGTTAAGTTTCGTGATTTGATTATGCAAATCGTTGTCGGACGGTGCTTGCCACTAAGTCAAGGTGAATCTAGATGAGACAATGGTCCGTTCCTGGATTCTATGTTCTGGACACAACTTCACCCTTTAAAAAGAAGAATTTCGGAACGTATTGATAAGGTAGGTGAGAAACTTTATATATTGAGAATCCAGAAATTTTTACGTGAATATCCATCAACTAGTACTTATTTACTATTTTCATTTTACTTAAATATATATGTATATATACATATACATATATATACATATACATATATATACATGTATTATATATTATATATATATCGATAGATAGTGTTATATGCACATATTTACATATAGAGACATTTTACTTGTATATAAATGTAATAAATATATGCATAAAGATTTATCGATAACTTCATATATATGAAATATATTTCCAAATAAAAAATGTTTATAAGTTCCGAAGAAAAATATTCAAAAGTTCTACTATATAAATGTATTGAACATTTTTAATACAACTGTGTACTGGTCTAATTTAATTATGATCAAACTATATATATATATATATATATATATATATATATATATATATATATATATATATATATATATATAGTTACTGTTATTTTTGCTATAAATTAGCATTATATTAATGCTATTATTATAAAACTAATAACAATATATCTATAAATGCTCTACATCTGTATTGATAACTTTATAAAAAGTAAATATTAAACTGTCGAATACATATCTATTGCTTTAAACGTGTCAAATATATATATATATATATATATATATATATATATATATATATATATACAATTTTACTTACAAGCATTTTACTCATAAGATTTGCGTTATTTTAGTGAAAACAGGTGTTTGAAATACAGGCTCCAATTTTATATGATTTTAAACACTGTATATTACAATTAACTACCTTCAAACTCGTGTGAATTCAATACAGCATATCTGATCCCCAAAAGGATGTTAGACTGAGGTCCCCTTTCTTAGAGAAAACCACTATTTGATCCGGGGTGTTTCAAACAATTTATTAAAGAAATCCACACTTCTTCGTCCGGAAAACGACATTTCCTTTAGCATTTTTAGAGCTCGCCGTAATACACGCTGTTTAAAAGAAGAAAAAAAGATACGTTGATTTCAAACACGGGTATCAGTTAAAAATAAAGTTTGAATTATTTAAAACAAATGTCGGATTAAAAATAAATCCCTTAATTCTTTACACACACACACACACACACACACAAACAAACAAACACACACACACATACAAATATATATATATTAGTAAATATAGAATTCTTATAAACCATTATACGTTATTCGTCAAAATTAAGTTATGCCAATATCCAATTATATTTAATAGGACACTATAGATATATAATGTAGAGGTGTCAATATTTTTATTAAGAAGTTAGTTGATTACACAACCATGATTTTAATTTTTTGATATCTTCAAGCGTTTTATATCAACTGATTCTTCAACATTTTTCTCACTTGTTACAGGGATTTTCACAACGCACGTTTAAAACAAGTGAAATTTCAAAATAAAGGAAGAGTTTTCAAGATTTGTAAACACTTTCATCTAGTTTTATCCTAGGTTTATTGGGATTCTAAAATATGTTTTCTGATGTGTTTATATCCGGATATTGCTTCTGATCTTTCGTCAAGTAACCTTTCTCGTTCTGGAAATTATATTATGGCTAATTTTTCTTTCTAGCACAATTTGTAGACATCACCACCGTTGTAAGGTTTAGCATTTTTTAATAGGCTCTATGTTATAGCCATGTTTTTTCTTTCATTTTTCACGCGTGTTTAACCAGTTTGGTACAATTACTAAGGATTCCCACCTTGAATGTAGACCTGGAATTCTTTCACTACACCCCAATTATGTTTGTATTTTTCCATCTGTATCCTGTACTTTTACTTTGTAAATAATCCTTGAAGATACCGAAAGAAAAAAAAGGTTGGGTAATCAACTAACTTTCAAATATATATTAATATATATACACTACCGGCCATAATTATTAGGCCAACTCTGTTTTTTAAAAGAAATGATATATTTCATACTATTTTTAATATTTATTGCCAAGTGGATAATTGTAAGTGAAAACAGAATGGTTCTTTTGTTAATTATTACATTGCAAAATTTTACAAGGTAAGGAAGCAAAGATGAACTCGTCCGAATTAACCTAAATATAGGTAATTATCAAATATTTATAAATTCATTTGATGGACATGTTATTGTATAGTTTTAACCTAAGAACCATTCTTTTTTTTTTAAATTATTCACTAAAAATAGTATGAAATACATCATTTCTTTTAAAACACCGGGGTGGCCTAATAATTATGGCTCTGTGTGTGTGTGTGTGTGTGTGTGTGTGTGTGTGTGTGTGTGTGTGTGTGTGTGTGTGTGTGTGATAAGATATAGGTTCAGGTTATTTATTTGTAGAAGTGCTCAATATCAGGAATAGAACTTATGTCATTATAAATGCGTACTTCTTTATGTGCCATGTCCGTTCAGGACGTAGGCAATCAAGGACTTTCACCTGGCTCTGTCTCTTGTCGCTCTCAATAATTTTTCTCTTAGTATCTTTATTCCCGCACCGCTATCCATTCGCTCAGACCTAACAAGTACGTCTCGCGCGCGCTGCTTCCTCCTGTCTCTTCTTCCCTTTATCCGACCTGTAAGTATTAATTCTAAAGGGCATCCTTCCTTAATACATGTCCCGGGAACCTCGTGTGCCTCTTCCTGATATTAGGTATGAGATTTCGTCTCGTTCGCATCCTTTCTAACACCTCATCGTTACCCACGTGCTCCGTCCATGGTATCCTCAGTATTTATTTCATGCTTGAACACAAATTGCATATATAGCGACAATTTGAGCAAAGAGATCAGCGTCGGATCATTGCTATCTTCATTCCGATGTCAATGTTATTTATATTCCTATCTATATAAGTCAAATCTATCTATCTAATCGGATAGTGAGCAATTTTCCTCTATAAAGACAATGTGAACACAGGAATCAAGACGGCTTCATTGCTACCTTCAATTCAATGTCGACATTTTCTACATCTGTATCTAAATAAGTGTTGGGACGCCCGCGCCTATTCGGCTATAATGGACTATTCCATTACTATGTAAAGTAATGGTGGCATCTACGTAGACGGGGCGTGCCGAGCAGCCGATCGACAAGTCAGTCGTAGACTTCCGGTGACGACCCGGAAGTACCCATTGCTCATACTACGTCTTACGACGGTTGAGACGATTAACCCTTATTCTTGTATTGGATACTAATAACCTTTGTAAATACTATTTTCACGGAATACAACAATTAACCTATTCCTGTTGTTGAGTTATTTATTCTTACTCAAGACATAACAATAAGTGAAATATTTCTATCTATCTATTGCGATATTGGGCCATTCTTTTACAGATAGACAATGCAAATATAGTAATCAGCAGTACTTTATTGCTATTTTCACTCTAATGTCGATATTGTTTATATCTGTAGCAATATAAGTGAAATATTTCTATCTATTCTGAGAGCGAACCATTTTTCTCTATACATTCAATGCGAGTATAGAAATTCACAGTGTATCATAGCTATCTTCAGTCCGATGTCGACATTGTTTATGTCTGTATCTATGAGTTGAAAATATAGATCGAAATCTGACAAGATGAATAGAATAAGTAAAGAAAGGTAAGAAAAAGTGTTTTAATCTAACATGTTTCACTTCAACAAGCTTCTTCAGAAATTTTTTTTTAATTGAAAAATTTTTCGTATTTAAAAATCTCTTAGGATGCTTATTAAAATGAAAAAAGTTACATTAAAGACACTCTTTTCTTTTACATGTTACTTATTCTATTAATCTCTCTATATATACATAAATCCAAGTAAATAGGATCTAAGGTTTTACGATTATGGTATTCATTTTTTTATAAACAGTGCCCAATACAATAAATATTGTAGAACATAATATAATCATATAATTATGAATTAAAAGTACATTGCGACACGGAAATGTTTGTTTCGAGATAGAATCTCGTCATCAGGTAATGTTGGTTGTGAAAATGATTTACATTTAAATACAAAAACCATCGATTTGCTATTTATGTATGTGGGAGATATAAAATTTGTGTGTGTTCCTTTTCACTAATCAGAATAAAGATTCACTTTGAAATATGGCCAGTAGTTTCGAGGGAATACATACTTTTTCCTATCTTTTTTCTTTTTTCTTTTTTTTCTTTTTTCTACCTAAAAGTCAAAGTGTCAACCTATTTTTAACCTAATTTTATTTTTATTGCTTCTCACTATATCATATTACCTTTAATGTGTGTATTCTAGTACCAAAAATGTAATTTCTGCTTTCTCCATATTTTGATCTCTTCTCATAGAAAACAGGAAAGAGATGAAGAAAGAAAAGAACTTTTTATATTTTTGTTTAAACTTAAACTTAAACTGAACTATATATATATATATATATATATATATATATATATATATATATATATATATGAGTGAAATATTTATATGTATCTATTCCAATATTTTGTCATTTGCTTCTACATTGACTATATGAGAATATAAATCAGAAGTGATGTCATTATAAATGCGTACTTCTTCTTGTCAACATTGTTGACATCTTCAGCTAATCTACTGAAATATTTCTATCTATCTGTTCAGATACTAAAACATTTTCCTCTATATAGACAAATTGAGCATAGGAAGCAGCATTGTTTTATTGCTGTCTTCACTCTAATGTCATCATTTTTTATATCTGAATCTATATTAGCGAGATATTTCTATATATTCTTATAATGAGACACTTTCCTCTGCAAAATAAATGTGGATATAGGAATTGGTAGTGCTTAATTGATATCTTCACGCCAACGTCGACATTTTCCGTATCTGGTGAAGTATTGGTGAAGTATTTCTATCTGTTTGTGATATAGTGTAATTTTTCTCTATTTAGAAAATATATACATCAGAATTAGCACTGCATCATTGCTATGCTTACTCTAATGTCAACATTAGTTATATCTGCTTCCATATACATTTTTTATTTTTTTATTTATTTGTTACTATTTATTTATTTATTTGTATAGCCCGGCGTTGCTCGGGTGTAATGAAAGCTTTAAAATTAATCCATGGTCCTGGAGCTCATTCTCTTTGGACGTTGGCACGAAAGACTAAAAAGCATTAGTAGTTTCCAGTTAAAGCGAAACCGTAAACAGAAAGAAAAATGAATGGATGTAAGTGAAATTTTGATTTCCTGGTATCGATATCAAATAAGTTGTTTTCGTCGTAAACTGAAGTTTGACCGCTAGATAAGTTATCTGAGTAAATGGTATCACGGCTAAATCTAAGAACTACAATTATACCTAATTAGAAGCAGAAGCTAAAATAAAAGGGCTGAAAAACTGATTTTGATCAGACCCGGTAAGATATGTGGGTATCGATTTCCAATATCGGAATCAAATAAGTCATCCAAGGATAGAACTGCAACCTTGCAACTTTTGAATATCGTTTCTTACGTCTTTGTCTATGTGTGTATCAAATTTGATTTAAATCAGACCACTCCTTCTATAGCCGATTTTTTCGATTATCGAATTTCGATATTTATAGGGGGTACCTCAACACAAAACCTTGCTAAGAACACACGCAGACGCTTATAGTACAACTGTGTAAATTTTCAAGAAAATCGGTTCAGACATTTCGGAATCTATAGGTAAAGGACACACACACACACACACACACACGCAGACAGAGTTCCATTTATAAATAAGTTTAGATTGTTAATTATTTATTATTATTTTTATTTTTATGTTTATTTTAATTTTAATTTTAGTTTTAATTTATTTTATTATATTTTTTCAATTTATTATATTAGGGCTAATGAATTTATATCTTTGTGTCATGTTTTTTAAATATACTGTATTTTACGTTTTATGAAAAAAAATTTCTGTTTGTGTATGTGATTTCCTTATTTTCTTTTTAAATGCCAAAAGATTTAGCTTGAAACAATGTAACTGATGTCTGTATCTGTCTGCTATTCACTCCCACAAATTTCTGAAATCTCTCTCTCTCTCTCTCTCTCTCTCTCTCTCTCTCTCTCTCTCTCTCGTTTGCATTGTCTCTCCACTTTTTTCCCTCTCTACATTTTCTTACTTTTTTCTCTTTACTTTTTTCTCTTCATTTTCTACTCCTTCAGTACCTTTCATTTTCCTCTTTCTTTTCTTGTTATTTTTAGATGTACAATTCTTTTTTTTTTCTTTTTAATGCCAAAAGAATTGAGCCCAGATACCGTGTAACAGATGTCAATATGTCTGCAATTCATTTCTGGCCAAAATTCATAATTTCTCTCTCTTAGCCATTTCCATTGGCTCTTACCTCTGTATATTTTTTTATTTATTTTCCTCTTCACTCTCTATTTCTTCTGTAGCTTTCACTTTCATCTTTCTTTTCCTGTTCTTGATTTCGCATCTTATTTTTTGATCTTTTCTTTCCTCTTTCTTTTCCCCACTTTTGACTTCGTAGAAAAATAATTAAAAAATTAAAATTTCCAAAAATAAAGGGAAGTAGTGTTTTTTTTTCAACAAAACGTTTATTACCATTATTATTAAATACCTGATAAAACATCGTTTTTTCAATCTCGAAACAAAATCTACAATTTTGTAATAGTTTCTAGTTCGCACATTTTCTAAAGTAATAATAATAAATATTCATTGCTCTATTTTTATATTGCGCACTATTTTGAATGGATGTTTTGAACGTTGCAATTAATTTCTTTGTTCTTATTAATTTGGATAGATAGATAGATAGATAGATAGATAGATAGATAGATAGATAGATAGATAGATAGATAGATAGATAGATCATTTTTAACAGAATATAGATAGATAGATAGATAGATAGATAGATAGATAGATAGATAGATAGATAGATAGATAGATAGACAGACACAACTGAAGATAGATAGATAGATAGATAGATAGATAGATAGATAGATAGATAGATAGATAATTTTAACTGAAGATAGATAGATAGATAGATAGATAGATAGATAGATAGATAGATAATTTTAACTGAAGATAGATAGATAGATAGATAGATAATTTTAACTGAAAGATAGATAGATAGATAGATAGATAGATAGATAGATAGATAGATAGATAGATAGATAGATAGATAGATAGATAATTTTAACTGAAGATAGATAGATAGATAGATAGATAATTTTAACTGAAGATAGATAGATAGATAGATAGATAGATAATTTTAACTGAAGATAGATAGATAGATAGATAGATATTTTAACTGAAGATAGATAGATAGATAGATAGATAATTTGTAGATAGATAGATAGATAGATAGATAGATAGATAGATAATTTTAATGAAAGATAGATAGATAGATAGATAGATAGATAGATAGATAGATAATTTTAACTGAAGATAGATAGATAGATAGATAGATAGATAATTTTAACTGAAGATAGATAGATAGATAGATAGATAGATAGATAGATGAATTTTAACTGAAGATAGATAGATAGATAGATAGATAGATGAATTTTAACAGATAGATAGATAGATAGATAGATAGATAATTTTAACTGAGAGATAGATAGATAGATAGATAGATAGATAGATAATTTTAACTGAAGATAGATAGATAGATAGATAGATAGATAGATAATTTTAACTGAAGATAGATAGATAGATAGATAGATAGATAGATAATTTTAACTGAAGATAGATAGATAGATAGATAGATAGATAGATAGATAGATAATTTTAGCTGAAGATAGATAGATAGATAGATAGATAGATAGATAGATAGATAATTTTAACTGAGGTAGATAGATAGATAGATAGATAGATAGATAGATAGATAGATAGACACAACTGAAGATAGATAGATAGATAGATAGATAGACAGAGATAGATAGATAGATAGATAGATAGATAGATAGATAAATTTTAACTGAAGATAGATAGATAGATAGATAGATAGATAGATAGATAGATAGATAATTTTAACTAGATAGATAGATAGATAGATAGATAATTTTAACTGAAGATAGATAGATAGATAGATAGATAGATAGATAGATAATTTTAACTAGAAGATAGATAGATAGATAGATAGATAATTTTAACTGAAGATAGATAGATAGATAGATAGATAGATAGATAGATAGATAATTTTAACTGAAGATAGATAGATAGATAGATAGATATTTATTGAAAGATAGATAGATAGATAATTTTAACTGAAGATAGATAGATAGATAGATAGATAATTTTAACTGAAGATAAGATAGATAGATAGATAGATAGATAGATAATTTTAACTGAAGATAGATAGATAGATAGATAGATAATTTTAACTGAAGATAGATAGATAGATAGATAGGTACAGCGCTGAAGATAGATAGATAGATAGATAGATAGATATTTTAACTGAAGATAGATAGATAGATAGATAGATAATTTTAACTGAAGATAGATAGATAGATAGATAGATAATTTTTAACTGAATATGAATAGGTAGATAGATAGATGATTTTGTAGATATGAATGGA
>JBBBDQ010001127.1:7182500-7197500 GCA_037127315.1 Ascarosepion bandense
ACGAAATGTGGGTGACTGCTGCAAGCTTGGTTTGCGTGAACGGGGATAGCCTTGATTTACTATTTTGGGACTCCTTGTCACATCGGGATGGCTTCCTGTGGAACCCTTCCCATATTAAGATAGTCTCTACTTGTGTACATAGTTAATCTGAGTACGTGTTGTTCCCGGCCCCTCTTTTTGTTATGATCTATGTCAAGATTCCCAACCTCTCCTATTTTTTTGTATCTCTATCTTTCATCTCGACAGAGTGAGAATTTTTCTTTTCCCATGCCCATATTTATTTTTGTCATTTCCCTCCTATTTTGGCCTCTTGATTTTGACCACAAACAGAATACAGCTGTCAATTATTTTTGCAGATTTGACGGATCTAACAAAAGTTTATTTTAATTTTATTTTTGGATTATTTTATATGTAATTTGCTTTTTGGGTTACATATCTCCGCTCACTTTATTGCATATATATTTTTGTGTACATAGAACTGTAAATAAATTTTAAACGAATGGGATGATTCTTTTTAGAGTCCCTGAAAGTATGTGAGATTTTGGGATATGATGGATTGGTTGACTACGGATAGGTTCTTATGGTGAAAGGAAAAATGCAAAAGGTTAATGAGTCAAGCTTCTGATTAGCTAGATATAATATAAATAGTGCTGACTAGCCTCACTTGTGTCCCCATTTCCCTTTCGACCATGTGCTGAAATTGTAAATTTTTCAATAAATCTACGTCTTTTTACCTTGATAAAGCCCAACGAAACGCGCAACTGAGTAAAATATAGTTTTTCTCTTATCTTCTTATTTTAAGCATATATATATATATATATATATATATATATATATATATATGTATGTATGTATATGGATGAGATGTGTAGTGACGCATTCTCGATGACCTGAACTTCTCGAATCAATTGTAAGCTCTGTCTGACTTCCTATTAAATATGGTTGATGACGATCCTTAGAAATGAAATCCATCGTGTATAAATGTATTCTTAGCTGCACTTAAGTTTAGAATATTTACCTTAATATATACTAGTATTCTTATATATATATATATATATATATATATATATATATATATATATATACCGTGTTTGTCTCTTTAACAGAGCAGATTCATGCCGACTTCGAAGTTTTGTGAGAACATCAAACCCTTTGTACTTATCAACGCTCTATCTAGACCACGATATCAAGCACTTTTTCAATAAAAAAAAAACCTGCTTGCCAAAATATATTTTATCAGTAAAAGCACTGAAAAACAACATCATTGTCGCAAACTATTACTACAATTAAGCACAATATATATATATATATATATATATATATATATATGTATATATATATTTTCATGTTAATATCAGTGTACTATTTGTATTTGGTTACGTCATATATGACGTAGGTTTTTTTTGTTTTTGTTTTTGTTGTTTTGTTTATTTGGCCAGGACATTCAGTCATTTAAGTGCCATACGTGATATACGTTCGGGTGATTATGTCTTGAAAGAGATATGAATGACTGGGCAGAAGATTATCCTGCAGTAGGTTGCCATTACTTTCTGCGGTAGACTGGTTGCCAGCCAAGGCTATAAAACCCAATCTGTCCTATTATTTAACCCATAACTGGAGGGAAGAAACGGATTAATACCTTTCCCAAGGTAAGCGAATGCAACGAATTGAACCGAAATTTGAACTCGGCTGCTCGATGTCTCGTTCCGAGCCGATTATTCTTCATAAAAAATGTAAAAAAAAAAAAGATTTTAAAAAAAGGATTTAAAATGGGATCTGAAAAAATAAGAAATTTTCTGTCATCGACGTATAAACAATTTACGCTGTAAATAAATAGGATTTAAAATACATCTGTTACTCTTTTATATAGAACTACAAATTCCGTGGATCCAATTCAACACCAAAGTTATTCAAACAAATTTACATAATGTCTTGCAATAAATTTCCTCAAAGCAAAAAGGTGTAACAGATATTAATTATTATTATTATTATTATTATTATTATTATTATTATTATTATTATTATTATTATTATTTGATAAATGAAAATGAAATGATATATTTTTGTTTGAAACCAGCCTACAATTTTGGAATAAGTTATTTCCCTTACACCGGCTGTATTAATACTTATATTAATTAATTTACTTTAAATTTCTAACGTAACATTTTAAATTGTCCTTTTGTCAATAAAGAGACAATATTTTAAAATCTCAGTATTAAATCTAGAGATATATAGTAATTTATCATACTTATAGAAAAACATTTCATAGGTTCTTTTTAATTTTATATATTTTGCACAATTAAATACACAAAATGTAAATAACGTCTAATGATGTAAACCTTGTGGTTTAAATACTTTAAAAGACTTTATTTGAATACAAATTATTAAAACTGTAATTTTAATTTGAAGAAATTACATATTAGAGCAGTTAATATGTAAACTATAAGTGAAGCTTTAAATAAAACGCTTAGTTTTCAATCACTTCAAAAATAGTAGCAATTATTCACTACTTACATTTTACCGGAAAAATTCTGAATACGTAATTTAGTTTGTTACGCACAGTTTTTTCTCATAGTTAACATAAAAGGCAGAGGTTAGTAATATCTACCTCTAAATTATAAACTGCTCAATATTGCAATTTAAAAAATAAAGATTTCACTTATAGTGAAATATAAAAGAATCTGAAACGTCCATCAACTGGAATTGTTAGAAGATTCTTGAATTAAAACGAGGGTTGGATTATCTTATAGATACCAACATTTTCCTCCATATAGCTAAGCTGCTAAGTTTACAACTTAGAAAATAAATAACGATTTCACTTATAGTGAAACCGGAGAAAATCTGACAGGTCCAAACATTGGAAACGATCAAGAGATTCACGTATTAAAAGATAGAGGAATTAGATTATCTTATAGATACCAAAACTTTCCTCCAAAAATCTATGTTGCTAAGTTTACAACTTAGAAAAAAATAACGATTTCACTTATAGTGAAACCGGAAAAAATCTGACACGTCCAAACGATTGAAACGATCAAGCGAATCTAATTAAAATTGTTTTTTTAATTTACCAAGAAAATTCTACCAGACGATAATTATTATATTCGCGTCAAGACACCAGGTGTTTCCTTGCGTTCTTTGCCATATAAGTAGCAAAGAAACGCCCATTTTTCCCAAATAAGGAAAATTCCAAATATGGTTATTTTTACAATACCAAACTCGCTCTTGTTTTATTTTTAAAAATAAGGAATTTTTAGGATAAATCCTTATAATTTAATAAATTTCAACCTAAAAGATATTTAGCAATAAAATATTAAAAAATATTATTATTACTTGGTTGAAATATAAAAAATAATTCTTACAAAAATAAGTATAATTACATTTCATTCAATTATATTCATTATTATTTACAATGGCTTTTTGTTTTTTATTAGTAAAATTTTAAATAAATTTCCGCAAGTTTTGATGTTAAAATTAGTTTTCTATTTGTGTTATGGTGCTCTATCTACATTGGAATGAACTCTTCCACCTTCATAAATACTAACCTGCCAGGCTTCCTGAGGAGGCAGTCGAGACGCAGTGTAACGTGACAGTTCGAATAGAGACTGATTATAACACTCGTATTTTGTATATATGTTCTGTTATTTCAATACACTGGTTCAACCTAACTTCTTTTTGTGGTATTCTTTCTGGCTTTAACAGGCCAAAATAGCTACGTTGAGCCATATATATCATACATTTTTTGTTTTGTTTTTGTTTTTTCTTTTGCTTTTTTTATTTTTTTTACTGGTAAGAGGTTTTATTCTTCATAAAATATAAAGTACTATTACATCTCGTTCAATTATATTCACTATTATTTTCAATGGCTTTTTTTACTTATCTGTAACATTTTAAATAAAATTTTGCAAAGTTTTGATGTTAAAATTAGTTTTCTATCGCTATTCTGTTGGAATTTATATAATTTACTTGTTACATTTTTTATTTTCTCGGGGAGCTATTGTTCTTTATAAAAATTAAATAGAACTACTATTATTTGATTATATTCACTGTTATTTGCAAAGACTTCTTGCTTTATATAAGTGAATTTTCAAGTAAAATTCCGCAATTTTGATGTCGAAATTATTTTTCAATTTGTATTAGGTTGAGTCATATATAATCTATGTATTTTTCTTTATTTAGCGTGGTCATTCTTCTTCAAAAGAAAAATGTTCAATTACATTTCATTCAATTACATTCACTATTATTTACATTGGCTTATTTTCAGTAACATTTTGAATAGGATTTCATATGTTTTGATGTCAAAAGTAGTTTTCCATTTGTATGAGCCTGGGTCCTATATAATCTACTTTTTTTAATTTCTGTTTTCTTCAGAAGGGCATTATTCGCCATAACAAAATAATAAAATGGGATATATATGTTTGTATTCTTTTCTTTTTCCGTAGGTGTGGAAAGCATTCTCCTTCATAGAAATAAAGTACAATCTAAACTTATTTATAAATGGAACTTTGTCTCTGTGTGTGTGTGTGTGTGTGTGTGTGTGTGTGTGTGTGTGTGTGTGTGTCCGTTACCTATAGACTCCGAAACGGTTGAACCGATTTTCTTGAAAATTTACACAGTTGTGCTATAAGCGTCTGCGAGTGTTCTTAGCTAAGTTTGTGTCGAGGTACCCCGGATAAAATCGAAAATCGATAATCGAAAAAATCGGGTTATAGAAGGAGTGGTCCGATTGTAATCAAATTTTATACACTCATAGAAAAAGATATACGAAACGATATTCAGAAGTTTCAAGGTTGCAGTTCTTACAATAGTGCAGAAAATCGATAATATATATATATAAAAGGCAAGATGTGTGTGTGTGTGTGTGTGTCTGTTTATCTGTCTGTATGTATACAAATCCACAATTTTTATCTGATTCTCACCAAGCTTCACACAAATATTTTTAGGCTGAGTCTGAGCTCCAGGAACATGGATTAGTTTTAAAGCTTTCATTACACCCGAGCAACGCCGGGCTATACTGCTTGTTACACTATAATTATAAAGATTTCGACGATCTTTAATTTGGTTTTAATTGATCGAAATTTATAATAAGCTGCTGGCACAAGTTCAAGTGAATGTGTGCAGTCAAACAGACTAACCGCGTTACATCTTTTCTGCTTAACGTATTTCTTGTAGATCTAACGAGAAGTTTTGAATGAAAATATATGTTAATAAAAATGTGTGTTCGCATTATACCCATGTATATATTAGAATAATCAAAAACATTTATTGGTAGCAAACCAGCATAAAGCTAGAAAACGAGTTCGGCAGATAAACAAAAATAGAAAAGGATCTAAGACAAGGATGAGTCTTCTCACCAGTTTTATTCAAACTATATAGAAAGGCGATCCCGAGAATATTAGATGGCCCACCACGATTTAAAAAGGGGAAAGTACAAAATCTCTCAGAGAAGGCAGTGAAGAAAAACAAAAAGGACAAAACATCAACTATAAAAATACAAAATGTGTTAGTTTACAAACGAATAGACTACGAATTTAAAATCGGAGATGCCAAAATCAAACAAGTTAACAAAATGTAAATATTAGTGAAGCATTTTAACAGAGGAGAGAAAGTGCGATACAGTAATTCGAAAACGCTTTGTGAATACCCAAAAATAAATTCTAAAGGCTAAGCAGACTACTAAGTAACAGAAAAATTTCGTTGGAAACAAAGAAAAGTGTGCAGAGTTGTTATACAATATCAGTCATCTTATATGTGTAGTGAATGATGGGAAAAAAATAAAGCAACAGAAATTTGGTTATACAGAATGATGGTGCGGATACCATATCCGAATAATTCTGGGGAAAATGAGACAAAAAGGAAAATTATACATATCATCAGAAAGAGACAATGGAAATGTCTAGAACATAGGAGGAAAAAGGGCTTGAAAAATGTAATAATCACAGGATTGATTAAAGTTAAGAGAAACAGAAGAAATTACGTATTTAGGAAACTTGCTTTAGTATCTGGATAGATGAACGGGGTTTGGGAGAAATACTAGGTTGTCCTAAAAGTTCGTAAACACTGCAAAAATTGAAATTTTACTCGCCAAGTAATCAAGGTTACCAGAAATCACTTGCAAAAAATTGAAATTTTACTCGCAGAAACAACAAAAAGTATTGCTCAAAATAAAGACCATCATTTTCCAAGACTTTCTGCCATCGATCTTCAAACGTTCGGATCTGGTCAAAGTACCATTCAGCCGGCTTCGAATCAAAGAATTCTTGACACGCTTGATCGACTTCATCAAACGAGTCCAATCGGCTGCTCTTCAGAAAATGTTGCATTGAACGGAAAAGGCCGTAATGTGATGGAGCACAGTCAGGCGTGTAGGCTGGATGTGGTAGAACCTCAACGCCGTCCAGCTCTCCAAACTTGTTTTTGGTCTTCCTGGCGGTGTGTGGCTTGGCATTGTCCTGCTGCATCAAAGCGCGCTTTCGGTTGATCAGAGCCGGATACATTTGCTTCAACTTTTCGTAGACCCGCTCAAGTTGCTGACAGTAAAGTTCGGCACTGATGGCACGACCATTCGGAACCAACTCAAAATCCATGATTCCTTCAAAGTTCCACCAAACGCACAACATGACTTTCTTTCCGAATCGATCTTGTTTTGGAACCGACGGTGTCTCTTGCCCTTTCTGAACCCATTGCTTGTCTCGATTGTGCTGGACCAGATAGACCCATTTCTCGTCGGATGTCACAATGCGCTTCAAAAGACGTTCGTCCAATGGATTGCTGAGCAATTGACGGCAAATTTCAACTCGTCTGTTGGCTTGTGCTTTGGTGAGTTTGTGCGGATCTTGGCGCGGCTTTTTGTAAACAAAATCAAGTTGCTTAAATGTCAGTGAATTGACGACTTGCCAACTCCAAGCTCATCAGCCAATTCTCGAGTGTTCGATGAAGGCGCAATGTCCAACCCGATTTGTAAGTCTCCATCATCCAACTTTAACGGCCGGGACGAGGCTTATCTTCAAGACTCATGTCGCCAGAATCGAAACGCTTGTACCACTTTGAGATTGCCGCACATGCAATTGTTCCTTCAAATTTGGCAGCACAAATCTCTTCTGCAGCTTTTCTGGTTGAAAGACCTCGCTTCCAGCAGTAATGAATCAAAACTCGCAGCTCAATTTTATCAATTGCCATCTGGAATACAAAGATGACGATCACTATTACAATATTAACGCAAAATTGCATAAAAATTCAATTTTTCGCAAGAGTTTACGAACTTTTGGGACAATCTAATAACTAAAAGACAAATTTTATTAAGAGCTACAAAGAAAATGAAATTGTAGGGAGTCATGATCACCTACCTCTTCATGGGACACGGCATATACAGAAAAAGAAGAAGAAAAAAAGAAGAAGAATGAGGAGGAGGAAGAGGAAAAAAGAAGAAGAAGAAGGAGGAGGAGGAAGAGGAAAAAAGAAAAAGAAAGAAGAAGAAGAAGAAGAAGAAAGAGGAGGAGAAGAAGAAAAAGGAGGGGAAAAGAAGAAGGAGAAGGAAAAAGAGGAGGACGGCAAGGAAAAGGAGAAGGAGGGTGAAAAGAAAAGGAAGTAGAAGGACAATGAGGAAAAGAAGAAGAAAAAGATGGTGATGATGATTGTAAATAGACTCTGTTCGCACAACAGATACTAAAACAAAAAAATAGGCAGTTGTAGATAACAATTGTTTAAAAAACGAAATTGAATCAGCTTAACTGAACGTCAGAAAATTTTCCGAAATTGATTACTTTTAAATAATAAAGAGAATACAGCACATATGTCGTAATTTGATAAAATTATGTTTCCAACAAAGTACAAATCTATACATATATAAATGTATATGTCTCTCTGTGTGTTTATGTGTCTCCATTAAAACGAACTCTACTCCTCCAAATCCGATTTCAATGAAAATTGTATCACTTGTCCATTATAACATTAACCTTTGATGTACGGAAAATTCCCTTGAATCGGTTTACAGGGTTCGACAGAAATGACTGTAAGCCTTAGAAATTAAGAACTCTTCTCCGAGACCTTTTATACGAATTCAATCAACATCCGGTAACTTGTAGATCAAGGTCTAAAACTTTAATGTACACAAACATTTTCTGTATGAATGTAATCTATATATAAAAAATAAATATGTCTGTGTGTGTGTGTGTGTGTGTGTGTGTGTGTGTGTGTGTGTGTGTGTGTGTGTGTGTGTGTCCATTCTAACGAACCCTACTCCTCCGAAACCCTTGGTCAGATTTCAACCAAAATTGGATCATTTATTAATTACGACATGAATCTTTGGGGTACGCAAAAGAATATTCGAATCGATTTACCGGATACGGCCGAAACGACCAAAAACCTTAAAATTTACGAACTCTTCTCTTCCGAAACATCCTATGCGAATTAAACTAAAATCGGGTAACTTACAGATCAAGGTCCAAACCTTTAATGTACATATTTATTTTCGAATCAATGTATTTGAACGGATGTATTTTGAACAGAAGTTACGACGTAACTCCGAAACTGACGTAAGTCGAGGTGCCACTGTACTTAAGTATTAAGATTTATTTTCGGAGAATAATCTCATACTCTACAAACATTCTACGTTTGCAAAAATTGAATTTTGCACAAACATAGGTCATCAAAGGTGTCAAATTGTAAAACTTATATTAAGGCATTTCTTGAATTTAAGATTTCTCATCACGTTTATCCAAAACAGCGACCTCACTTCCTCTGTGAAAAAAACGTTCTTTACTCAATTTCTTCGTGCGCTGTATTTGCTGATACATTTTTCTTTGATGACGGCTGGAAATTTAATATTCTGACTGAAATAGTCTACCTCATGCAGGTTAGGCTTATTTAAAATTGCCGTCTAAGAATGGGAATCATTTCTAAACTTTTGATTTCGAACTCTGGTTTGTAAACATAACTGGTACGCGCTGGTACTGTTTTATATTTAAGATCCACATTCTCGACCAATTACGCGCTCCCAATATGAATTTCTTAAAAGGAAAAATGATCGCCGTACATTTCACCAAACGCCAATTGTCTAGACAAAAGAGTCAACGGGAGGCTTCGATGAGTAGTAGGTAGTCCCATGGTGACGGCAATGTCAATTGACGAGAGCTGTTGAGCCAACAAACTAGAAATGCTTCCCCCATTTAATCTGTACATTCAATTAAAACTGATGAACCTTCATTTAGACAATTCATAAATGCTTCGTAAACTGCAGCCTCCAGTGCAGCAGTAATTAACGAAGTAAGCCAGCTTAGGTTATCAACGAAAGCAAAGGCGAAAGCAGACGAACGAGCCTTAGAGAAAGACGTTCAACGTAGACATCGTTTGAGCAGAACGCTACTGTCACTACAGCTGCATGAGATTCAGAGAATGAGGCTCAACGTGTGTAACGCTATTTTCAGATCAGTCAGTTAAATGTGATACGTGATACACTCTTGGGCAATCATGTCTCGAAACAGACATGACTGACTGGGCAGATGATTATCCCGCAGTAGGTTGCCATTGCTTTCCGCGGTAGACTGGTTGCCGACCAAGATTATAGAACCCAATCTGTCCTGTTATTTAACGCCTAACTAGGAGGAAGAAACAGATTAATACCTTTCCCAAGGGTATTTGCGTGGAAGTGAATGCAACGAATTCAACTGAATTCGAACTCAGCTTCCCGATTTCTCGTTTCGAGGCGATATACACTGCACCACAATGCACATCCTATTTTCAGATGGCTGCTATTAATTCTAAAAGATTTTCAAGATGGGAAAAGATTTCTCTAAAATTTTTGTCGGGAAGAATAGCCGAAATGTAATGGGGTGGAAAATACAGATGCAAGATTTACTGAGTAATAAATTATTTTAAGCTATTTTTTCAAAGTGATTCTCGTTATAACATATGTCAGTGAGTTTTGACAATGTGCGACCCTAGGTCGAAATGAGGCCTTACCAATTTCCTGTGTACTGGATTTCCAGAGCAGTTGATAAGAGAAGGCAGACAATAAGAGTGGGTGTGAAGTTGAAATGGATGAATGTAATTATTTTCATTTCGAGATGGTAACGGTTATGCAGCGAGAGGAATGAAAACCTTACACACCTCTTTCCCACCTAGGTCTGAGTGCTGTTTGAAAAATTCAGAATGCAAGACAAGATCTGGTGAGTCGGCTTCCAAAGCTTAGAAGAGATTTGAAATACGGTCGGCCTGAAAACTCGCCTGCTGTTAGAAGACGAGAGAGAGAAATGTTGGAAATTCAACTAACTGATTGTACTGTAGAAATAAAACAACATACCAGCCAACTGATATTTCTTTCCCGTCACTTATTTTAACTTTCTTGTAATCTTGTAATTATTCGATATAAATAAATATATATAAATCTACATACTGCCGTTGCGGTTTTGAATGGGGTTTTTTATCATATACCAACTCCTCACAAGTTTAGACAGGCCTTGTCAAGTGGTAATAAGCTATCTTTCTTTGGCTAATCTGAGATCAACGATACAGTATTGGTAGAATCGTACAGAGGTCAGGGAGGTTAGCTAGATGCAGCTAGGAGTCGTGTTATACATGAGCACTTGTCTAAACAAAGTTGCTACTGCTATGGCCGCCACAATAGTTTCACAGAATGATGCACAGCGTGAACTTCGTCGTAGCAGAAATGCTACAGCTATGGCTGCTGCATAAGCTTCAGATAATAAAGGCTAGCATGTCGTAGCAGAAATGCTGCTACTACTACAGCTGCTGCACGACCTTAAGAGAATGAAGTTCAACACGATCTTCGTCTGCACAGAGACGCTACTTAATTGATAACTGCTGGAACTGCAGAGAATGAGGATAAACCTGCTACGACACACCGCGTTACTGTAATTTATTGTCTTCAGAATGAAGGTGGCATATTCAAAACAACGATGTAATATACTCATTATTTTATATTCAGAAAAACGGGATCAGATTAAAACCAAAGATGTAATTTATTCCCAGTTTTAACTCAAACACAGACGTCATAATCTACACAACAATGTATCAATAGCCTTTTTTAGCTTCATAAACACAGGCTTGTTTTACACTCAATTATGTAATATATTCCGTTTTTAGCTTCAGAAAAATAGGATCATTATTATAATCATAGATGTAATTTATTTCTAGATTTATCTTCAGAAACGGGGATCGTATTCCACACAACGATGTATTTATAGCCTTTTTTAACTTCAAAATAATAGGCTTGTTTTATATTCAATCCTTATACCACTTTCTTTCATTTTTAATTCCAAATTATTCAATTTTTTATCTTCACAAACATGGTATCGTTATTTAAATTATAGATGTTATTTATTCACAGGTTTAGCTTCAAAAACAGGGGTCTTATTCTGCACAACGATGTATTTATAGCCTATTTAGCTTCATAAATACAGGCTTAATTTATATTCAATCATGTAATTTATACAATCTTTTTACAATGCTATACTCATGGATGCAATTAATTACCTGTTTTAGCTTCAGAAACGGGGGTCGGATTTTACACAACTATGTATTTATAGTCTTTTGTAGCTTCATAATTACAGGCTTGTTTTATATTCAATCATGTAATTTATTCAATATTTAGCTTCGGTAATACGGTGTCATGTTATACTCATTGATGTAATTTATTACCAGGTTTAGCTTCAGAAACAGGGGTAGGATTCTACTCCGTCCTTAAATGGCTGACCATTTGGGAATACAAGGTGCTGTAAACGTAAGGACCATTCTTTGTCCACTGGTCCTCCAGGTTTGGGGGTTGGATGCATGGTTAACAGCCTTGCACCGTAAAAAACAGTTCGTTACAGAAACAGCAACAAAAAGTTGCTGCCCTATGCACCATTGGGTGTGATGGATAAATGATGATGATGATGTATTTATAGTCTTTTTTAGCTTCATAATCACAGGAGCAGAATCAGGCCAGAGATAGGACAAGAACAGTGCGGTTTTGTTAAAGATACGGGAACAAGGTATGCCATATTTATGATTAGGATGCTCTCCGAAAGGGCAATACAAATGAAGAAGGACTTACGCCTGTGCTTTATTGATTATGCGAAGGCGTTTGACAAAATATGCCACAAGGAACTGATGGAGATGCTTAGCAGCCTGGACATATTTGAGTGTAATCAAGAAACTTTACTGGAAGCAAACCGCTTGCATAAGGACAGGTAACGAATGGAGTGGATATACAAAGATAAAAAGAAGCGTAAGACAAGGATGTGTCTTTTCACCAGATCTGTTCAACTTGTACAGCGAGAATATTTTGATGACGCTAGAAGTTATGCCTGTATTTGTAATCGGAGGACACAATTTAAAAAACATAAGGTACGCAGATGATATAGTGCTGATAGCAGAGACAGAAAGGAAACTACAAGACCTTCTACAGAAATTAGCTGAAGAAAGTAACAAGAAAGGACTAGACATAAACTGCACGAAAACCGAATGCATGGTCATCAGTAACAAGGGCAGCCCAAAACGCCAAATACAGGTCGGGGATACCAGAATCAAGCAAGTACAAAAATTTAAATACCTGGGAAGCGCTATAACAGAAGACGGAAAGTGCGACACAGAGATCCGAAGGCGAATTGGCATGGCGAAGGAAGCATTTCAGAAGTTGAGTAAGGTATTAAGAAACAGGACAATTTCGCTAAAAACTAGGAAGAGAGTACTGGATTGCTACTTGCTGTCCATCCTTCAATATGGCAGTGAATGCTGGACAATGCCATCAAAGATGAAGGAAAAACTTGAAGCAACTGAAATGTGGTTCTACAGAAGGATGCTGCGAATATCATGGATCGAGCATGTGAAGAATGATAAGCTCTTGGAAATGATGGAAGCAAAAAGGAAATAATACTGAGCATCAGGAAGAGACAGCTGAAGTTCCTGGGACACGCAATGAGGAAGGAGGGCTTGGAGAATCTGATACTAACAGGCCAGATAGAGGGAAAGAGAGATAGCGGAAAGCAACAGATAACATATTTGAAGGACCTAATCAGGTGGATGACGGAACGGGGATTGCATGGTGTAACAGGAGAATGCGTGAACAAAGCCACCAGGGATAGGGAAACGTGGAAAGACATGATCGCCTACGTCCTGAAGGGACAGGGCACATAAAAGAAGAAGAATCACAGGCTTGTTTTATATTCAATCATGTAATTTATAGACTCTTTTAGCTTCGGTAAAACGGTGTCATGTTATACTCATGGATGTAATTTATTACCAGTTTAAGCTTCAGAAACAGGTGTCAGATTCTACACAACTATTTATTCATAGTCTTTTTTAGCTTCATAATCACAGGCTTGTTTTATATTCAGTCATGTAATTTATTTAGTTTTGTAGCTACGGAAAAAACTGTGGAAAAGAGGTATGCTCCAGTCAGATAACTTCTTTCCAAGAACTTCTTCTATGTGTAGAAGCCTCTTGCTTGAATGTTTCTTTCAGTACTTCAAGCTTAATCTGTTTAAATCTAGTGTCAAAACTTACTTGTTCGCCATACCTCCCCAGGCTTTATTTCCTGCTTCTTCCTCTTCCGTTAATATTCAACATCACTGAGTTTAGTACGAACCCGGTTTTTAGAATGTAAAAACATGCAGTAAAAACATCCGTGAGTATCATTCTAACTCGAGTTTCGAAACTTAACTTCAAGTAATTCAATATGGCAATATCTATCTAGCTATCTAGCTATCTATCTCCGAATCCGCGAATCATCTTTATTCGCTGGTAATGATTACTTTGAACGTCTGCTTGGACTCAATTTCACACAAGACGGCAAGTAAAACTCGTGTCCACTGCTAGCAACACTGGAAAAATGATTAGTTCCTTACAGTTCATCCGATTTCCTCTCCATAACTTATCTAGTCAGTTATCAATAGTCAGATTAGAACAAATGTTGAGCATTGCTCAATCCTCACCTTTCAGGCTTGAGGCAGTTCAAAATAGTTTACCAGGACTTGTAAAGAGGATCACTGATTCTTAAACTGACATTACCTTCCCTACAGGCACTAAACCATACCCTCAGATTGACTTAACAAACGGATATCACTAATTTATCGCTACTTCCATTACTAATGTTCACATGAGCTCCATTCTTTAGTGTCACCAGTTCAGATATTTGACAACCCAAACCCATTCTTGAGTGTAATAAGAACTAGAATTTCTAAACTTAAACGCAGATAATTATATCCTTGAGTATAATACGGACCCGAATTTCGGATCTTAAATTCAAGTAAAAAAATTACATCCTTGAGTATAATACGAACCCGAAATGTGAAAAAAAACAGAAACAGATAAATATATATATGTTTCAGGTCTTTATATATATATATATATATATATATATATATATATATATATATATATAATTGAATTTAATGCGGAGAAGTAGATAATGAATGAACAGAGATAGATAGCTTGCTTGCTTGACATGGTGATTTTTTAAGCGCAGCTTAGATGTGGCCCAAGGCCGAAAGTATGAGACACATAGTGAGGATCGAACTCACCACACAGTTGTACCGGTTCTAATGAGACAAGCTTGCTAACCATTATACTACCTCAAGGTGCCCATAACCTGCTTGATATGAAGAAACATTTATAAAAAAATCATTTGTTTAATCTTCAACAGACACTAAATTGTACGTTCTGTGAATGTCAAATGTCTCCTGCATGAAAAAGCTTAATCTCTCAATTACCAGTTTCTAAAATATTAGGGCGTGTCATACTTTTAATTCCCTCCTTTTTTATATTTTCCGGCACTAAAAGTTCATTTATCTCTTACTAAAATGTCTAAGGGTTGTGTTGTCTCCCAATATCCATGCTTTGCTCTGAGAATCTATTTCAGTTATTCCTTCTCAAAGATTAATTGGATGTTTTCGTGGCTATATTTGTGTTTAGCCCACATTAAATGTTAAATGGAATAAATGAGCCGAAGAAAACCTATTAAAGAAAAAAACTCAACACGACTGATTCTTTTGGGGTTAATTT